>CM053269.1:47570321-47777821 GCA_028583415.1 Protea cynaroides | reverse complement strand
CCAGCCCGGATCGAGCCTTAATGGACAGGTTTTGGTCTGAGCTTGTAAAGCCTGACACCGTTTCAGCCCAAACCAAAACCAAACTGAACCGATCCGTTAAGAAGCCCGAATTAGCCCAAACCGATAAAATCCAACCCGAACACCGGTAAGTTCCGTTCGGGCCCAATTTCTTAATTTTAATGGTTTTAAATTTTAATAGATTGTGTTACACTATTAGAGTTCACTTCATGATCTAGAAAATTATGTGAATCTATAGTTGAAAAGATTATGTTAATTGTTATAGTTTATTAAATTACATACATATGAAAGGAATAATGCTAATTTTATAGATAGAAATAATAAAATAGGTTATATAGTTTATATATAAAAGGGGTCCGATAAACCCGATAAGCCCGATCCGGACCAAACCAACCTAAAATCACTTCAATAAACCCAGTCCGATAACAAACCGACACCGGACCAGCCCGTTATTTATTGTGTCCAGCGCAGCCCACCCCAACCCGAACTCTTAATGGACATGTTTTGGGCTGGACTTATAAAACCCGATACCGATTCAGCCTGGACCAAAACCGGCCCAGACCGGCCCATTGACACCCTTAGGTGTGTATATGAAAACTTTTCTAAAAAAAAATATCTCACGTCCATAATATGTGACTTCTACAAATCCATATATGTTACAAAGATTAATAGGTCCCCACGTGATATATAGTACTGCAAGTGGGTCAATACTGCCAGCTATACCAACCACTTTATTTATTAACTCCCCCTTTTATTATTTTTCTTGATTCTCTTCTAATTCAAGAGATTCTTCTCATCGGTTGGCCATTGCCAAGTTGTAGGTGAGTACTAATAAATACCATGGGCTGATCTATTGTGTATGCTCTCACATGGTTCACAAAAAGAACTATAAAAAGTGAGTGTTATATCATTCAGATGCTGTGGTGTAGTGGTTATCACGTCAGTCTTACACACTGAAGGTCTCCAGTTCGATCCTGGGCAGCATCATCTATTAATTTTATGTCATTGCCCTGCTCAGTCTTGCAAACTGAAGGTTAAGAAGGTCTGTAGTTCAGGTTAAATCTTTTTGTTTCTCTTTATATATATAAAGACAGTTTAGCTTTTTCGGCCCTCTTCTATTTGATTAATAGATGCACTCTTTTCCTCTAAAAACACACATTCCCTCCACTTTAGAAGTGCTTCTTGATACTCTATTTGGAGTCATCACATGGACAGAGGATGTAACAATTCCCCCCTACTGGATAGAGAATGGTTCAAATTAGTCGCAAATTAGTCACGTGTCAAACCGTAGAACTTAGTTCAATCCAATACCTTCCCACGGAAGCATGCATTCTCGAGTAAGTTTACACATGCCTTTAGTCCCAAATTAATCACGTGTCAAACCGTAGAACTTAGTTCAATCCAATACCTTCCCATGTAAGCATGCATTCTCAAGTAAGTTTATACATACCTATATTATTCCAACCAATACTATACATTTTCCCATACTTACGAATTTTTAAGTGTAATTTGCCATGAAGCAGACTCTAACTGAATTGGAACTTGACATATTAATAGGTAACCAACTCTTCTGTCCACAAATTTTGGGTCCCATGTGATCTACCCCCAGGTGAGAGACATTTAAGGCCATTAAGTGGACTACGTAGGGAACCTTTACCCTTTTAAGCACTATTGTCCACTTGATTTTGACATTTGCAGACGCAGCTCGGCCTCAGAGGCAACTTGGCCGAGCTGCATCTATCTTCTCTAGGCATTTTTAAACAGAAAGGACAACTGCATTAATAAGAAACTCTTAGATCCTCCCTTTCAACAAACCTGCATTATTAGATCATATTCCATGTGGAAGATTTTAGAAGGCAATCCATAATTAAGAAACATATTATGGTAGTATACGTTCCACTATTATCACAAGGTTGTAAAGATAAGTTACCATGTGCCATTTTTCTAGAGTGAACAGTAGTTCCAAATTAGGATAACAGATTTGTGAATCAATGCAGGATTTTTTTTTCTATTGGTTGTTGGGGGGGGCAAAAAGGAAGAGCGAAGAATATTTCTCCTTCACTCTCAAAAACTGCCGTGAAAAATTATTCCTGAATGGATTTGTAGAAGCCCTGAAGCAGTGCAGAATGTCAAGCAATTAACAGGCTTTACTTACCCCAAAAAAAAAGGCTTTAGCTGGTATCAGAAGCAGGGTAAACACTGCCCAAGAAACACTAGATTTTACACAGTTCGATTAATTTACATGCCAAAAATGAATATTGCAGTTGTTATTTTACGTATAATGCACTGATTGATCATTTTCTCATTTTTTTCAATTTAAATTATTTTAATTTATTTTCTAGATCATTGCTTGACTTGTCAAACTAGAACTGGCCCCCATTCTGTATACCCGGTGTGGATTTGAACTCTGGTGTCAAAGATCTAGTCCTTTTTGTAAACAAGGAAACAAGTTTAAATACATCAAGAATATGGTAGGAATGCACATGCACTCCCAATGAAAATGCGAACAATATCATTGGTACTTTGAGCAGTTGATGCATAATGCATCTTAGCGTATTCTTTACAATTGTATATCTCTCTGCCTAATTCAGGCATAAATTCCCTCTGGTTGTGGAGAGAACCTTCGCTACTCAAAATTGTGAAGTTCCAGCCCAAAAGAAGTTTGAGAAAACCAGGGTCATGGAGATGGTGCTTGGGCAGACATGGGTGAAATTTGATATATAGCCTGTCCAGACATCCCTTGTCTATCCAAGGGTAGGAATTGTGACATCATCCTGCCTGTGGCAGAAGTGAAGCTGACCGTGGAAACAAGCTTGGCTATATAGACTGAGTAATGACCTTTAGGAAATTGTAAAACTTTTGACATAATGTTTGACAAACAAATTGAGATCATAATAACATATATATAAAAAATCACAAAATAGATTTAAACAACAAATACAAACAAAAGAACGCTTTACTGTAACAGGTAGAGTATATGACAGACTGCATTTATGAACATGGAAATAAAGATCCTGCAACTTTTCCTGAATGACAGGTGAAATAGGTTCTTCTTTGGAGATGTCTACTTGTGATTGAGCTATGATTATATATAGACTCATTAAACTATGCTTCTTCCGTGTTGATAATATGAGTAAGTCCTGATTAGATCTATATTACATACTTGAGAAAACTACTTAAACAGGCCAATTTGGGAATGACTCCTAAATGGTACACCCCTCATTGTGCCATGTGGACAGAAAATGTGGCTATTCCAACTGTTAGATGAGAAGAAATGCTTTAAATTAGCAATTTGTCAGATTTCAGAGCTAACTTCAATGAAATACCCTGCTGTGTATTGGCATGCATCCCCATGTATGTTCATGCACACCTGCCTACTCCAACCACTGCTGTGCACTCTCCCATGGTCCTGGATTTTTTTAGAGCTCTATTTTGCTCCTTGGCAAACTCCATTTGAACTGAAACTTGACATGTGTACATGGGAACTTTGAGGTGTATCTATCCATCAAATTTGGACCCCATGTCCCCATGTAATCTGCCCTGTAGCAGTTTTTTAGGAGGTTTAGGAAAGGCTTCCTAAATGGAGTGTTTAGGAAAACTGTTCTAAATTTACTTTTGGAAAATGTCGATATACCAAGTAGGGTGCAGCTAATACCAACTTAGCAAACGCAATTAGTTTGAAGAAATAATGTTAAATTAAAAAAACAAATAAATAAAGTTACAATATAGTCGAACCAAAAAAATTCAATATAACTTACAAATTTTCAATCTTCGAGCAGGTATCTGTTTCTTCTGGCACCAAAAGCCAATCTCTGGACACAAAGAAATTAAACAATAAATAAATGAAAAAGAACAATTAGCAACAACCATCTATTAGCTTAAGATAAGGTGGTCTGCACACGCTTGTTTGAGTCATGAAACAAAAGTTTTAGCATAAGCAATAGATCACTTTCTTAACTGAGAATATCTGGGAGTAGGCTTTCAACCCGGTAAGAAAACGAATGTAGGTCGGCTTCATGGAACTATTGCTTGGGATGGATCTGATGCTTGGAACGAGATATTCCGCAACCTGTGTAAAGTAACAAATATTTATAAAAAAAAGTAGAGAAGTGGATGTTTGTATATATGAGTAGATGAATTAATAACATAGATGCTGGCATGGATGTTTTGGGGTACCCATGTTTTATAAATATTTTGTTTGGGGTGTTTTCTCTCATCATATTTCCAATTTTGCCAATAGATGCTATGTTTGGCACACCCTTTCCTTCTCTGTTCTCTGCTTCTCTTATCCGGCCGACCTGCCAGAGCACCACTAGCAGTGGGCCAAAATAGAAACAGGGGAGAGAGAGTGGATGAGCCATAAAGGGAGGAGAGAGGCATCCTCTAGGATTGGAGTTCAGAGAGTCGGAACCCCCAACTTCCAGAAGTCAGAGGGTTGTTGAGATGCCGGGCACCCAGGCATCTTCTTTCAAGCGTAATCCTCCCTATTGCTCCATAAGCTCTCTACAATGCCAACCGAAGCAGCAAAATCAGGTATAGCTCCTATGTTTTATCAGGAGCAAAGAACCCATCCAAAATGTGTCTTCTCTGCTTCATGTTCCTTTAATTCAATTAATTAACTTTGATTTTTTATTTGTTACACATCTGCAAAATTTTCTTTCTTTGCTCTGTTATTCATTCTTCTTTCTTTTTTTTTTAACTAATATCTGCCTTTTTGGATTGGTTAACTGCAAATGTGGTGGGAGTGGAAGATGAGCACATGCTCCATCGTGCCCAAGAAACAGTGAGGGGAAGGTTAAGCAAATGTCTGAAGCCAAGAGAGTGAGCCCTCTTTCTCTCCCTACCACCCACTCACCCACTCACCCACCCACCACTTTCTCTGTTAATTTCCACTCGTCCGCTGCTCTGTGTCCCCTGTTTTTTTTTTTCCAATCCCTTGTATTTGAAACAAAGCTGATCTGAGAATAACCTTTTCAGTTTGATTAACATAAATATTATAGAGACAAAGGGGCTTGAGAATAACAAAAAACACCATGGTTCAAAGATTTGCTTTTGGATCAATGAAAAAGGTACTCGTGATGAGCTCATCACTTTGGATGGACTTCAGATTTCTTTATTTGGTTCGGCCAATGACAAGGAGAAGAATGCTTAGGGATTTGAAGGCTCAGAAGCTGATTCCAGGCATACTATACTGATAGGTTCTCATAATGAGGAATAGAGACAGAGGAGATATTCTCCTGATAGTTCTTCGTCGGTTCTGAGCTTCTGGGCTTGATTCTCTCAATCAGATTACTTTAAAGTTTGATCTTTCATCTAAAGAGGAGAAAAAGAAACTTCCTTTTAAACCCGTGTCCAGATTAAATTGTTGTTGATGGCTACAGGTGAGGGCAATCAGAGGCAGCAAGGTGGGAGTTTGATGAGGAGGTAGTGACGCATTGGAGTTTGATATGGAGGAGACTGAGGGACATGGTGGGGATTCGATGCATGAGGCGGTACAGCACCGCTCGGCTGTGGTGAGGTTCCCAGAAAGTGGGAGGGGGAGCAAGAATCGAGGATGTGGGAGTTGCGGCAGAAGGGAGAAGGAGAGCGAGGCAGTAGAGGACGGATGGCAGCAGGAGGGGCAGCAACAGGCAAGGTGTTCCAGGAGGTAGTAGTATGGATAAAGTTGGAAATATAAAAAAGAAAAAAAAAAGATACCCCAATAATAGTTTTTGAAATATGAGGTACCCTAGGCGTAGTTTCTCTAAATGTTAGGTACTCCAAGTGTAATTTACCCAAAATAAAATTATTTACAAGTGGTATGCGTCAGCATTGAGTGGGTGCCCAACCTCAACACAAGGAGTAAGAGGCTAGGCTCAACCGAAGCCTAACCTGGCCTTGGTTAATACTTAATAGTTTGCTTGGTCCAAGGCCTACTTAGAAAAATACGCAAGGACCATTAGTCTTGGGTGGGTATCAGGTTTGTAGAGTTTATTAATTGTCAATGAGTCTATAAACCATTTGAACTCTTCACTAAACTTCTTCCTGTACAATACTCATTATAAAAACTAGACAATATACAACATCAATCCAACGAATACAATAATCTAACTTGAAAACATGACAAGATACCGGTTAATGATATTTAACCAAATCCTGAATCGTGCATGTGATCATGCTATATTTTACCTCTCCTGGCAGCCCTAATCATGATCAACTCAATAAATCTAACCCTTAAACCAACTAATTAGTTTCTTAATCATGGTCATATGCTATTATTTGAAAGGTAATTTTGAGCATTGTAGAGAGGACGATCCTAAATTCCATTAAATAGAGTGCAGGCATCCCACAGAATTATGTTCTCCATAATTAGAGAATGATAACGATCAAGATCTTACCACTTCCGCTGGTTCTGCTAAAACATTAATGAAAAATTTGGCCTGCAGTTGAATTCGAGTGTTAGTTGTATGCTGAAAAGCCACAGAGAAATAGCCACAATGAGGGATATTCAGTTTTTGTATTCAACCTGCTTTGTAGTAGCCCCAGACATGAGAAGATCAGTTGTAACCATACCAGGCTGTAACAGACAGAAAGAAATAATATAAATAAGAATATGCACATGTAGTAACACACTACTGGATATTTGAAAAGGTGTATTTGATAACCCAGCAAGCTGAAGATACCTCAGCAAAGCATCGTAACAATTCAAAATCCACAAAAGCATTATAGGGGGGAAGAATCTAAACATATAGCTTAAAACCTCAAGACAGCAAAACTGCCAGATAGATTCGATTAGGATATTTCACAATATTCATGTATATATATTTGTTCAGTAATCCGGAAAGCTTAGCCACTGCTCCAAAAAAGAAGTGGTGTAGGCTGAACCAAGAGAAGGTAACAACAGAATACATTAAAATTTGAGCTCAAAATTTATATGAATCAAAGGTTTGGTATGACATGGTATGAGGATAGTAGGCTTTAAATTTGAAACAAAAGGGTATGGTTTAGAAAATAAAAGAGAAGTTTGAAGTTTAAATTGTGTTAAAATCTTGATGAACGAGAAAGCTGAAAGCATTTGGGACCAACTACGGTTTCTAAGAGAAGTAGGAAAGGGGGCCAGAACAGATTATAGCAAGAACCAAACAATAGGGATTGGTAGCTTGGTATCTTTGATGTCATAAAGAGAAAATATTTAATGGTGCTCACGAAGCCAGTATGATGCACTTGAAGCACCACACAGCCTGAGACAATGGCCACTGGAGATTCTAACTACCAGATGTAGAAACATGACTTTCACAGCTACAAACATTCATAGCCTAAACAGTCATGGTCAACTGAGAATTGATTATAAGAACATGAGCACGGCCCATCCAAGAGGCAGCCCTCCAATTTAGCTGAGCAACTCTTCATTAGGACATGAAAGGACTAGGAACCTCGATGATGCCATGCATTATCAGAACTTTGTTCCTATAACACCAAATGAGAACGTAAAAGAAAAATGAGGTGGGAGGTGAAGTAAAAAGAAATACAACATACCGATAGGTTATGCACCACAACATTTTTAACATCTTGCATCTGTAATTCAGCCTGTGGACATATCACAAAATTCTCTGTATGAATATAAAAACTCCATTGAACCTCATAGTTTTGCACAATCCACCACCCAGAGAAGTACACCAAAATGTAGGTAAAATCTTTACGTCAAATGAAATATTATCTGAACAAAATATGCAGCCTTATGTTATAGATCCGAGAATTGTTGTGTTTCACTTAGGTATAAAATCCTTGGTAAACCCAGGTTCTCTGAGCATTCAGAATAAAAATTATCATCCATACAAGCAATATGGGACAGGTTGCACACAAGCATTGTATAATTTGTATCAAGAAACTACTCTAGGGTTCTCACTGGCACCAAAGAGACAGATCAAAACCAACCATTGATAGCAACCATCCCACAGGTAGAACTGTAGAATTGTTTGTGATAGTTGTTTCATTTTCACCCAGAAGAAATGGTAGAATGAATAATTGTAGTCAACATTCAGAGATCAGTTAAGCCATCCAATTGTTGGACATAAAACCCTAGGCAACTGAACAATGTGGACTTGCTCAAGTTAAAGAAAGAGATAACCATCATCGATAGTCAGAATCTGAGACTGAAATTCCCCAGTGCCGTAACAAAAGAAATAAGTGACCGAAAACTTCTTACCAAGTGTCCTTAACCCCCCAAAAAAATGATGATACCTGTAATGACTTTGTCAGGTGAACTACACTGCGTTTTGTTGCTCCATATGCAGCAAATCTAGAAGATAAATAGAAATATAATCACCAACCATATATAGAAGCTAAACAGGACATCAGTCAACTAACAATAGATTAGACTTTGAGAAAAAAAAATTTGACACAATAAAACCCAGACAACTGGACTATTACATTGGAAAGGATATACAAATTGGTATCATAAAACCATTAAAGACAAAGGTACATACCCATCCCCAAGGTACATAGGATTGGCTTTTATTGGATACTGGATGTAACTATATTTCTACACTAACCAACACACTCACATTCTGGAACAGCAGGACAAAATTATAAGATGACAAAAGAGACTATCTCGATTACCCTATGAGCCACAAAAACTACTTCCAGGGGCAACAAGATTAAAACATGTTTAGAAGTACAAGATGCAGTTAGCTACAGTTAAATGTATCACACAGGACCTTGGAGTTGGTCTTCCATCTGAACCAGCTCCATCAATGTTGAAAATATGACCCCCACGAGGCTGGTTCAACATCATCTTTATTGCCTATAAATCACAACCATGAGAGAAACAGAATTTTCAAGGATTACAGTAAACCAGAAGCTCAAGAGATTGTCCTTTACCTCTCGGCAACATATCATTAGACCAAGTGTGTTTGTTGTAACAACTTCTCTGCCAAAGAATCAATACCTCAAAGAGGCTTAAAGTTAAATGGATGGAACATCACAAGGAAGATAAGTCAGTAAAACTTACATAAGATCTTCATCGGAAGCTTCTGCCAATGGTTTATAGCTGTATGCATTTGATCCGGCATTATTAATCTGCATCCTTTCACAAAATACAGTGGCATAGGTGTGAGATAACAGACTTGACATTATGAGTTGTAAGTTGTAACACATTACCAGTCTGAACTGAGAATTCAAAACTAATAATCAGCCAATAGCAAACAGCATGTGGACAAAGTTCCTAGAAGGCAAAACAAAGACTTAGTAGTCAACTGAACTAGGCCTTATTCCAACTATTTGGGGGTAGCTCCCCGAATCCCTTTTTCCCCTTCACCCCTATAAATTTGAAATGAAAAAATTTGGCGATCCATGCTAAAAGGGTTTGACCTAAGGCTTTGGATGCCAGACGCTAAGAAACCAAATGGATCCCCCCCCTCCTCCTCCTCCCCCTTCTCTTTTATCTGGATCCATGGGTTTTATTTTTATTTTTTTCACCCAGGAAAGTAAATGAAACACTAGGTGTGGAAAAAGGCAACATAAGATAGATAAATCCAGGACGAAATAGAAGACCAAACAAAAGTAAAGATATGTTAGCCCACAGAAATAAAAGACAATAATTGCATTCATAAGCAACAAGGCACAATTTTATATCAACTCATGCAATAACAAAACAAATTTGTTACCAAAAAAACAAAACTCTATAACAAATGACAGATAAGCCACCAATGAAGCTGAGCCTCTTAATACCAAGGGAGGGACAGCTAACTCCCATCTGAAGTCCCAGATCAGAGAAACGAAGCCCTCCAATGTCTAAAAAAAAAAAAAAAAAAAAACAGGAAGAGGTTCTAAATATTATGGGCATGGATCCCAAGTAGTGCTATTCTTATCACTGTTAGTTAAGTCAAAGAATGAAGCTGGGTTTTAATCCTCAATGAAGACAATACCTCCTATCTAAAATCCTATCTTCGCCTCTATCTGTCATGATTAGAGATAGTAAGTCCTCCAAATTTTTCTATTTTCTTCAGATAAGCAGTGGGGTTCAAACCAAGATTACAAATATGATAGTCATCGATTCCATGTGGTACAATTATGTACACAGCCATGAGTTACATACCCATATGTCAATGTATTTGAGCTTGTCACAGGCAAATGCTACTAAATCTTTGACGTTATTCCCTTCTCTAACATCACAGGTAGTACCCTGAAGAAAAAGATCCTTCAGAAGACAATAGAACAAAGTACATTCAAGTATTCAACAATATCAAGGCAACGTAAACGCAGAAGACAAAGAAGAAACAAAATGGAAAGCAGGATATTAAAGCAAAAGCTATGTAGTGGGTACCCACACATGCTGCTCCCCGAACTCCTGTCTCAAGTTTTGAACCGCCGACTCCACCCGTTGACCTGAAAAGGATCCCCTAAGCAAACTTTAGCATTAAGTGCAGTTTTTCATGTGGCAACCACCAGTAAAATTCTCATATTTTAAAGGTAAATTATGAAATCCTGGTAAAGCAGAAGTCTAAAATACACATAAAAAATTAATTAAAAGAATTTGATAGGAAAATATAAATAAATAGATGAATGTAATCACTGAATTTCCTAGTTTAAAATACAAGTACGTCAGGACTGATATCCAGGATCAACAAAGAATATGGTCTTCTTAAATCTTAATTCCCATTGGAACTTTAGAAGTCCACTCCCAATTCTCTCACTCTCCTCTCAATTGTACTTGCCCATAACCAACATTATTTATCAGACCGAGGAGCAAGACTAATGTAAGAGCATCCTAAAGCCATGGGGATTTTTCTCACTCAGAGACTACTGTAGATTGTGCATGGGACTACTGGGAGCACTGTAATAAAGTGGACTACGATTGTGTGTGTGTGTGTGTGTGTGTGTGTGTTTTTCCAGATACGTGCATTTGGGTCTTATTAGTAATGGGTTTACATGTAATGGGTCAGACTTTTGTTTTAGCAAATGGAGCTTTGGTTAAAGCCACGAGTCATATTAGTTAGCTTGGTACAAAGAAAACGGGAGTTGGACTTTAAAAATTAAAAAGAGAGATCAGTGGCTATCTAGGATTCCCTGCAGTCTTCCTAGCTCGAGGCTGCTATCTTAGTTTCTAGTTGTGGACCTGTGCTTACAGTTCCCCAACTTTTCTAGTGTTATCTTTTTATTTTGAATTTCTGTATGCTAAAACTTTGCTAGCGGTTTGGGTGGCTTATCCTCAAAAGTTATTGTTTACAGGATTGCCCACAACCCTAAACAGCATATTATTTCCTCTTCTTCAATTCTCCTCTCAAGGTTACTGGTTCACTGGTACCATAACAAAACCTTGTTCTTGATTTTTACCAATTTTCCTCTATTCCCCTAAACCCTAACCACTCATACCCTTTTCCCACAGTTTCTTCCTTGCAATTCATCCTTAAAACTGGAAAAGCATGGATGTCCTGCATCTTCATGATATTTAAAGATTCTCTGGAAACATTAACTCCCAATTGGTGCTTTCATTTACAAAATAGCAAGAGTATATTATGCTAACTCCACATGATTAGCACTCCGTATCCTAAATACATATTTCTATTTCTAAATGATTTTTTTTTCCAGAGTTAATATGGGTTTCTCGAAATAAATCTCTGTACATTTTTTTTTTTTTTTTTGAGGCACATACTCAATTAAAAGATTTCAACTATATTTTCATAATTTGTAGTAAAACCCAACATTCACCACCATATAATCCATATTAATGGACAGTTGGGACTAGTCTAGATCTGCATACTTGAGTCCATCAATTAATCAGCTTCAGATAACACTAACCTGCTATGAAGCCACCTATTTACAAGTCTTAATATTTGCCAGACGTAACAGATTACAACAACAAAATAAAATAAAAAAGATGATGCATCAAAATGGACAAACAATGAACACATTAAGAACTAGAGCACTCACCTGATCTTGAGCATATAATAACATTGTCACCTGCTTTGAGGAATTCTTTAGCAAGTGCATATCCTATTCCTGATTGGTGCACAATAAAATAAACTGAAATTTAGTAAGAGAAAAAAAAATGAACATTTTGTCTGTTTTTTGCATGCAAATAAGAGACCACGTGCTAAATATCAACTCATGGAGTATTTGATTGAAAAGTATTACCACTTACATGTCAGAAGGCAGGCCCACATAACATATTAGCTCTAAGTTTGAAAGAATTCATTTGCAAGCTAACTATAACATATAGGATGCATACAAGTCCCTTATTTGCAGTTCCCAAATTACAGAAGTTGGAATCCAATGCACATACGAGTTATAATGCATCCAGTTAAGCTGGAAAGAAACAATCGATCGGTGAAGACTTGCTGGACACTGGATGAAAATTACTCAGATATGATGACATACAGTGCCTGATCACTGTTCTAGCTCATGCTCTTGGACAATTTCAGTAAATGGCTATTGGAAAATCAATTTAAACTTTGGGTGCATGTTTGCACAGGGAAGGTGGGCTGTAGGGCCCAAACCCCACCAAGAGAAGGGCGAATTATCAACAGGGAACTTGTTGGATTTCTTGACATCATGTTTGAGCTAACCGAAGGACTACAAAATGAGCAATGTAAAAATTCTTTTCTATAAAGAAGGGTATACTCAGTGTATGTGGTTCCTGCCACCATGGGATTTGGGAGGGGCAGATATACGCAGCCTTAACCTTGCCTGACAGAGAGGCTATTTTCAAATTCGAACTGATGACCACCAGGTCATAATGAAGCAACCTTATCATTGCGCCAAGGCCCACCTCTAATGAATTACATGGTCTATTTCTGTCCAAAGACTGGAAGGAATGTTGTTACTTGTTGCAGCAAGGAGAAGCATATCCTTCTCATTTCCATAGCTCAATTTAACGCCATTCTTATCAGAGAACAGGCAAACTATCGTAGACAGAATCTTAGTCTCTACAAGAACAACGTCAAGAAAATTCGATACAATAAGCTTCCCGTAATGTATCTGTCTAGATTTCAATTTTGAGTACTTCGACTGATCGGAAACGTAAATGAATCCAATATACTACGACAAATTATTTGAGCTTCAACCGTTTCAAGCTTATAAAATTTACAAAGACAATCATGGGAATCAGAGTTACAAAGTCCGTTTAAGTTATGTAAGATGGATGATCGAAAACGTAATCAAACTAGACCAAATAACACCAGAGAGGTACAAGAATTCAATGTAAAAGGAAATTGAAACTCCTAAGGCGGGGGCGTAGACTGACCTTTAGTGGAACCAGTTATTAATACATTATAAGGAGGAACCATAGGGCTTCGTGTCGCAGAAGATTCCGCTGTAATTCGGGGAAGGTTAAGACTTGACACGCGAATCCCGAGCTTCAGAATCCGCCGGTGGCAGGCGTAGGTCTGACGACGATAATGGTTGGTGCGACAACGATCTGATGAGATGAGATGAGCTCGAGTTTTAGTGGGAAGAGCAAGGGAAATGGCGGGAAAACGAAGAGAAGCCATTGTAGTATGACAGCAGAACCAAGTGAAGGGATAACTGGATAAAAGGAAAACTCTCTTTAGAGTAAACCGCCTACGCCATGTTTGTTTGTAGGGATAATTGTCCTCACATGTTTATAGAGGGATTTCCCACCACGTTAAGATGAGAAATCGGACCAATGACAGACAGGATGGGAGATGGATTAAGGGCCATATTTTTTCAGGCAATGTAGGACCTATGACTGATTAAGATTGTGTTTGGATGTCAGGGAAGGGAAAAAAATTTAAAATAATAAATGAGATGAACACATAAACTCATCATGTCTATCTTGACTTAAAATGAATGGGTTTTTTTTTTTTTAACATCCAAACAGAACCAGAAACATTCAAAAACATATATACCTTGCCTTTTAGGGAAGCCTAAATGAGTAAATCAATTGACAAATATGGATATGAATTTTCTAGAATACTTTAATTAGACCTCCAATACCCAATTAATTAAAGGGACCAAATACGATCCACTTACAGCCCTAACTGTACAGATGAACTATCATGAGTAAATACGATTAGGAAAAAAGTAGTACACACTGCTTCTCTATTTTCCTCTTACATTCCTCTCTACTCTGGCAAATCTAAATCCTTCAAATGAACCTGTTACTTTCTCTCCATGTACTCCCATTTCCCATCTAGTATGTATATCTCCAATACACCGGCAGCGTGTAGAGATTAAGTACTCCCATTTCCCTTGCTCAGTATGTATTTCTTCAAATACACCGACAGCATGTAGATCTTCTCCCATAAGGTTTAAGTCTGAAAGGGTGAAAAATTGAACTTGTTGGGGTTCAGGAACAAAATCTATAAACGGTAGGGTAGATGAGCAAAAGAAGGCTTTTAAGGGCTTGGGGGCGTGGGTAAACATCTACATCCACCTGAAAACAGCTGAGAAAACTAGCAAACAGTATCAATGATCTTTGGACCCAAATATTCAACCCCCTCCATCTCTAAGTCCTTGGGCATGTCAGTCTCTTCCAACCATCCATAATAACCTTCTCCCTCTTTGGATTCCTCCACAATGCAATCTGTAAAACCAGGAAGGAAAAAAAAAATTAGAACTGAAGGAGCATAATAAACTAAGGGAATTTAAATTCCTAAAATAAAGCATCCATTTTGTAGTGCTAGGCCCCTGACAATTGACTTCAAGAACCACATCACACCCTCACTACAAATTTGAAACTATATTTTTGTGGTGCCTCATGATCAGTACATTATGATTTCCCCCACCAAAAATACCACGACTTTACATGGAAACAGAAGGATCCTAAAGTAAAATGAATCAATAACATGGCCACCTCATTTTATGGGATCCTCTTGCCCATCTTACGGAGGGGTGTAATCTCGGAAGCATCTCATATGTTGGCTTTGAAACCTAGTCTAATTAAAGGTTACTATGTTAAAACAGATGGGCGGTATGCTTCTCTAGTGTCACAAGGTATCAAAGAACTTTCCCAGTTCCATACTTTTTCAAGTGAAACAGATACCTATTGTCCCTCAGAATCATGATCTCATGAAACATGCAGTTTACAACATGGCAGTGTGAGATTCAGGGTTCAAGGAATCAGGATCAGACCAACTGAATCGACCAATTCATATCGGAATTGGCTCCGGCAAATCCTGATTACTCGAATTCTGGTGAGATTACAACCCGTTAAGACAACATAGTTCTCAACATCAGTTGATGTTTGTGCGCTATTTTATGAACACTAAATCATGTAAAATCCATCTCCTAGAAATGCACTAACTTGTGCAACAAGAAGGTTGCAACCCCTCATTTGGTAACTTGCAAATGAAAACCTTGGATTTCCATTGGCCCTGTTTGCTTTATTGTAAAATTTTCTATATAAATAATATTTTACATGAAAATCTCCATCCATGCAAGATTTTCCTACATCCTATTGCACAAAAAAAATTTCTTTTTCATCCATTTTACATAAAAACAAACAAAGCCTGTACAGGGTCCATGCAGCTCCTAGCCTGGTTGTGAAAGATAATTGGATGAAAAGATACAAGGTTTCGATAGTTCTTCTTACCTGACCGACTTGAGTACGGCAAATCCCTATAGTACGTGCAGTCTCGCCCATCTTCTTTTGAATAAGGAGGTCCAATCACATCAAGCACTGCACACGGTGTAACTGCCGTGAAGGCATGAATATTTCCTCCTGATGTGGGATAGAGTACAGATGTGTTGCAGGGGGCTGTGAACACTGTATTGGCCTTCAATTTCGCAAGTCTCGCTGCAAATTTATCCTAATTGGGTTAGCCAGAGAAAATCCACTCATTGGTTCCATTTTTAATGATCTAACATCTGCTCACAAAGGAAAAATAAAACAGAGAGAGCTCAGACTACTAACCGTTAGAAGAAGAGGGCATGGAACTCTCAAACTTGACAGGATCAGCCCAATCATATGCCTTTATATGCATTGATCCTAAGAGAAGCTTGCTGAATACAGTCATCCCTGGGTGGTTATGGAGTGGGATGACAGCAGTACGGGGAAGAAAGAAAATACACAACTGCAAGAAAATAAGAAATAATAAAAAAAATAAGACTTTTGATTTCGTGATTTGCATGACCAAAAAGAAAATGGATATATAAGCAAGCAAGAATTTCCTATTCTTACCGAGAAATTTGTGCACTTGTATATGGTTGTATATCTCACCCTCGGAGTCCCTTTTATAACACTTCCAGGCTTAAAGAAAAGGAGATCCCTGCTTAATCCAACATCTTCTGGCTTCATACTGTCTACAATATAAGAAAGACCAACTAAGTCATTACCATCTTTTATATAATGAACTTCCAAATACTTTATATATATCAAAGAGGATTTGTCGTACGACATGAAAGCATACACTTTGATTTGCAGCTCAACATATGGGAGATGTACTTATCTATATGAACACCATTCTCCTTACAAGCGACACATTTGATACGTTACAGTTCTGTTAATTAATAAAGTTCGTTCTTATATCCCAAAAAAAAAAAATTGATGAAAAAAAAAATAAAGACAACTCTAGGAATTCATGTGAATTCACTGGTAATGTTATTGACCAAACTACCCACTTTTTTTTGGGGGGTGCAAAATAACCATCCATTACATGGCAAATTTGTATGGAGGTAGAAGGCTCGAGGACCCATGTTCATCCAACTAATCAAACTTTAGGCAAACTTCAACCTAGAATAAACATTGAAAATGGTTAAAAAGTTTCCAAAGTTGCAAGAATGCCATTTAACGAAAGAAATTTAAGGTATGTTTGTAATTCGTAGTAACTTCAGATTCGCTTCTAAGACATTTCCGGTCTACACTGTATTGGATCTTGTTGGATGAGATCAAGCGATTCTCCAACTACAGTCGCCTACATTTTTCTTTTCTTTTTTTTGGGAAAATTAGGGCAGATTTCAATTATCACAAACTGGTATTTAATTATTTCTTCGGAAGAAGAAGTACATGCTGCGCGCGTTTACTTTTTTTCTCTCTCTATTCTTTGAAATCTACACCCTTCTCTATGGAAAGAAATCCTCCTTTATATGGACCCCGGCCCCAGCACCCACCCACAAAAAAACAGTAACATGGTGAATAAAGGTACAACCGGGAATGTGGGCTAGTGCATGCATGTAACTCTAATTCCTTTTTCGTACAAGCAAATAATGCCAATGATAATTGACTAGCGAAGAAATTGCTGTAAAGAAGACCGCTACGGATCACAGACGGTACAGACCAAAGTTTCTTTTCAGTAACTTGAAAAAAAACAAAACAGATGGAATCCCACACCCGCTTTGTTTCACGAGTACTTCCAAGGGAGAGGAATCCTCTCCCATGGCGGCAGACTGATCCAAGGGCTGGGGATCAATCGACCCATCTACCAATACATGGAGAGGTGGGCCGACTAAAACCCCACCCTTGGCAGGCGGCAGGTGAGTGGGAGAGGATTTCTACACACTTCCAAGTCACTGATGAGGATTTCTGGCCTGTAGAATTAGGATGTGAAACATACTAAAACCACTACTAGATTGATTTTCCATCTGGATCATTACGACCGAAAAGCTTGTCCACCAACGTATGGAAAAAAATTCTAAGGAAAAGAAAATCTGGGCTGTTCTCCACTCATTAACAGCCAGGTTCAAATGCATCATCAAGAGAGTTAAAATGAAAATCAGTACTTCACCCAAAAAATTCCAGTAATTAAACAAAAGATCCATAGGCGAGGGCATATTGAAATCTTATACGAAATAAATAAAAAATAAAAAAATCAATAAATCGATCATGGAAGAAGAAAGGGTCCACATATCAAGAAAGAAACAGAAATATACTTCCGTTCCCCAAAAAATAATGTAGGAGAGAGTTTCCATGCCAGCAAAGTGGGACCCGGATCTGTCGGTCCCGATTGACACGTATTTCACTTTTTCAGATCAGCCCAAAAGAGGTATGTATCGATAACAAATTAAAATTTTAAATCGTAAATGTTTTGTTTTTTTTTTTTTTTTTCTGGTAAGAAAATCGTAAATGGTTAGACACATGACATTCATTACTCGGGATGATTGACATAAGTTCCATAAAGAATAAAAAATACAAGATGTATCAGATCAGATTGTCTAATCCTCGTCCAATACAAGAAATTCACATATAATCGGTACCTGATCTGATACTTATTACTGAAAACCATGATCCCATAATCCAATGGGATTCACATCCTCTCCCGGCTGAGTTTGGATGAGAAATTTGGAAGTCCAAATGAATAACCGCCACTTGTTTCTCGAATGGATCCGAATCCTCCATTTGAACCGACACTCGAACCAACAAGCTGAGCCGACAGGGTGTTGGCTCGGATCCACCGGGTGACGGCCAGTCATCTGGACCGCCAAGTCTCTCTCCCAAAGTCAGGTGGCGGCCATTCATCCGGAACGCCAAGTCTCCCTTTCAAACTCAGGTGGCAGTCATTCATCCGGACCGCCAAACCTCCCTCCCAAACTCAGGCAGAAAATGATTTCTAAACAATCCATACAATCCAATGACAAACAATATCATCAACCAAGGCCTAACCCTAATAATCAGTCCAAATCCTCTCTTCCACGGATCCCACTCTATTCAGCCGTTGAAGTCCATTGGAGTTCGATCCAGTTCACAACTCCAACGCAGTTCACAACTCCAACGTTGAATGGGTTGGAATCCCGGAGCCGGGTTGGAGATAATCAAGGTAGGGGAGACAAGAACGATTAATAAAAAAGGAACCCCATGTGAGACGATGTACGGTACAGCAAACTACATGGGAATTAGGATTACTCGTACGTCGCCAGAGGTGCGTTGGATCCTCACAAATCCTCCCCTGGTCCTGCGACTGATCTAAGGAAGGAGGTTGAGGATCAGTCGACCCGCCTCCCAGTACATGGGGAGGTGAGCACATGGGAGGTAGGTGGGCTGAAATCCTGCCCTTGACAGGTGGCAGGTTGACAGGGGATGATTTGGTTACCCACACGGCCATTTTTAGCGCATTTCTAATCAACAAGGGAATACTGTGAAAAAAGGAATTATGGAGGGCACTTCAATTGACACCCACCACATAGATAAGCCTATAGCTTAGCGTGTAAACCATGATCTGGAATCAGGAAACAGATTTTTATTTTTATTTTTTTTTGGGGTGAAAATCAGGAAACAGATTCGAAGTGCTCTAATGGACAGTTTGCCGACTTCAAGTATTAAACAAGTTTCAACTGCAAATCCCATTGTCAAATGAAAGACAGAAGGGATCCACGATTGTGAAGACGATGACGTATGTATTATATACAGAAATGTATATAATGGATTACATCCATGATCCATAACAGACGATTACGTTGTATTTCCCCTGAAATCCTCCGACGGTGTTAGAACAAGAAGGAACGTAACGACATGAACAATGACAAAGAATGACAGACTAGAAAGCGCAACCTTAACTACAAACAATAATGGAGAAGCCTTCTCTAATCTGTAACATGGCCAAAGCTCGAATGATAGGATTAATGCGGAAGTATTCAGATTCAGATTTCATAAGATTAGAGATCAGTGAAATAGAGAGACTCACCGAGAATCTGACGCATATTCTGCACATCTTGCGGAGGAGGAACCGTGCCAGGGCCTTTAAACACCTCTCTGCAAGAATCAAACAGTTTCTGCAGCATCATTGGCACTGAAGGTCCTCGACGACAGATCGTCGTCCTCCTGCATCTCTTCTGGTTAATAACTTTACTTACAGGCTCAACCTTGCTGTGTCTCTTCTTCTTCTCGATCAAACCAATCTTCGTCCTCATCCGGAACAAAGACAACAATACTGTCTCTCCTAAGAAACCTCAACCAACTTCCGAAATCTCTCTTTTCACAGATCTTGAGATCAAAATCTCCTTCCACACCACCAGAAGACTGCAAATTATGCTAAGAACACTGAGATCCGTTAGAATCCAGGGAAGAAGACGAATCGTCAGATATTGTTGAAAGACGCAAACTGGTTATTAGATGGAGAAAAGTAAACAGAGAATGTAGGTTATATGCTATGGAGAAGGTGAGGAAAACCAGGGGCCATTAAAAGAAAACCATGTACAGAAACAGATACACAGCAGTTTTCACTTTTTCTGTCTCCCGCCCCCAATATTTTCAGAAAACTACCCGGTTACGGGAACGACCTAAAAAACCGTCATCGGTTTTGAGGCACTGGAAATATTATTTACCAAAAATACCCTCAACATCTAAGATATTTAGTTTTTGCAAAGCTAGACCACTGTCTAATCATAACCATCCAATTTATATTAGACCTGTGGGATCCACTGATATCGGATTTGGATATTCGGAATGTAGGGTCGGATACTCTGTTGTCGTAGTTAAGTTTTGACTCTAGACTTCATAGATTGTGCAAGTCAACGGAGTTTTCTGTGATGTATGCTCGTACGTTGTGCTATATCTGTCAAGACAATGTGGGGCCCACAGAAAGAAAATGGGGATCTTTTCCATTTGAAGTAATCCACGTGGTTCATATCAATATGGTTAATTTGTTTTTCCGGAACCAGCGGTCTTTCAGATATTTTGTCAAAAATAATATAAAAAAAGTAAGCTCTGGTCCATATAAGGGATATTTTAGACATTTCGCCATACTCGTGGAGGTCTTGTGCGGTAACGTGAATACACGTGCTGTTCACCTTTTGTGGCGGTCTTTCGTACCACGTGACGTTTAAGACCCATCCTCCACCTCCTCCTTCTCAACACCCAGCAGAGGAAACTAGGAAACACTGGTGGTGCACGTAATGAAAATACATGACATGTGGCATACAAAACTATTTTTCTAGAAGATATTTAATTACTGGATAAGTTATTAGAAACTTGAACTGTCACGTAAACAAAAGAACAACATATACAACCGACGGTTCCATCAAGAAATAAGCACCACAAAACTTGAAACGGAAAACAAATTAACGAAAGGGGAGATGGTAGTTGGAGGGATCCAAATCCTCTCCTGCGGCAGGAGAGTTCTGTGATTGATACAAAGGATTGGGGATCAGTCGGTCTTGCCTACCAATATATATGGAGATAGGCTAATTGAAATCTCGCCCTTGATAGATGACAGATCGACAAGAGACGATTTGATTGCCTAACTGGGCACATACACTGGACTGACAACACTTTGTTATATATTATCGTTCTTTATGAATTAAAAGTTTCAAAATAATACTTTGCTTGTTTAGGTTTTCTTTTTTTTTTTTTTTTTTTTTTGGTAAGTATTGTTTTGGTCTTGTTGGTGTATAACTAGTTAGGTAGTTAGGTGAGGTTAGAACTCAAGACTCTTTAGTGTTTACTTTAATGAAGATAAGTTTATTTCCTTACTCTCACATGGGGAGTGGAAGGGATATTCATACATCTAATATATAGTTTTATAAACTATAAGAGATTTTTACCCAAAAGAAAGAAAAAAACACTATAAGGGATAGGATTCTTTAGAGGGAGGTATCCTTTTTCTCGTGTCCAGGTTAGGTCTCGGTTGTTTTTTATATATGCATATACATTGAATCGATCCATCGTGGTGTGGATGCAAGTGCTGCCCAAGATTTATTGTTTTGCATCTCTGATGGGCTGGGTTTTATTTCTTGGCTTCGGTTGGATCGGTAACGGTTTAACCCATTTGACCTGGATTCATTAGTTAGATGTCTTTACGAAATGGACATGTCTTTTTCAAAGAGACACGCCTAATTTTACAGGTGTGATCTCAACACTTGGATTGGGATTAGTAGATCTAAGCCGTCAGATCAAAAAGACACATCTATTCAAAGAGGCACACCATTTTCTAAGGGCACGGTCTTAGCACTCAAATTGGAATCAACATATTCGAGCTGTTGGATCATAGAGGCACACCCTTTTCCTTTCAAGCACCTTGTAAAGGCATGTTCTCATCTATAAATAGAGGAGGTGGGAGGCCTAAAAAGGTATATAAAATCTAATACCATTTTCATTGGTCCTTCTCTATTAGCACATACTGTATGCATTCCCTTTTTGTTTTTCTTAAAATGTTCTTGCCGAAACTGCATTAAAGTCCTGCAATTAGCCTGAGCATACTTTCGACATACTCGAATGGGCTCATCAAACAAGTGCATGTTTACTGTCAAAAGCCTAATGACACAGTCTTAGTTTTTACTAAACCAACCATGCCAGCACTTAATCGCTCACAGGCCTTTTCATAGCACTAAATTAGCCTTACTCGTTGGAAACTTGAAAGAGAGAAGCAAACACAAGAGCTTTGAGAAAATGGAGTGTATTGCATATTATAACTCTTGTTACAAGCTTGGTTGTTAAGTTGCTTGGTGCCTTTGCCAAATTAAGTCACCCTATTTGTAAGTACCAAAGAATAGAATGAATGGCTAGGATATGTATAAGTATCCTCCATCCAATGGTTAAGAACATTCTAGTTATGAGTCGAGAACATTCTCACCTCCTTAGTACAGAATTCGATGTGCAAGTATGGTCTAGAAGGTTTCTACAACCCTCCACGTGTGGAAAGTTCTAATGGATCATTCTTAGTCCAATGGACCAACCCATGGTGCTAACCACAGATCATGTGGGCAGTTTATGTTGGTAGATCATGAATCGTGACATTAGGCTACTTTATCTTGGAGCCAATTTTGCATCACAAACCCAATTGTACCGTTGAGGGCAAATACTGTTTCAGAACAATATCCATTATGGTACTACTTAACCTTAATCATCTTGAGTGATTTCATTATTGTTTTCATCAAGGAAGTATAGGATTCGTGGCCAGATAAGTTGGTTCTTGTCGAAGTGCTACATCTATTTTACAATAACAGAACACGTGGCAGGGGAAAAAGTATAAAGGTCGCATGCATAGGCTACAAGGGCTAGCCACGAGTTGTTGAGAAGCGAAATGCATGCGGGTGAAACTGTTGGATGCATCCTGTGGTGAGCTGGAAAGTTGCATGTTGTGAACGTGGTCCACACCTGAGAGGGTTGCACTAGGTTCACCAATCGTCGATCGAAAGGAGAACGTCAGCACCACTGAGTATGTAAGCAGAAACCAAGGGAGAAGAACATCCAACTCCACAACAAAAGTAGAGGTGATAACAGGATTCAAATCATCTCCTCCCTGTATGGGAAACGCCCCCGTCGGATGGCAGATACGTGGTTCTTGGGAAAATCTAAGCCAACACCCTCTGTCGGCTCGGCTTGTCTGCTGGGTGTCGGCTCAGATGTGGGGTTTAGATATTTTCGAGAGCCACGTGTCGACCATCCGACGAGGGCGTCTACCTCCTCTCCGAAGTATAAGGAGGAGACGATTTGAATCCATGATAACAATGGCAATAAGGAATCACTGAAGTTTTTTTTTTTTTTTTAGGTAAGTAGAAAGAAGAGTTGAAGAGAAGAAACAAAATGACAAGATTTCACTACCATTGATAATCACTATAGAAGATCCGAGTCCCTCCTCTGTATCCCACACTCCCCACTTGAGAAAGGACATTTAACGCCCACCACTGACAACGAATAGGTGAGCACCTTTATGTTAGGGTTGTCTCACTCAACTCTAGTTTTTCATTGGGCTTCGGGTGTGGGACTAAAGTCTAAAACACATCTATGAGTGAGCCGCAAGTCTCCGGAATCTAGATAGGCAAGAAGGATCCAAAACTCACGGTCAAATCTGCTCCCTAATCCCATACTCCCATCTCGCTCTGTGGCTCCACGACTATATTATATAATAAAATATACATTATTATATGGAATGATTATTTTACTTAAGAGTGCATTATAATATATACTATTATACATAATTGTTTCCTTAGTCTCTTGTCGATTACCACAATGCCATCAATAAACATCCAAATTTTTTGTCTCAATTTTTTTAGACAAATGAATAATTCTTGAACGGATCAGTATTTATAAATTATTTTAAATCTGTTTTTTTACCAAATTCTTAAATTATTAAAATGATTCATCCTGAATTATTCTTCTTCTAAATTATTCCCAAATCCAAATTTGCTGCTCAAGTGATGGAATACCGGCACACTAAACTAGTTACATCTAACAAAATTTCTTCACCTTAAGTTTAGGGGTACCATGTGCTCAAGTGATGAAATCCAAATTCGTTAATTATGCATGAAACAATTAGAGGTATTATCGGTATACGGTATTTCATTTATGATCTTGTCCTTTTATTGGGAACTTTCTCTCTCTTGTCTTAGATAAGATAAAAAATCGTCTCATGTTGTCCAGTTCATCCAGCTGTGATCCAACTACTAGAGTTCACCTAACGCACATACTAAGGTAGTGAAATATATACCGAATGAACTCTAACTATTGGATCATGCTTGAAGGTCCTTCAACGACAAGAGACGATTTGAGTCTCCTGCACAGACCTAAGTTTTTTGTTTTCTTTCCACCACCCATTGTGAAGAATGATTGGATGAGATAATGAGAATTATGAACATAACCAAAAATTCATTTTATAACATCGTTTAATGAATCATATCTCCTCATTTCTCTTCACCTTCTTCACACAAGGTGGAGAAAAACTTTCCACTTGTACATAATTATTGATCCGATATTTATTTTGGATAAAATTTGTGAGAGAAAGCAAGTGAGAAAATTATTAATGACCTCCCTTGGAAATGTAATGCCCAGTCCAATTTCAATCTAATACCTTCCAACCCCAATGGTGAAGATATTTCTCTTCACCGACACCCATTTTTTTTTTAACATTAAAAAAGAATTATATTACTGCAAAATAGATAGAGGTCATACAATCAAAGTCTATACTCTCCAAATATTCAACTGATAAAATGGCAGATATTTTCATTTATTTTTTTCAGATATTTTTTTCTTTTCTATTATACACTATTCATCTCAATCTAAAGAGGCATAAAATGTATTAATTTATTAAAATTCTCCATTTTCATTTTTCAACAGTCTTCGTTGTTTATGATTATTTCAAGGTAATATTGTATTCCAATTTTTTTTTTCAAGTCAACAATATTATAACTTTTAATACTATAGAGTATAGACCTAAAATTTTAATTCCCAAATTCTAAACCAGCATCAAGTAAAATATGATTACAATCCAAAAGGGAAAGACGGATTTTTTTTTTTTTTTTTTGAAAAAGTCAACATGCAGTTTCAGTAACGCAATGGATATATTTTCGCAGCAATTGATTTGTTTGGTCTTTCCATTTTAATTTAATATAATAATAAAAAAAAATAGATTCATGGGAATATAAACGAAGTAGAGAAAAGAAATAAATTAATGCCAAAAAATCCAAAGATAATTTTCAAGTAGAGTTATTAAGAAGACGATGAATAAAGAGAAAATAAGAGACCAACGATTTATTTATGGTTTAATACAAGAAAAATCAAACAATAGAGAATATAAATATAAATAAATAAATAAATAAATAAAAACTCTCACTTGGTGGATTGCTTTTGCATCTTTCATTTAGGCTCGGTTTGGTTGGACATGGAATTAAAGGGAAAGAATGGGAAAATTCTTAAACTTAAAATGAAACTTTAATAACTACAACATAATATGATTGTATAAACTATTTAAATTTTTTATCATATTTAGTAATGATACTTATTAAATGTAAATTTTATTTTACTTTTCAAATGCAAGGGATTTGAATGCCAAATAAAATGCAAGTTTATAACTAAATATGGAACGATTTAGAATTAAGTACATAATCATGTGATAGCATGTAATGTAACGATTACAAAAGTTTACTTATTAAGTTTAAAATTCCACTCTTTTCCCTTTAATTCCCTTTGCAACCAATCAAAGCCTTATTGAATTAGCAAATGAATTTGAGGGAAGTAGGGTTTCCCTGATCATGAAAGTATTGATATCCGACTTTTATGGGCTTGAGTTTCCTCAAGGACCGAAACAGAAACTCTCCTAAGATTAGATATCCCATATCCCCAACTATAGGGAACCAAATCGTCTCCTGCTGCAGGCGGTTCTTGCCACTGATCCAAGGGTTTGGGATCAATCTGGCCGCCTGCCAATACATTGGGGGGGGTGCCGGCTAAAATCCGACCCTTGGCAGGCGGCAGGACCACAGGAGACGATTTGGACGCCAACTATAGAGGTCATGTGGTTAAGGTCCAGAAGAGCCCTTTCTGGTTTTTGAATCCCACAGATAAAGGTGTTCCATTACAGGATCCTGTTATTGCAACTTTACCCCCACAACGTAGAACGACTGTTTTCATGTTTCAAACCTATGATCACCAGATTATAATACGACAATTTTACCATCACACCAAACAATAAGGCTCACCATCTGTTTTGATCCTGCAAATCACAAGAAATTACGTTTTGGATAACTGAAATTGAACCAAAAATTGAAATGAGAAGTTGGTGGTCTCGGAAAGAAGGTATTATGCTTTGGATAGCAAAAATTGAAATGATAAGTAGGTGGTCTCGGAAAGAAGGTTCTATAAGATAGAGGATCTGGCTATCACTGTGAAGCTGTCTCAAGCAGGACAAAATGATTGTGTCTATGTTATAGGCCCAGTAAAAATAGTAAGTAAAATTGCACCCAAAAAAAAAAAAACGGGAGAGAGAGAAAGACGAATTTGGAAGGTAACTAACAGTACGAGGGAATGAACTTCGAACCACCATTGGAAAAGAACATTCTCTATAACAAATTAAACGAAAAAACAAAGGATCCGCATCCTCTCCTCCCAATCATTCTGGGAGGACAGTGGTAACTTCCCTCAAATAGTCATTACGTGGCTCTCGATCAATTCGAGACCCACGTTCGAATCAACACCCAGCCGACAAATCAAGCCAACAAGAGATGTCGGCTCGGGCGTGGGTCTCGGATTCACCCGAGAGCCACGTGGTGGCCATCCAAGAGAGGTTGCCATGTCCTCCCAAAATGACTGGGAGGAGACAATGTGAATCCAAAAAGAAAACCATTCTCTTAACAAATTAAATCAATAAAAAAAAGCCATAAACTGATTGAAAACTCTCAACTTATATGTGCATATCTATAGGCCATATCTGGGTTAAAGTATTACAATTCCTGGGCAAACTCCAGGGACTCCTAAACGACATCTAGCTAAAGCCTGAGGGCAATTAGAACTGTAAAGAACATATGCAAAATTTGGAATGAGTAAAGAAGAGAATAGGGGCTGACAGTATTAGGGTCTGACCATGAAATCATTATGAAAGAACAGTTCTCTTAAAAATAAACAAAAATATAACATAGATCGGAAGACAAGGTCTGAATTATAAAATTACAGTTTCCCATTTTTGCAAGAGTAAACTTTCTAGAATTAAAAAGAGAAGCACAAGTAAGCACAAGGGCATTAGAAGGAGAAGAACCAGATGAGCATTATGAGATATGAAAACAGAGAGCTATTCCGAGACTTTGGTTTAATTGTTGCTTACTCTCGGTTCAAAAGCATCACCACCAAAATTCAAAAAGCTCTTCCTTGACCAGGACAGGTGCTGCTATTCATTTCCCTATCGTTTCAGCATATGCATTCTGCACTCTTGTAGGGGCCCCCATAGTTCGTAAGGATTCAGATACATCAGCAATCACTTCCTCATTTTTGTCAGATGCCTATTCATTGGAAAGATTTTACATTATTAAAACAGCGACATGCCAAAAAACAGGGTCTTTCATGGAGACATGTACGATGTCCATACATATTCCCTCCTTCCATACGGCAAGCATGGCTCACCAACTAATCAATCAGCTCTGTCGAATTTGGGGGTGGGGGGCCACCTTAAAGTAAGAGATTTCATTCAATATTATTAACTTAATAGAATCCATTAATTAAAAAGGTTAAGATCACAAACAATACCCTCTATGCACTACAAACATATAAGATGTGCCCACTAACTGAATGGCTTAGATAAATGAGTTGATAGGACTTGTTTGATGTATCAAAGAGATGTTCATCATGGATGTTCTCGACCTTACAATGTTTTTCTTTTCTTTTTAATTATCTTTAATCTTGTTTATAAAAAGGTATAAATTTATCAAAATAAAGCTAAGAAAGATTGTGGGAAAAACAAGGGCAAGGAAATATAATTCATAACAAACCGAGCACAAAGGAAGGGGAAAAAACTATCTATAAGATAGCTAAAATGAAGGAAAGGAAGACAATAAGGAGAGATGAAACAATTATTTCTATAACCTAATAAATGAATACTCTTCCAGTGATAATGTCCTGGAAGGTTGCATTACCAGCAAGACATCACATGTTATAGTTATATACAAAAAATTAGGGTGTCGGAAGTAAAAGATGTTTTAAAGAGGATGAATATAGGCAAAACACTAGACCCATATGAGGTCCCAATAGAAGTATGGAAGAGCTTAGGAATCTAAGAATTATCTTAGCTAACCAAGTTGTACAATAAGATTATGAACACAAGGAAAATGTCAAATGAATAGATGAGAAGCATTGTGATTCCGATTTATAAAAATAAAGGTGATATTTAGAGTTCAATAACATAAAGGGCGAACCTTGATGTGACGATAAGGTTGCCATATTGCAAACTGGTGGTCATGGGTTCGAAACACAGAAACAGCCTCTCCACATTGTGGGGGTAAGGTTGCATATATTCTGCCGTCCCCAGACCCTGCAATAGTGGGAGCTTCATGCACTGGGACACCCTTTTTTTAATTTAGAGTTGCAATAACTACAAAAGCATAAAACTAATGAGCCATGCTATGAAATAATGAGAGAGTTATTGAAACTCACTTGAGATAAGAAACTATTGTTACAAATAACCAATTTGATTTTATGCCAGGGAGATCCACGATAGAAGCTACTTACTTACTGAGGCTCACAAAAAGATTTAGAGATTGCAAGAAGGACCTCCATGTGGTCTTTATTGACCTAGAAAAAACTTATGACAGAGTCCCTAGAGAGTTAATCTAACAAGTAATAGAGAAGAGAAATCTTTCAAGTAAATATGTTATCATAGTCAAGTATATGTAGCATAGTGTAGTGAGTAGTGACTAATGTAAGAATTATCGGGGTCAAGGTAGTGTATTCCCAATTACAATCAAGTTATATCAAGGATTAAGCCTTTATTTTTTTGCACTTATCAAGGATGATGTAATTAGAGACATTCAAAATTAGGTTCCTTGCCGTATACTCTTTGCTTATGATATTGTTTTGGTGGATGAGAAAAAATAAGGATTAAAATCAAGTTCAAGTTATGGAGATCAACCTTGGAATCAAAAGGTTTTAAGATAAACAGAATAAAGACAGAGTATATGGTGTGTAACTTGAGCCACACAAGGGACAGTGGTGAAAACTGATGAAAATGAGATATCGCAAAGTAACTATTTTAGGTATCTATGCTCAATCATAAATAAAGAAGGTGTTATAGAGGATGATGTTTCACAGATGATTAAAATATGATGGATAAGTAGAATGGTGTATCTGGAGTGTTGTATGATCGGCATATACCTTTAAAATTTAAAGAAAAATTTTATAGGACAATCATTCGACCTCCTATGAGGTATGATCCGGAATGTTGGGCAGTTAAAAAGCATCATATAGATAAACTCAGTGTAGTTGATATGAGGATGTTGAGATGGATGTGACAAAACGAGGAAAGATAAGATAAAGAATGATCGTATTAGAGTTGATTTGAGAGTAATGTCGATACATGATTAACTATGAGAAATTCCTTTGAGATGGCAAGGTCATATTCAGCGGAGGCCTTTAGAGCTCTAGTATGGAAGAGTGATTTGATTCAGATTGAATAGTCTAAAAGAACCAGGGGCAGACCTAGATGACTCTAGGTGAAGCAGGGAGGAAAGACATGTATAGCTTTTAAACCTTGTATGACCCCAAACTG
The DNA here is from genome assembly GCA_028583415.1 of Protea cynaroides. NCBI lineage: Eukaryota > Viridiplantae > Streptophyta > Magnoliopsida > Proteales > Proteaceae > Protea > Protea cynaroides. The sequence goes on along the minus strand of CM053269.1, from coordinate 47,747,966 downwards.
AGCTGATTGGAGGGTAAGAATCCATGTAACCAACCCCATTTAGTTAGGATAATAAGACTTTGATGTTGTTGTTGCTGCTGTATCTCTAATCCTTTTTAATGTATCTCTTACTCTTTCTAGGAGGCCCTTCTTTAGTTGCTCTAGTGCACTTTCAAAGGCAGCAACATTTTGGATTGAACTCTTGATAATGTTGAGTACAGTTCCAATATTGCGCTCAACATAAGGATGCTTTGATCTAACTAGACGCTGCAGCTTCCCAGCAATGACGGGCATCTGCCTGGCTTTTTAATCAGAGAAACATATAAGAGTGAAAGTAAGCCAACCTATTCTGGATATAATAGAGGAAAACATTGAGGGAGTGAAATTTAAATTCAGAGCATAGTAATAGGCTTTCAATACCAATTTCAAGTAAAGCTTTGTTTGGCAATATATAGCCAATACTTTCATCCTCTGTTCGGGCAACAACATCTCTCCAATCACAAAGCCCCTGCAATCCAAATTGAACTTTATATTTAAATAAAAATACCCTACCAAAACCAACAATTTTTTTTTTTTAACTTTTGTTTTCTCTACAAAACCTGGGAGTCTGACCGTCAATAGACCAGCATAAAAAACAATAAATCAAATAGGTTCAATCAATGGGGTTTTTTTTTTTTTTTTTATAAAGGAGATTCACAGGTTAGGCCACCAAATTTATTGGGGATGCATCAAGACACCTGGTGATGCACTCTTAGTGGTCAGGATCCCCACTGCCAAGTGGCAGCATTACAGAGGATCGTGAGGCCTGCATGTGCACCATAATTGTGGTACATACGGGAGCAATGTGGGCATGGAGCCAACCTCCATCCCAGTACAAGTAATATTCCTCTTACTAATAGAAGATAGATGTGAGTAGAAGAAGAGGAATAACTCACTGCAACAACAGCCAGCTGTTGCAAATTGAAGTCAGCCTCCCCTAACCTGCAATCAATACAAAAAAGATATGTTCCAAAGTTTTCACCCCTTTTTCTTGATGAACATAGGTTGACTTGAGGGAAAATGAATAATGAGTAATACATCATGAGTGTTCTGCTGGGGCTGCAGTTTTCAAGATGACCATGCTACTGCTAGTACAAGATATGAAGCAAAGAACAAACCCATATATGTGGAGATACGAGGTATCTGTCAAAAGCCTTTTCTCATAAAGTTGCATGCATATGTCGTAACTGCGATTATAGACCTGTTAGCAATAAGAAATGTGAGGAATAAAGTGCTTCATCACATCAGAGAACCAGGAAGCACATAGACATTGTTTATTATTTAAAATTCAAAAGAGCATTAGAGCAAGGACTTTTTTAATAATTCTTTTTCTTTTAAGAAAATTCTGGTTCTACTTATTCCATTTTATTTTAGCAAAAGCAAAGAACAAGACATAAAAATATGCATCCCAAGTCCACTACCATAAAAGCAATATATATATATATATATATATATATAGGGTGAAAAAATTTCATCTACACCCCATCAAGCATCGCTAACATTATCTACACCCACAAGATTGCAAAAACATCACTTAGGTCCACTTAACTGACGAAAATCACTAAAATTATTGAAATACAGTTTTACCCCTCATATTATAAATTGAAAAATTAAAAAATTATGTTGATTTACTAATTTGACCTTCAGATCAAACTTATATTTTCTCTCTCTTTCCCTTTCACTCTCACCCAAACCCTAACCCCTAACATTGGAGTCCCCTCTGCGTTGTGCGTCCACGGCAGCATTTCATCGGAGATAATCGATGTCATTTACGAATTAAAAACAAGGCAAGGGACTGACAAGGGAGCAATGGAATTTTCCTTCTTCTCTATTTACTACATTACAAGCACAGAAAGGGCCTTCGATCAGAGGAAGGAAGAGGGTGTAGATGATCTGATTCTCTTCATTACCATTGTTTGATTCAAGATGCAAATCGTTCTCTAGCTTATGCTAGAGGGAATTGGGTTTCAAGAGGGATTTCTCGTCCTTGATCGCCCATTTTCTGTGCCATCCACCATAGCTTAATCGAAAGCAAGCCATGAATCGAACATCTCTACAGAAATTATTAGACATCCATCAATGAAAATTCAAATAAAAGAAGAAAAAGATAACCGTTGTCTAAAGAACGCACAGATCTTACAACGACTGGTGCTGCTTTTAGTTCAAATGTATTAAACTTTTTGGTTTCTATTTTTGTTTGATTTAGGGGCAGATCAGAATAACTAGTAATCAATTAATGGTAGCTACTTGGACTGATTGAGTTGAATGGATGAATGGAATTAGATCAGAACAACTTCAAGATGCTTTTCCGGAAAAAAAAAACAACCAAAGTGAAATCTGGCCCGATAGAGACGAAGAGGAATTTCTTCTTGGAGTTTTTTTCGACAAATTTTTCTAGGATCTGTGAATTTCGTTGTTGGATTTCGGAGTTCATTGTTTCCTTTTCTGGAATGGAGTTGTGATCATAGGAGATTCGATCGTTTGGAGTTAGGGTTTCATCAGTTGTTTTTTCGTGATTCGTTAGTGGAGATGGCAGGATACTTGATGAAGATGAAGCGGAAGGATCTCAAAGAAGTGTAGGATGAATTCTCAAACTTCTCTTTGTCTTCTCCAGCTAAAAAGATTAGGAGGCTGGTACAGCTTCTTCTTCCGACACTATTCTCTCTCTGCAAATTTTTTTGACAATTTTTGAGGATTCAAAGTTTCGCCTTTATTTTCACCTTTTCTTTTCGCCCTCAATGATTTGGCTGGAGTAAACTTAGAAAACGACTATTGTTCAGTTACAGAATTTTTTTTTTATTTTTTTTGGAAGCTTATTGACTGTTTATGGTACTTTTTTTGGTTGGTATTTTGAAGGATGCAGAGTTTGCCACCGATCATGGAAGAAGAGGAAACCTCAAAGAATCCTCTCTTCTTTTTTTTTTATCAACCACCTTCTGGAGACTTAGGCAGCAGTGTGCAAGAAGTGGGAGAAGGGTATAATGGTCTTTTCAACAGGCCAAAAGGGTAGTATCGTCTCTGAAATATTCCAATCCACCTAACGTCAGCTTCTAACGGGAATCAACTAACGGAGTGGACTTCTTTGATTACCACAGCAAAAGTTTTGGGGTATAGATGATGTTTTTGTATTCTTGTGTTGTAGATGATGTTAGCAATCTTCGATGGGGTGTAGATGAAATTTTTTCTAATTGGGTATAATAATCTTTTATATAAAATTACAAAAATAGTTGAATTCTTTCAAGAGCAAAACTATTTTAAGGAACCCCAGAGTTCACCTTAGTACCTAACTACCTAAATTGTTAATAAACTATCAACTAGTATGAATATCATACTCATGGATGGAGAAGGTTGGTGAGGAGGAAGACGTGTCTTCGTCCCTGGATTACTCCCAGTTGTAGTAATAGCATTACCACATGAAGTGCTGTCTACAGATCACCAGCCCAAGGCACAAAATGGGTTGAACAAAAAAGAAATACATAATGGGTAGCATCCATGTAACAATGGAATGTAACATTTTCAGAAATCACAAGACAAACAGTGCCATCCATTTTTTATGGTTTTTTTTTAATAATCTAAACCGTTTATTTCTACTCAGAGTTGGGAAAGGCACAATAATGTCTAGAATATTGGTACACATGCAACGACATACATAAGATGCATGCTTATACAAGGGATATTTGATTGAATTAGACAGAAATTTGATACATGGCTAATATAGACCATGCCCTCTCTAACCAACAGTCGGATGTACCCATCATCTGTCCACGTGGCAGAATAGATGCCTTGTGATGTTTGAAAAAATAACAGACCCTTGAGACAATAATAAGTTCTCACAAATAATATATAAAATGGGTATGGGTTAAGCGAGCTTAAAGCAAATGGTTTGAAGAAAGGACAAGGGCAGAATCCTGAATCAAGTCTTTCCCATTTTGCCTGTGTTTGCACATTTTAATTGGATGCAGACACTGCTGGTTCAAAAGGTGGTCTGGGCTTTGAAAATTCTGCAACCCTTTCCATTTATGGAAAACGCAACTGCAAAGTTAATTGAAATGCTTCAATATGTGATTTATTTACCTTTCATATATTGAGGTAAGGTTGCTCCATTGCCACCTAGTGGTCGCAGGTTCAAATTAGGAAACAGCCTCTCTGCGAAGCAAGGGTAAGGCTGCGTACATCTGCCCTTCCCCAAATCCCGCAGAGGCCGGAGCCTTGGGCATGGGCACACCCTTTTTTATATTGAAGTAACACTTGGGGATTCAAGCCTCAATCTATGAAGCATATGATGATATTGCATAGCTTCAGTACTAGGAGCCCCCATTTATGCTTTGCAAATCTCACCTAATAGAAGGGCAAGGCTGGAAGAATAATAATCCAACTAATTTAAAGGGGACACAGGTCACAAGGATGCATAGCATCAGAGTTAAGGTTATCCAAACCAGCTAATGAAAGAGGTCAAGCAAGTGTGAGACCAGGAAGAGATAGAGGCGGGAGGGAGGGGCAGTATAACTTTTGCACAATGGAAGTGCTTGATTTTCTAGCTCATCTTTTCTTGTAAGAAGAATCACTGTTCTAAGGGTGCCAAGTTCTCTTTTATTTTTTTCCCTTTTCTTTAATAACTTTTTTAGCAATATTTTTCTGTGGCTTCAGGCTAATGATTATTTTTGGAACATATGCAGCAGAATTTGTCCTTGGTTTCCCTTTTCTTACTGTTGGAACCTTTGGCTCTTCCAAGCTGTGTAATTTGCCTTTGATTTTTGAATCTCAATATATTACATTACCAGAATATTATTTTTATTTAAGAAGACTTCAAAACTTCTCACAATAAGAAAATCTAGCATATAGAACCAACAAGCGAAAAAAGAGTAGTCAATGCAACTTATCTCCTTAAATAATCCAGGACTAAGTATTCATTGTAACTTTACTTCTTGAAGCCTAAAGTTGCCTCAAGAAGTTTATCCAAAAACAGCATTAGAATTGTACAGTACATTGTATTCACAAGAAAACATCCTTAAACAGCAATCCAAAGCAAGATAGTAAGACAATCTATATCATTTCCTATTACAAAACAGCAGAAGTCAGCTATGGTCTATCACGAGCTATGGCTATACCTCTAACAGAAGATCAACACCACTTTCAGAAGCAGCAGGTGCTGAAAGCAAATTCGTTCTCATAAGATCATAGATATGCAACAGATAATGGGTGTCTTCTCTTGCATATCTGTCAAAATAGAAACCTGACGAGTCTAAGATTCCAGGATAAATATATCTGCGTCAGTTAAGAAGCAAGAGTCCTAATAAGCCGGAAATATCTAATAGATATACTCTCAACCTCAAATTACCTAAGCATCTCATCAGGAAGTGGACGCAATCTCCAATCTGCATTCTGGTATCTGGAAGCATTTTATGTCAACCTTACAGAATATGAAAGACAACATCATGCCAAAAGGATGGCTCCAAAAACACCCAGAAATAATAAAGATAAAGAAATTACTCTTTTTTTGCTGTAACTCCACAAAAATGATGCAGGAGATACTCCAAACTGTTCCTCCCTAATTGCAACACCCTTGAGGCCTATTAGTCCAATAAAAAAGTAATTCATTCCTTGGAATCATTACGTTTGGGGAAATATCGAAAGGAAAAGCTACAATTAAAAGAGAGAGAGAGAGAGAGAGAGAGAGAGAGAGAGAGAGAGAGAGAGAGAGAGAGAAAAGAAAATGACACTAGCCCAGTCCAGCACAGAGATCATGATAGTTTTAGTTACCAAAAAGCAAAAAGGAAGAGTAGAGAGAGAGAGAACACCAAAGATTGCTAGCATTCCAGTGTGCCAAAGATTTTCAGGCTAAGAGGAGTTTCCATCCAAGATAATATATTCATGCAGATGGCAGACATTACAAGTAAATGTAAATTCTACAGGGTTCCTGAAGCTTGGGCCTATAGTACAATGTCAAGCACTAAAAAAATAATCCAAGGAGGAAGAAAATAATGCTAGCACCATAATGTAAAAAAAAAAACATCGAAAGCTTATATGATTTATGTAACTAATGTTTATATCCCAAAACTTATATAATTCATGTAACCAAAAAGAACATAATAAGCAAATACATGAAAGCTGCCAAAATATTTGAAAGCTATTGCCTTGAATTGTTTATGTTAATGTCCGTGCATCAGCAGAGTTAATGCAACAAACATTCTTTTTGCACATGCAAGATCATCAGAATAAGACTCTCCATTCTTTATTAAAACAATTCTTGCTCAAGTCTTTAGACCAAATTACCTTTAAATCAGTCCATGTGGGTCATAACTACTATGGAGAACATAGGAAAAAGAAAAAAAATTCTCACATGGTTGTTTAGGAAAGAAGCTCATTAAAGGACACATTTAGTTTTCTCTTGTGGAAGAGTGATACGGCAAATCTAACCATTGGATGTCTAGGGAATGATCTGAATAGGCCACATGCCAGATTTCACCCTCAAATTCAGTTGGTTACCTTCTCATCTAATGCCATACCCTCCCATGTATGGCCATGCACCCCACTGTAGTCCTGTGCACCCTCTTTTTTTTTCTTTTTTTTTGGTAAGTGTGCACCCTCATGGTGGCCCCAGATTTTTCAATTCCTTGTTTTGCCACTTGGAAAAGTCAGATTGGACTGAAATTTGACATATGATATGAGCAGGGGACTTTGGGGTTGGTGTCCATAAAACTTCATTCCCATATGACCTGCCACGTGGCAGATCCAGATGTCCATTGGAAACCAGGACCAAGCAAAAAAAAAAAATTCAAAACAAAAATAAAAACAGGGCGTACCGATTGCACTAGGCTTCCGCCATTGTGGGTTTTGGGGAGGGGCTATTGTACACAATCTTACCACCACTTCATGGAGAGGCTGTTTCCAGATTCAAAATTTCAAACCCACGACTACCATGTCATAATGGAGTAACCTTACCATTGCAACCTTACCATTGCGCTAAGGCCTACCATCTAAAAAGAGTACAAAAGAGTACAGAGAAACTTTTCATGCACCCAATGCCTATAAGGAAGTAATTTAAGTTCAAAGAAGTTTTCACGACTTCAACCACACCAATGCAGTCTCTTCATATGATTAATTTCATTTATCATAAAGAAAAGAAATAAGACATTACTAGGGGATTTAAATGAATGGAAATCAAGAGGTATTGAGGCCACTATATGCCAATATATTCTAGGTTTAATGGAACTATACCATTAGAGACTCAATAATGAGCTGTACTTGTGAAGGCAATGAAAATCTATTGGTTTCTCAGCACTATATGTGAAATTCGATTTAAAAGGCCTATTGTCTTAAAGCAAAATTTGTCTCCTCACCACCAACTATCATAGCCCTCACCAAACCTAATAAGGACAATGAAATTGATATATTATTATGTTAAAGCTGACCACTCATAAAAAGGAAAAACACATAAACAGACCACTTAGAAATTATTGTCAGACTAAAGTAGCCACACTGTTTCTATTCCAAACCCAATTACCTAAGAATGCGTTGATCCATTTCTGGAGTGCATTTGCTAAATTCCTGCAAATGGATTTACGTACCCAACTCCTTATGTAATTAGCTAACTGATACTATGAAACAATAAGAAAATATAAATAAAAAAAAAGATAAAAGATAATGCACAGTACCATAGTAGTTCAAATAACCATTTGGACTCATACATTGAAACTCGGAATCCTGAGCCCTACTCTTGACTCTTGATTCCTACAATGCTATATCGCTTTAAAGTTTTACAACAATAGCAAAGTGGCATGTGTGACATTCATATGATTCGCAAAGGGAGACTTCAAGAAAAATTGACCTCTAAATTGAACAATACACACATAATGGAGAGCCTCGTTCCAATTATTGCAACAGTTTCAAAACCTCAACAACACTAATAATGAAATCACTACAAAACAAAAGGATGACCATTCTACATTGAATATAAAAACTAAGAAAGGAACCATAACTGACGTAAGCCCCACCACCAAATCCACAAAGACAAAGTATACATTTAGAAATGAAAGTGAAGTAATTCTAATTGAAACTTTACAAATAAAATGAGAAGCCCCAAATTCCAATTGTGACAGGAACAGAAGGAAGCCAGAGGAAACCACAAAACCTAAATATAGTATAACAAAGAAGAAGGATCAACATAGCATTGGAGATAATTACAACATGGAGAAAAAAATAGATTGACAATGCTTTTAGACAAAAAGTAATAAAAGCCGGTATCCATTTAATATTTGAACAAACTGCTCGACAAGAATAAAGGCCAGCCCAAACCAAGAATATAAGAGTAAAGAGTAAGATAAATAACCAACACTAATGGTTGATTTTGATCCTATAAGTCAATCATTCATTAAATCCTACCGTACACTGTAGTATAAAGGTAACTGATTTTCCAACAACGTGAAAATTAAGAAGCAGAGAAAAGCTCCATTAATTCACAGCTTTATTTAAACTATCGTATAAATAAGCAAAGAGAGAGAAGGCTCAGAAAAAAAGTCTTCGTGTATATGCAGAGGTTGCAAAGTAAAACATGTCCAGTGTCAAACAAGTTGCAGATATATATGCCAAAATCCCGTTGAAGCCACACTATGTCAAGATTTGCCCCATGCATAACCTAAATGAGAAAATCATAAAATCAAACACCATAGCAGCACCGATAAGATCAAGAATGTTCAACATGCAATAAAAGGACCATGCCTTCTTCTTCGAGGGGTCTTCAAAGACTTCCCTGAGGTGTGGACCAATGTGTACCCAAAGTTTTAGAGTATCAACCACATAATCTTCACTTCTAGTAGAAATTTGCATCAAGCACGTCGTTCCTTGAAAGGACCTATATCGATTATGCTCCAAATCAACCTACGTAACAATACAACAATAAGCAACAGTGTGTAAGAAAAGAGTAAACCAAATCTACATTGTTTTCTTCTTTTCTAAAGATCAGACCATTTTATTAAAATAATGGAAAATGGTTAAGTTAATGTCAAGTTAAGGGTAGTTTACGTCAGCAACTAACGTTCCAAGCCAACGGAGTGGACCTTACTATTTCATGCAAGGAGTTCCATGTCATTTATTGCAAATCAGGGTAGTGAATTGTATTTAATGTATTTTACAGGGGAGGTTCGTGTAATTTAGATGGTTTTTTTAAGGGTAGAAATGAACTATTTGAAGAAATTATAAGGAAAAACAGTCTCCGAAAAGAGCTTGTTTGGAGAGAGCATATAATTAGTTTTCATTGTGAAAGGATTTGAAAATTAAATTTGGCATTATAGTAATTAGGAAGGAACTCATTCAATTCAACAAAGCTGACCAAGGTTGGAAGTTTTGGGACCTTAAAGTGAGTCTTGATCACAGCTTCCTACATAGCCCAAAGTCAGTACAATTCGACACAGCTATAATGTGCTTAACAAAGTGATCTCTAGGCCCAGTTAACTCAAGATTTTAATGGAAAATGGCAAGCAGATCAGATCAATGATATGGGGAAGGATTTCAATATTGTTATCTGATTCTCTTCTAGACAATTTGCCATTTCCATAGGACCTTACGAGGCTTGTGGACCCTTCAGGCTGGGTGACCTTTTAGAAGTACATTTACCATGCAGCAGCTGACTCACTGGCATGGAAGGAGTTCACATCCGTCACATTATACTACAGCACTCCTTGCACACTTCTGCGTTCTTTCAATCTTTCATATCCAGGAATCTTGAGTCATTATGTTATACAACAATGACTACGGCGTCAACTGCATTGATGCTAAGCATACCAATACAAAATAAACTATTGATGTGCATTAGATAGCACCAGGATAGCAATGGATCATAGTTGTCAAGGCGTCGCCTAGGCGCCGCCTAGGCGCCCAGGCTGCCTTGGGTTGCCTTGGAAAATTGGGCGCCTTGGTCGCCTAGGCGCCCAATCAGGCCTCCATCGCCTTGGTTCGCCTTGACGCCTTGACAACTATGCAATGGATTGGACCAATTAGAGAATAATCTAGGAAAACAAAAACTAAGGAAAAATGGTAAGCTAAGTTCAAAATGAATTGGCAGAGTGTTTACCGCAAACTCATCCACATTTTCCAACTTAACAGTTAACTCTTTCAAATCTTTGACTTCTTCAACAAGTTTAAAAGGTGTAGTCTCCAGAGGGGGTAATTTATCTGGTTCAACATCTCTAATGTTTCTATCAACAAAGTCATACACTGAGAGTTCCTCCTGCACATTTCAACATAAGGTATAAGACGGCAATCAATAAGATGTGGCAAAAAGATCTAATATTTAGTAGCATAAATTAGTATTGACAACAAGGAAACAATTTAAGGCAAACGGTAAGCGGCATATCTTCAATAGTATTGAATTCAAGTCAAATAGTAAGTGACATATCTTAAAGCAGCAACAGGAAAACAATAAAGCACAAGGAAAACAATGGCAGGCCAGCAATTTGAACAAGTAAAATAATGATTAAACCAAATATACAATACTTTAATCATGTCCCATTGACATACCATTCATCCATACCTCAACCAATAAGGGAGTTCCCAGAAAATTATGTACGTGCATAGTCAGCAAAATATTAAAAATAATTACAGCCATGACTGCTGGTAAACTAGAAAACAACATTTGAATGGATGCTCAAGGGAAAAAAGATGTTACTATAGAATCATTTTTCTGAAGTTAACAGATCAAAATTATCAGATAGATTATTATATCAAAAGCTGAAGGACTGTTGAGATTCATATTTTACACATAAAGCAGAAACCAGGGGGAAGGGGAAGGTGGAAGGAAGAGCATATTTCTTAAAATTCAAGCACTTTGACACTGAAGATGTTTCAAGAAATGGTAGGTAATCATACAGCTAAGAGGTAGAATGCCTTCATGATGCTTTACATAATTCTGCATTCACACATTGAGAGCAGTAGATAACATGTAAATAACATACCTTTGCAGTTGCATGTGTAATGATTGAGCGGAAAGACTAAGGATGGAGAAGAAAAATAACAGACAAAATACATAGGTCAATGCAGTTAATGACTGGATTGAAGAATATGGATTATAGTAAGCAGTAAACTAGATAAATCAATTAGGTGATTAAATAGGTATCAACTAATCTGCATCTCCAGGAAAAACATAGTAACATCCTTATACTAAAAAAAGGGGGAAAGGGGGGAAGAGGATGTGCAAGAACTTTTTTTTTATTTTTTATAGGAATGCAAGAACTATTTTATTATGTCCTGGACCTCCAGACATTTGAATATTGCTCATACTTGCAAATAATTTCGAAATGTTGACATGAAGGCCCTTTTTTTATGTCATTTCCATTTCAAATTTCTATAGATTTCATGAAAGAAGTCAACAGATAGGTTTTTGGTGAAGAGATTGAAATCAATTTGGTTGCATCAATTGAAAATACACCAAGAATAAAAAATATGTTAGGTAATTCAACTTCGACAATAGATTCTTAAAATATGATCTTCTTCCTTCCACAGACAAGGGGAAGTCAGGGGTGAGGCGGAGTTGCAGAGAAGGGGTGAGAGAGAGAGAGAGAGAGAGAGAGAGAGGGAGGTGATCAATGCCCAAGCTTTTATAATGAAGGTGATCAGTGTAGACTTATTTATCTTTATCTACCCTTCATTCACAACAAAATCTTCTGTACACTTTTTCATAGGAGGAAAAAACAAGACTTGATTAATAAAAATTGAATGAACCTATGTAATAATAGATTCACAGCATAAAACCTTGACAGATGCAAACAGTGAGAGCGATGGGGTAAAAGAGAGGGGCGGTAGGATGTATTCATTTGAAATAAATAAACCCTGACCAGGCTAGCAAAAGAAGATTTTTCTGCATGGTTTCTAGAAGACATCATCAGTAGAAACAGCAAATAGAATAAGTGGTGGTTCAAATGCAACCATCTTGACGAAGAAAGTCCACAGATATCATGATGACAAGAATATCCATCACTTCCATTAAAAAAAATACATTACGAGAAACCAATGCCATGCATTAAGGATGAAGGTGTTAAATAACAAACTAACCAAAGGATGTATGTATCTGCTCTCATCCTCACTCCTCCTCAACCTAACGTGCTCGAACGGCTGGTTCGAATTGTTGACCATTATTTTATATTCGTCTTGGGGTCGAGGAATGGTTGGTATATGGAATGGCTGGCGTGGCTTTGGCCCTGTTGTCTTCTTGTCTCTTGAAGCCACATTAACTGACGTCAAAGCACTCGAATAATGCCAATCTTCGTTCTCCATATTACGGCTGCCTCCCTCCTTTTTCCTGTAAACGAACAGAAACTCATCTTCAGAGTATATCGAACGGACAGCTCCCCCGCCTTCTCCTTCTTTCTTCCTCCGTCTGTGAAATTCATCCACGGAAACATCACATCTTTCAATGACCTCGTCGTTAACATTAGCCAACCAGTCATAAACTTCTTCTGAATCTTCGAGGAAAATCACCTGCTTGCCCAACAGAGAAGTCGATGAACGATCGTCGACTCCGGCGGCGGGAGGCACCACAGGGATATCCTGAGAGTCAGGAACATGCGTCTCTGGAGTTGACGACATCAGAGCTTGGGTCGCACGCATGTCCTTAGCAGGGGACTTGTTGGATTGCCTTGCACATTGACCCGGATAGTGGCCAAAGACACCGCAAGCAGTGCACTGTGGAGGTCGCCAATCGTAGCGGACCTCCTGCTTCCAGGTGTAGTCCTCATCATCATAATGGTGACAAAGTTTGGGAGATCTTCAGTTGCCTTCACAACAACACAGATTCTAGCATAGGCAAGCCTATCCCTGAGCTCCGTTCGTCTGTCCATGAACAGGGGCGTGCCTACCACAGAGCCAATACTACTCAAAGCTTCATGACCAAATAAATGAAGGGGGAGTCCTGGGAGGCGAATCCAAAGAGGGAGATCAGGGAATTCCAATTTATCGACGCATTGGGATTTATCCCATTCTCTCAGGAAGATTGGTTTCTTCGCAACAAACCACATGACACTCTCCAATGCAGTCAACCTGTCTTCTTCAACCGAAAATTTGAAAATGAAGACATCATTTTCCAGTAGGTAGGTATCCACACAGCCACGGGGTTTCCACTGTTTGATCAGGGAATTCTTGACCAGCTCCAAAGTAGGCCGGGGACCAACGAATTGGCCAACTAGTGCAGTGTTCCAGTAACTAATATGCTTTTCCAGATCATTGTTGGAGTACAAAGCGAACTTGGAATTACCTTCAATGGCTGGGGGGACAAAGTAACGTGTAAAATCTTCCCCCTGCGACTGAGACTCATGGAGAGGAGGGGAAGAAACAGAAATGCCTTCTGCAACAGGTTGGACAGGGATAGATTGCTGCGTAACGCAGGGAGCAAGGTCCTCACAACTAGGCGCAGAAACCTTACAAGCCACTGGAGGCGGATGAGCCAGGTGGGCAGACATAGCAGGATTACTGATACACTCTTCGATGGCAACGATAGAGGAATGGGGGACTATGATTCAAGCGGGGGTGAGCAACTGGGGAGGGAAAGGGTTCTAATCCGAGAGGCCGACGGCATGGCCGGAGACCAACCGGAAGAGGTATAATCAGGTTAGGAAAGCAAGGAAGATTCAAGAGTGTGTAGGTTAGGCTTCCCTCCAAAATTTTTTGGGGGGATATGAAGGGCCAGAGAAAAAAAATATTCTGCCTCTGTTTTGCAAGGGATATCACTTATATAATGAAATTTTTTACTTATATAATTATAAAATTTTTGATGTATATAATGAAATTTAATAATTAAATATAATATGATTGAGGGTTAATAATATAGGTATTTTATTATAAAAGTTTTTTATTAAACATTTTTACCCCCTAAATGCTGAATGAGCATCATTCATGAACTAAAATGTATATCCGACACTACATTTGTCATCTCAAAATATATTATTATTGATTTAAAATGAGTTCCAATGATATATTCTAAAATTGCATATGAAATGTAGTCTTTTTTTTTTTTTTTTTTTTTTGGCCATACTCATTTCATTCATTTTATGATAAATTGTGTGTAAGGGTATCAATTTGAGACCAGCATTGGTGAAGCCTCAGATTGATCCAAATTGAATATTAATCATATTAGGCTTAAGCCTAGATTGAATGATAATTTGGCATTTATGGTGTAGACCCATAGCCTGATGGTCTCTCGACTGAATTGTCCAATTATTGCTTTAACTAAGATCGACTAATTATGTAAGACCCGCACTCCGTGAACTCAGTCTAAACCTTGATTTCATGTCGTAACAGGTCTTTCGATCATCACCGAGCCAGACGGGACGAGCGGATGACAAACAAGTACGAAATCGGACCAAAGACGATCAAATAATCATGAGATTATGTTGACCGGTCGATGGTACCGGTCGACCGGTCAGCTCTGCGCAGCTGAGTGCGGAGATCCGAAAATTTTTCTCTGTGGGTCCCATTTTTTTGATTTCGAATCCTAAGACTTTTCTAATCCTAATATGGTTACTAAACCCTAATCTTAGCCTATATAAACACTTCTAAACCTCCTCAAATCCTTTTCATTGTCTCTCACCAACCCTAGAGAAGATAAAGAGGTTGAAAAGGAGGAGGAGTTAAGAAGAAGAAGGAGGTGACACCATTGCCGTTCGACGACGCTCACTTTACGCCAGTCAACGGTAAGTGTTTAATCATTATTCTTACTCTATGACTCTAGGATAGTGGTATGAGTAGATCAATACCATGCAAAGTAGGTATTGATCTAAAACCCTAAATTGGATATTAAACCCTAACTTGCCGTCAAACCCTAGATTCGAGTTCTAGGATGATATTCATCGAAACTATACTTGAATGAGTTGGAGATAACTCTAACTCAAAGCTCAGACTTATAATGGATAGGAGAAACCCTGGAAACCATGGAGAATGATCGACGATAGTCAAAAAAATCCAAAGTATGATATTCCGGAGACATACCGGTCAACCATACCAGTTGCTAGTTTGCTCACAGAGCTGCAACCTGTATGTTGCGATCAGTCAGCTCTGTAAGACTGGTTTTGGACTTTGTTGGTTTTTCGACCAATGTGAAATCCTAAGAAACTATTCTAATGAAACTCTAATAATATTGTAAGACTTTGTGATATTTCGTTTGGATCTTGCGACGTGGAGCAAGCTATCAAACGAGCGTCGGGTAAGGGAATCTGACCTAAACCCTAATAATTAATGGACAGTAAATCGTTGTTAATAACTTGAATATATATGATGTGATGTTTGTGCATATTCATATGTCATCCTTTACTTTCCGTTATTATTATTGTTCATGCATGATAGGATATGATTGTTAGGCATGTGATTGTTTTCGTTGGTGTATGAAGTGGGGCATGAAGTCTAGGATCATTCCTCACACTGGCACCTTTTGTAGTATTCTATTTCAACATGCTTGGTACGGGTGGGGCATCAGGGGAAGATCGTGGTACGGTGGTCTCCGATATTGATGTTGGCCTGGTCATGGTTATGTGGCACTGTGGTCTCCGAGGTCGACGCTGGCTTGTCCACGATGCTTTAGCTCTATCTCTATGTCGTAGGGAGTTATGTTGAGATAGGGTCTACCTGCGTATTGTTCTATCCTGGTGGGTTAGTTACGGATAGGGTATCAAGGGAGGTACGGGGATACCTTAACTCTATCTCTATGCCGTAGACGGCTGTGCTGGGATAGAGCATACATTGATGACATATAGGATTGGTTAGTTACGAACCCAGTTTGCAAGTCCTGGCCGTAGGGGCTTAGGTACTGGTATGGGTAGAGCATGAAGGGAGGTACGGAGATATCTTAGCTCTATCTCTATTCCATGATGGGTGCATGTGGGCCGATGGGGGTATGATCCATACTGTGCCACACGCTAGTGTATAGAGGTGCGGGGGCTACCAAACTTTTCTATAGCACATTACAAACTTAAATCAGACCACAACATAAAATGATTGTTACTTATGCATAATATTGTGAAACTGTCTGATTGTCTTACTGAGCTAAGTTGTGAGCTCACCCTTTGTGTACACATTGTTTTTAGATGTTGATGCAGGATACACGGTGGATGACTATATGAATGTTTCGGCGTATGGTGATGTTGCTGCTCTAGGTGTACAGGCAGGAGAGGACGAGCATGACGCTTCATGCGAGTGCCCTTTCTGCATGTACCTGTGATTGATTTTATTTATTTGTTTGAGTTATTTTCGGTTGACTTTTAAAGAGATGTAATGATATTATATTTTATGATTGAATTTGAATAGTGAGATATTTTTTTTAATTTATCAATAGATACTCAGTTCATTCTATTTAAAGACTTCCGCTGTATTATTTATATTCTGATTGTGGTTATGTGCAATGATTTATATGAGTGGACACGGTCTATTCGAGATCCTAGAGTGAACCGTTGATTCAATGACGGTTCACTCACACCATTCTGATTGGTTCAGAATTGAAGTGTGACAAATTATTACCCATAACACTATTATATCACTATTCTCCCAATCAGTTGATAATCAATTATGTCAGCATATAAATCAAAACCAATATCAAGTACCATAAATGTTTCATAAATTGGATAGTTTATGTTGTGGAACTTGAGTTATATGACTTGTTTATACCATCTTTGATGACCATTGATTACATTAACAATAGTTCTAAGCTTAGTATTATAAATATTAAAATGCTTGTAAATTTTATTATTAATTTAAATATCATTGTTAACGTAATAAATGTGGCGATGCTTTATGGGGCAGGTACAGAGTGATTGGTATATATCTATTGCAGCCTATTTACATGAATCGGTCAATCAAAGCCGGTGAGAGCCAACACCAATCAAGTTGATTAATATAAAAATGAGCATGGAGCAAGACTAATCAGACCAAATATAAATGTGTTCACACTTTACTTATGATGATCGATATCTTAAACATGTTAATTATAATATAAGGTATTCAATTGATGATGCCTAATTAATCCCAAGTGCCTAATTGAGATCGATGGATTCACTGGCTCACACATAGGGCTACAATAGGATTGGATTGAGTCGGGTTTTTCAAAATCCTAACCCCAACTTTGACTATTTAAACTTAACCCTAATCTAGTCCAACCATGCCAAGGTAAAAAAATGTACAACCCTAACCTTGACTTTGGCAGTGTTGGATCTAACTTTAACCTGTCTTGATTAACCATGACAGGATTGGGTTGGGTCGGGTTGACCTTGATTAATCCTGATTCGGGAGGAAGTAAAAAGAAAAAAAATCCTCGTAGGTAAAAAGAGAAAAAAAAGAAGAGAATAAACGATATCAATCATACAATTTATTTAAAACCCATTTGATCTTAGCTCAAATCGAAATATTCTGTCGATCATTAAACATGCTTTTGATCGTCCATTACAACACTCATGGGAATCATAAATCTTTACCGATGAAAATATGAACAAAATATGAACAAGATTGATAGCCACAACAGAGAGAAACTCTAAAAGATCAACAAATAAAATAGAAACAACAAAAATCAAACAACATACTCAATCTGTCAAAAATAACAACAAAAAGATTAAAAACACATAATTCAAAACAAAGTAAAATCTCCTTACAGTTTTCTAATAGATCAGCAAATGAAGTCGAAACAATAACAATCAAACTATAAAAACATTTAACTCAAAACATGGAAAACTCCTCAGGAGATTTCTATTCTCACATAATCTTTTTCAACAGTCGACTCTCAGACAATGTCTCAACGCCTCTTAGAGTCGGCAACGCTTCCCAAAGTATATTCATATATATACAGGGTCGGGCCGGGCCGGGCTCAACCCAGGGGGGCAACATAACCCAACCCAACCCTGTCAGGGTTGACAAAAAATTAAACCATAACACAGTCCTGTCAGGGTTCGGACCATGTTTAACCCTACCAGGATTCAGGATGGGTCTGGACGGGTTAGGGTTGTCAGGGTAAAACTTGCACCCCTACTCACACATTTCATCTTATGTATACCGGATCCATCATCTCCTCCCTGAGATTCGGGAAGAGGGGCGGCTACCCCACTGGATGGTCGCCACGTGGAGGTCGGATGAATCTGACCCCTCCGTTCGAGCCGACATTCTCTTGTCGGCTCGACTTATAGGTTCGAATGAAGGAATCGGATTCATCCGATCTCTATATGACGACCATCCAATGAGGTCGCCGCCCCTCCTCCTGAATCTCAGGGAGGAGACGATTTGAATTCATGTATACCTACCCTTTCATAGCCCCTATGGAACAACGGTCCTCATATGTGAGCATTTATTTTTAAATTGTGGGAGCGTGGTATACCTAGGTTTAGAACCTTGGCTAGGAACGCATGTTATAGTGAAAGTAAGAGTGGGCAAGCACTTACCCAAAAAAAAAAAAAAAAAGTGGGCAAGGGCCAAGGCATTGTGGAGATGAGCATGAGCTTGGTTTGGTCATGACTCTACTGCAGCGTTTCACCTCTTCAGTTCTGCACTTGTGTTCAGCGTGAGTAACCGGAGCGGCGAAACCAAAAAGCCACTGAGTCTACCGTAAACTCTTGGGTTGGTAGGGTTTATTGACTAAAATCGTGTTTAGGGTGCCTTTCCGACTCTGCACAGCTGCTGCTGCTTCGTTTACCTCCACCAAGCTTCTTCCAAGCTCTTCTCCGTACTCTGTAGTGATGAGGTACACTGTCTCTCTCTCTCTCTCTCTCTCTCTCTCTCTCTCTCTCACACACACACACACACACACACACACACACACACATTCACGATATCGAGAATCCAATATGCATCCCAACAGAAGTACAGAATTATCTTTGAAGAATTAAGGAAAGGAAAGTAGTTTTAAGAGTAGTTATCTACAATTTGTTGTTTAGATTATTTATTTAGCAAGCGTCTTTCGATTTGCAGTTGCCGGTTGAGGAAATTAAATGTTTATTAAGGCCCAGATGATTGACATCAGAACTAGTCGATGTGAATTATTATTGATGAGCTCCACATGTTGAGCAGGAGATGATTCCACGAAAAATAAAAAAAGGCCGAATTTTATTTTTGTTGTGTATTTATAGTAAGAATGGAGAACCTAACATTGCTGGCTTTGATCTTAAGTGTTAGCTCGGAAGAACGGAGTGTGTTCTTCAATTTGTTACTTCGCCCCTTAGCTGCATCATTTACTGGTTTCACGTTTAAATCCTGTCGTCGCTGGAGAAATGTCTTGATCAATGTTGTCAATAACATTTTAGGACAATATGCGTGGGACCAGGTGCAACGGAGATACTTTGTGCCTTGTTTCATCTCCGTCCACAAAATTGAAATTTCAATCCCGCAGCAATTTAAAGCCTACGTACTTTCTTTTCTTCGTAAAGACTTTTGAAATAAACCCCACAATAATGGATTTTTTTGAATAATATTGTCTTCATTAAATCGTGCGAGTACAATGGGAGCTATTATGTTCGATGGTTAAGAGATAACCCAATTTGGTCATTTCTAATATCTCTCGTGACAGCAAATGAGGAGGGAGGCGGGGAAAGAATGAAGAGGAGCTTTTATAGTGTCATGTGATTGTAGCATGCCATTCAAGCTAAGGATAAATGTAGAGTTGAATATTAGATATATGAACATATACACGATAAAATTAGTGTACCTGGCTGAAATGACGATGTTGATATGGATGTCTAGCTAGACTAGGAAGCATAGAATCGGAAATAACTCAAGGGAATCAATCTATGAAAACATAAGTAGATATTACAACCAGTAGGGGGCTGGGCAGGTTAAATTTGGGTGCCTTGGGCCTATATTTAGCCTGAACCTGCTCCATTAGCAAATGGGGAAGGATACCCTGCACATTTATATTCTGTTATGATACATTAACTTGCTTATACATATAAAATAAGACATTTTTAGAAGAGATGTTAGCAGTGATTTGTTTTCTTTGGGCGGCAATCAAGTAGGTTGGGTGGGTTCAGTCTGAAATGGGGTGTACACTAGCCCCTTGGGTCCGTCACCCATGACTGGAGCTTATCTATTTTCATAATTCCGGTAGCAGGTTAAATCTCATTACAGCCTGTTATTAATCAGCCAGGTTTGGGTGGGCCACATTGCAAATTGGCTCCCTTCTTGGAGTAGCACCAATAGAGAACAAAATGAGGGAAAGTTGATGTGGATGGTTCAGTAATTTGTTATGATACTAATCAATGCACTTATAAGAATGAATGTTCGACATGTTAAAAGGACAAGAAGAAGGATAATGAGAACCTGGTTTGTAGTACTAGGATAAGACATGATTGATTATAAACAGTCTTAAAAAATTTGCTTAGGAGCTGACAGCAGTTTTGTGTAGGTGACCTGATTTTGTTGGGATTAGGTTTAATGAGTTGACTTGACTTGACATTCTCTTTGTACCTATTTATTAGCTAATGATTTACTGCTTGCCTTGTGGGTTGTGTGTCATAGATTAAAATCTTGAGTCTCGAGGTCGTCTCGACCTTGAGAAAAAACGAGATTTCCAAGATCTCGGCAAAACTGCAAAAGTCTGAGAAAGGCAAAAAAAATGCAGTTTCGAGATTAAAATGGTCATTTTAAGGCCTAATACTCCAGGAAACCCTATTTTAGCATATATAAACACATTTAAACCATAATGTTACACTAGTAGAATATCAAAGAAGGCTAAATGAGTCAGTAAAAATATATTTTAGGAGAAGAATAAATATAATAGTACTTAATTAGTTAATTGTCATAGTACAAAAACTCAAAGTAGTAAAGTAGACCATACAATCATAGTTCATACATTATGTTGAGACCAGTCGAGAACTAGTGGAAAATTGATCGAAAATGTCGAGAAATGATCGAAAATGTTGAAAAATGGTCAAAAATGTCGAGACCAGTCGAGAATTGGTTGAGAATCTCAAGATCTCGTCTCAACCTGTTTGAGAACTTCGAGATTCTCAAGATCTCGCTGAGATTTTGAACCATGGTGTGTGTGTGTGAGGGGGGGATGAGATCTTTGGAATTCTTGCATTGGCGTTTATTGATAGTTATTTCTTTTGGGGCTTTCCTGGACCTAGAATCTTTCAACTATTTGATTGAAAAAAAAAAGAAGTAATATGTTGTTCCACATGTTATAATGTAATTACTTTTACAAGATCATTTCAAAAATATTTTTTCGGATATGGGTTTTTGGTTAATCTAGAATGATAAAAGTTTCTTTTGTCTGTATACAGCCGTCATCCAGAAGTCCTTTGGGCACAGCTTTCTGATAAGGTTTACCTCACTATTGCTTTGCCTGATGCAAAGAATGTTTCAGTGAAAAGTGAACCTCAGGGGTTGTTTAGTTTCTTTGCTGTTGGCACACAAGGTGAATCATTTGATTTAAGTCTGGAACTGTATGGAACAATTGTTCCTGAGGTAAGCTTTGTACAATCCTTCACAAGAGTGCCTTTGGTTTTAGCTTTCCCATGTGACACCAGATGTCTACCAAGTACCAAGCATTTGATTTTAAGCAATTTTTTGTTTCCATCTTGTTGAATACTATGAAAGTTGTTCATAATCTTTCTTCTCGTCCTCTGCTTCCTCCTCTCTCTTATCATCTGAAAGCATGCAAGATAGATGGTGATGACTGGTTCACATAATACAAAGATTAGGTACAGGGGCTACAATTGAAGAAATACTTGTCAGCAAGTTGCCATATAATGTTATTAATGGAATTCAGTGTCTCCATTCCATTTACGGCCTCCTATTTATTTAGAACTTCTGTTAGCTGAAGTTCTGTTAATCATTCGAGGCATGCGAAGTTGTTACTCATTAACATAGATTTGCTTCACAACACCTCTGAGACACTCCCTTGATACCATTAAAGGCTAGATAGGAAATTTCTTTCAACAGCTTTGCTCGTATGTGGATCTCCCCACCAGAGGTTGTCTGGAGCCAATAGAAGTATAAACAGATCAATGTAGAATGCTCCAGTGATGCAGTGTATAAGATACTGTGTCACTCTATGTGGCCTTCAGCCAACTCCTCTGATATCATTAAAACAAGGTATTTATAAATTATAACAGCTTGGTAAATATACTTATAGTAGAGTACTCCTTAGGTTATTTACAATCTTCAATAGAAGTATAATGCTTCAGAAAAATGTCTCCCCAGAACTAGAATTTAATCTTGTTATGTCATTGATATCTATTAGTAATTTGAGCCCTTCTCTTCGGATTAGTGATTTTAAATGCCTGTCTATGCCATAGAAATTATGAAGTTTCTGGATTTCTTTTGCAAATCTTTTCAAGTCATGAAATTATATACTGTAACAAAGCAAGCATTTATTTTTTGAAAGATTTCAAAACCTAGTACAGTCACTTCTCTGTTCATTATGGTGCAGGGAAGTAAAGTCAATGTTGGACTCAGAAACATACTTTGCTCAATCCAGAAAGAGCAGAAGGGCTGGTGGAAGAGACTGTTAAAGTCTGATGAAAAGCCTGCTCCTTACATCAAGGTTGATTGGAACAAGTGGTGTGATGAGGATGATGAACAGTCAAACAAATGTAAGTTGGCTTGATTTCTATTTAGTCCTTGGGGCAGGAACAAACTCGGACAACCAAGTTTAGTTTGGGAGGTCATACAAAGCGATGTTTGGTAGATTTTTTTAGTGTTTTTGTATTTGGGATATCTAATGCTAAATTATGTTGTGCATTCCAATATCCTATCTAATGATTATATTCATTATGGTATATTTATGTAGAGATAAGAGTAAATTTTGTTCTGCTGTTGGGATTAGTGAAATACTTATATCACTTGTTCGCCAGCAATTGGGGAGTAGTAGCTGCCAGCAATAACAGGCTGCAAGCCTGCAACCCAAGGAATAGATACCTCACATATTTCTCCTCTCAATTCTCAAAAGTCAAAACCATTACCCATAACTCTATAACAAACTGGCTGAGCACCTGTATTTATAAAACTTAATTAACTTCTAGGTATTAATAATAGGAATCCAATGACATAGATAGCTAGATTAGGACTTTGATGTTTAAGTGATCTTACTTAAACTCCTTAACTTTTGGCCTCTATTTGAAGAAAACAAAATAACTAGACTTAAAACACAAAGTATTATAGTTGTATGGACTCAACCCCAAGGAGGTAGCTCAGTTGGCAAGGACCAACACCTCACAATTAAGAGGTCATGAGTTCAACTCTCCTTGGTCCCCCCCCCCCCAAAAAAAAAAAAAAAAAAAAAAAGAGAGAAAAAAAAGTAAAATAAATAATAATAATAAAAAATAAATAAAATAAAATTGTATGGACTCTTACACCTTAGTGGCTTTTATGATGCTTTTATGATTCAACCATGAAAAATAAAATCATAAACCTAAAACTAAAAGCCTACACCAATTTAATAATGAAACTAGTAACAGTCTCTTGTAGTATACACATTGATCTCTTCAATCCTTTGAATGATCTATGCCTAGAAACTTCATGGGCATGTTTTGCATCACTGAGTTCAATGTTGAATATAAATCTTCCGAACTGAAACTTTTTGCCTTGACAATTATAACCTCATGAAAAATTGCCTAAATCAAGAAACATAGACAATTTAACTAATAAAATTGCTCAACTCAAGTTAAAAGCCTTTATATCCTTTCTATTAATGTTCTTTTTTAGTCCGTTGCTTGATCGTATATTCATATGCTTACACAGGATGACAGCCCTATCAAGTTATCAACCTTGTTATCCATCAATTTGGACCTGAAAGTTCTATAATCCTGAAGCAACCTTTAAGCCCCTTCAGCCTGAACTTTTAACCTATGGTGCTAGATTCCAAAATTTCCTTCCCGCTGTACCTTTTTAAACCCAACTCTAATTTGGCTGGTGACACCCCTTCACTTTATGCCCAGTTTTTATTTTATTTTATGCTCTCATCTATATTTTAATATATGTATTCTCTACTATTTTGTTGACTTTTTCCTTTTATATTCTAATTTTATTTTTCTGCCTTAAACTCTTCTTGACGTTTCACCTTCTTTGAACCTTGAATTTTCCTTTGCTTTCATACTTCGTCCCGGTCATATATTTTTATATGAGTCTTGGTTTCATTAATCTGCCACTTTAAAATTCAGGTCCTATTTCTTAAACCCTGTGCTTGTGCGTCATTGGATCATGAATGGATTTCAGGTTCTACACCATTCTCGATTCTAAGGCAATAATGGATTCTAGGAATGAAGTAGTTTCATTGAAACACTTTTTTTGGATGGGTGTTCATTGAAATACTTAGTCTAGCACGCTAAATATTCTCTCACTTATAACAAATGTAAAACTTCTAAATTGAAGGAGTATATAGTCTGGTAAACAACCCTGAATCCACTTATAATAAATGCGACTTATTAAATGAAGAACCGAATCCATGTGGGAGTCAGGATGGGCTTGGCTGTATGCCAACTCTTATGTTTGTCAGTGGGCTTGCTGGCAACGTGTATTGACAGCCATGAATAGGCCACAAGAGCTAGATGCTGGCCCAGTTGAGGGCTACTTTCAGGTTCTTCTTTTACCTGCCCAATTGAGAGGCCATGATTGCTATGTTTGAGCTGTCTATCAGCATTTATCAAGTCCATGCTCCTAGGATTATGCTCTTGCATCAAGGTCCCTTTATATGCCTGAGGATTACAAAGCCATTTGTATAACCCTTTCCTTTCTCTATGTTATCCTTCTGATGCAGGATGAATACGGACATGAACTGTTTATGCAGGTTGTATTTAGGACAACTCATAGACTATTTATTTATTTTTGGATTTATAGTTTAAGGTCTTGGATTTTGTTGAAATGACGGGGTGGAGGGAGGGCTTGGGTTGGAGAAATTAAGTTAGGGTTCCCATTCAAATGCTACCAGAACTGAAACTGAAAGAAATCAAGTGTGAATGATAGGATTTGAGAAATTAAACCTCTTGCCTGAGTCTAGAGTGAGTGTTTATTGAAGGCGTAGGATGTTCCACACATGATTCTGAGGAATTGCAACGACTGTAAATGAAATTGCAGTGGTTTCTAAAAGTCAAATTCTCATTGCTATGTGTTGCACCAATATATGTTGTCACACTCATAGGTTAGATTTTGTTGCTATTACAGTTACGTAGAAAAAAAAAAGTACCTACTGGGTAGGCTCTCTTTCTCTCTCCTCCTCTCAAGAGGGAAAAAAAAGGAAGGTAATCCACCATCAACTGATTTGAAACTCTTTATTTCCTTGTAGTTTTCGCTTTCAAGAAAGAATTGTTGCTCAAAAACCTCAACTCAATCTTGCAGTTATTACTTTCCGTGGGAAATCAAAATTGACCCTGATCTATCCTGACGTAAAACAATTTAGACATCACCATTTCTTTTTAACACTGCCACTTCTCTAATTCCCAGTTGATGGACAAAGAGCTGTATCCTTATGTGTGAATCTTTTATGATTTAAGAGGCAACTTTTGACACCCCTTATTGGGGTTGGAACACAATAATTATGGATAACTGTACGGCCCCATCCCATCTGTTCCAGTTGTAATGTGTTTTGGTTATTTCTATTCTATCCATTGAGCATATTTTCTACTTGATGCTGGTCACCTCTTTGGACCTAACTTTGACCTTTTTCCTTTATTTCCTTGATAATGCATGTCTTACTTTTCAGGGGAAGAACAAAAAGGAAAAGGACTGTTATTTTTACACCAAATGTTCCTGATGGACTTAAATTTTCAAGAAAATGACAACATTAAATTTGATTACATATATTGTCATTGTACTCTGCTCCATGTTCTTGGTAGCATTCTTATGAATTTTCAGTTTTCTAAACTTCTCTGGTGTTCTCTGAATATAAGTGCAAACGATCCTTCTGGCCCACACATATTCCCTTGATAAAAGGCTCCACTTCTAGTTTCTTTTGGACCTTCTCCAACATATTACTCAAGCTCTCTGTAATACTGTAACAGAGGCCCTTGTTGTGAGCTCTTGTCAGGGCCTCTTTCAATAATAAACTTTGGCTTGAATAGCTCATTCAATCTTTAAGGTCATGTGGCTTACTTACAATCACAATATTAAATATTTGGTTATGAACTCACCGATATCATTGTATTTTTTTTGCAGCTGACCTTGCCTCGGATGATGATCGTGCTGTGGTAATTGAATTCAATATCTGTTTGTTTGTTTTCCTAAGGAATGATTACAATTTTCATGTTGCGTACTTTATGTATCTCTTTTCATCTTATAGGAAATTGGAGATGATGAGAGCAGTGATGACGATGGAATGCTCTGTGAGTTTCACTAACTTGAGCTTCTTTCAGAAGGAATTTAGCACACTGCTTTAGGGATGTCTCTTTGTTAACATTTAAATGGGCATTGTTATTTATTTATTTTCTTTTTGTGTATGTGTGGGTTTTTTTTTTTTTTTTTTTTTTTTTTTTTTTGCGTGGGGGGATTTTACTGCTTATGCATCTTCCATTTCATTACTGTCACGGTTTAACAACCAAATTCCAAATTCTCTTTTTTCTTTCTTTCTTTTTTTTGTTTTTTTTTGTTTTTTGGTTTTTTTTTAACCAGGTTTCTGCTTGTTTTCCTGCAGATCTTCCTGATTTGGAGAAGGCTAGCCGCTAAAAGCAAGTATCAAAGACCCAGAACTATCCAATTCCCTGGAATTCAGTCATAACCTTTTCACACTGCTTAGAAAGATTTGCACCTCTGGTTTTGAAATGGAAAAAAACAGCAGATTTGACTGAGTTTTTTGTATATACATTGTCAATCTTTGTCAGGTTACACTCTAGATTTGACAGTTTTTTGTATATACATGATCTATCTTTGTCAGTAGCGTACCACATTATGTTTTACTTAGAAGTTAGATCAATGACTCCTTAACCATGATAAACTTTATTGCTACACTGGACATAAGTTGCCTGAGTTTGGCCATATACAGATACATGGAAAAACCTATAGTTTAAACCACCTGTGCGAGGTTGATCTGTAGATTCTGTATCAATATTAAAGGGTACCCAACTAATTTGCCGCGGGTGGAAATATATTCCTCTTCCTTCAACGTAGGGATAACCTTGTAAATTGTAATAGGTCATGCGATTTTGAATTCAAAGCAAGTGGCAAACTAGATAAACTAGAGAAAAAAGAGGGGGAAAGGGATAATCTAATCTTTCATGTCTGAGGTTTGACAGGAACAACTGTACTTTTATTCCATAAGTACCTCAAGACTTTGTGGTATGAACAGTGCAATGTACTTCCTGTGCTCCCATTATTTAGTTATGGGAATTCCTTTCCACACCTGTAACAGCATGGCGATTCATACTAAAAACTAATACATTGTATTTGATATGCATTGTTGGAATATTCAAGGTCCATAATACATTTTGAGATGATAAACACCACCTTTTGTATGCATCTTTGTTCATGGACCATGGAATGCATTAGACAATGCAGCCTATTATGGAATGCACTTTTTAGCCAATTCTGCGTTGTCAATACAGAATACCAAAATAGAAATGCCTCACCCTTTTGTTCATTTTCATTTTATGTTAGGAATGTATTTTTTATTTTAAGAATGCATTCTCATAATGCATACTTTTTTTTTTTTTTGGCTAATGACGGTTTTCCAAACCTTTGGCTTGACTAGTCCCGCAGAGCCATACTGACCCACAATTGCATGAACCAAGTCATTCTAAGGTTGAATGAGAACCATTCCACATGCAACCAATGTGGGAAAGAAAGAACACTTAACATCCCGTATGAATGGCCCTAAAGTGGTAAAAAGAATCGAATTCATAACCTAAATACATCTTTCTTGTACATTCATCATTGCTCAAAAGGGGTTGAAATTACTTTTAATCAAAAAAATACATTTTGACCAAAAAACATCTGTTCTAAACAGCCCTACAGGGTGAACCCACCAATGAGAAGGGTGTATCATTGGTGTAGAGAGAATGCCAAAATTAGAGGGGGCATTGGTGTAGCCGCCTATTTGGAGAACCTTGAGAACCTTTTTTTCCCCATAATTTTACTTCAATAGCATATTAATGATTTTTGATAAACTTGGGATATAAAGGTAGTAGCATGGTTGTAGGATTAGTAGGAGCACTATGCCTCTAGGATCAAAATTCTTTTCTGTCGTTGACGTCTCTTTTGTCAAAATCTAGTGATTGGAGGTCACTTGGCATACATATCGGTGTGAATTTCTTTTGTCAAAATCTAGTGATTGGAGGTCACTTGGCATACATATCAGTGTGAAGTGTGCCGAGTGACCTCTCACTGTTGGATCACTACCAGAGAAACTGGCCAACATGAGAGAATTATTTTCTGTACTTCCATATGATTTTTAATAATTTATAATTTACATATTCAGGATATGTTTGGATGTGAGAAAAGAAAGAAAGAAACTGAAAAATAAAATAAAAAATACTTCATTGTTTAATCATTGATTTCATAAAATATTTGAAATAGACGTGGCAAATAGATGTATAAAGTGATAAACGTTAAAAAAAAAAAATCATTATTTTTGACTTATGGTATGTTTTCGTTTTTATTGGCATCCAGTCAGCCTCAGACGCTCTTGATTCTTTTGCTTTATTATGTTTCAAGACAGTGCAGGC
Organism: Protea cynaroides; assembly: GCA_028583415.1. Classification (NCBI taxonomy): domain Eukaryota; kingdom Viridiplantae; phylum Streptophyta; class Magnoliopsida; order Proteales; family Proteaceae; genus Protea; species Protea cynaroides. Next base: position 47,719,344 of record CM053269.1, on the reverse strand, counting down.
TGTGCAGCTAAGCACAGCCAAAATTGGAGGGCTTATGGATCTTTGTACTGGAAACACTGGTAATGAGGTACCTTCGCCTTTTTCATTATAAGTGCCAATGTTGTTCAGCTCGTCTAGAGATCATTTTCTTCGCTCTCTTGTATTTGTGCCACTGCCCAGCGAAGAACTACGACGATGAGCTCTGGTTTTGATTCTCTGGTTCGTCTTAATATTGGTAATTTCGAATGTCTGATCTCCAGTTCCCATTCTTTTTGCTGCTTAATTGGGTTTTGTCTTCCCTGAGGCGTTATGCGGGTGTGCCTTTCGTTTCTTGCCTGTTTCATTGTAGAAAGTTTTGAGATTGACTGGTTTGATGGGTGTATAAACCTTAAATCTTCGATTTGAAATAGATAACTGAATCTTTTAGAATTTATTTTCTCTCTTTTATCATTTTTTTGGATAAATTATACCTTTTGAGAAATTATACTAGAGATATCTCATATTTTTTTGGATAAATTATACCTTTTGAGAAATTATACCAGAGATATCTTACGTTTTAAAAATCATACTAGAGGTATCGGACATTTTGAGAAATTATACTAAAAATATCTGAAGTTTTGAAAAATTATACCAGAGATGCTTGATGTTTCAAAAATATTAAATATGGGGTATCTTTTATTTTTGTACTTCCAAATTTATCCCTGTTTTGCATAACTTCACTCTCTCACCATCTTGTTACTTCAAAGACTCACCACTCGGATTCTCATGTGCTCATCACTGTCTCAATTGTCCACCCCCTCTCTTGCCCCTGACCTCTCATGTGACCCTTCCTAATTGGTGGTTACTCATCATCAAGTCACAAATCTCAACTATAGTGTACACCTCCGGTGAAAACTCCGCACCCCAACTTACTATTTTTCCGGTAGATATACCAACGATCATGCACCAAATAAGGGTAGTTCAACAAGAAACGATCAGTCCTTAAAAATTTGAGGTAGATCTAATGGTTAACTTAGAGGATGCCAACGTTAAATTGGGTTAATGTTGGAAATATGAGAAGAGGTATTCTGGTATGGTTTTTGAAACGTAAGGTACCTTTGGTATGATTTCTCAGAACGTCGGATACCTCTGGTGTAAATTACCCTATTTTTTTATTTTAAATTCCTAAGAGAAAATGTAAGCCTTTTGATCGGTGTCCTATTGTGTGATTAATTCCCCCCCTGCCCCCTGGTCTTCTGTCCTCTCTAGAATTCCCCTTCAGGTTGTTAATATTCCGTAGATTGTTACAGAAATAAATTTCTATTTAATTGGGAGAATATGAAATTACTAATATACTGGAAACAATTTTATTTGATTTCTTTTACATGCCATAGCTATCTTCTGTCTACAACTGATTAATTTGGTGTTTGCCTATTCAATTTATGACATTTCCGTGTTTGTTCATAGGAGGCAAGAAATTATGCACAACAATTGACACATTGACTCATCGTGAACCTGACTCAATGCTTGCAGCAATGTTCAGTGGCTGCCATACGGTTGGTCAAGACCCTGAAAAGGTACTCTTTCGTCTTGATTGTGTGGAAGTTGGTGTTGTGTTACCAAAAGGAGTCACAACTGTCGGTTGTAAATGGGTTTATAAAACCAAAAGGAACTCCAAAGGTAGTATAGAACGATACAAGGCCTGTCCCCAGCATCGAGAAAAGATTCAATGTGCATTGTCATGGCAAAACAGTGCCTTTGTAAAATCAATAGGATGGTTTGGTACTTTGGTTAAAGATGGTGGATTGCCATGTTGAAAAAACAGAGCCTTTATGGGTCTATGAACAGTACCTTAAGGGAAAAGAATAAAATGAGGTAATGTTAGATTTATAATTTTTTTTGGGGGGTGGGGGAGATACCTTTTGTACCTCCTGAGATCTCAAAATTGATGACTCAACAGAAGTTCACTTGAAATGTTTAGCCAAGACACAAATGAATCCAAAAAGGATCCATTTATCTTATCTTACAAGTTTCAGGCCAAGAAACCACTTCATTAATTACATTGAATCCAATTCTGTTGGCACTGGGAACGTTCCTCTTGATCTTGATATATGTAACCCAGTATTAAATCAAGTTTATCATCCCTTATTTGAAAAACTCCAAGGAATCAACACTTAGAAATTGGTGAAGCCTTATTAATAGGATAGTTAGTTGCTAACTAAGGGTTTAAGTTGAGCGTAAAGTCAAGGGTTTGAACATATGTGGGTCTGCAGCTTGTTTTTGGGCTTTGGCCTGGTCATACTCTTCGGTTGCAGTGCTGGGTTTATTTTGTGGCTCTTTGCTTTAGGGTAGTTAACATAGTATATAGTGTTCATAAGCCTAAAAGACTTGGTGCTCTTGGTTTTAGAAATACAAGTTTTTATATTTTATTTTTATTATTCATAGTTGTAGAAATACAAGGATTATGAATACTGCCATGCTATGTAAGTGGTTAGGAGCATGGAGAGGAAAAGACTGCTTGTGGAGATCGTTATTGCGAATAAATATGGGTTGTGAAGCCTCCATGTGAAACTCTCTCATGGCTTGGGTCTTTGGAAGGATGTTATGAACTTATGATGTTATTGATACTTCTCTGCTGGAATTCAGATTCCAGGTAGGGAATGGCTCCAGTTTAAAATTTTGGGCCAACCAATGCTGTGGTAATAAGCTCCTCAAGCTTAGCTCCAACATGTGTAATTTGGCTGGTGAGACACTGATAGAGAAGCTTCTGTCTCCCTTTATATTTAGATTTTCAACTAGAATGCTATTAGGACTCAAGACTAAGAAGGGATTTGATTGATTAAGACTTAGAGGAACAGCTGGCTATTCCAGTTGGTTACAGGTGCTTATTTGGTGTTTGGTGCCCCCAATAGTAGAGTGAGCTGGTTGGTTCCACAGTTCTTGCATCTTCTCAATTTGCAGTATGAAACCTGTTTTTGGGACTAGCCTTCTTCCATCCCTCTTTGGTTCTTTTGAAGAACTGGATCAAAGGAGTCCTTCAAGAGTTCAGTTCTTTGTGTGGTATGTTTCCTTGATAAAATCCTCATAACTTACCATTCATTTTTGAAAGGAATGCAGATTCTGAATTCCTGTTATTTGTGCACTGGGGATGCTGAGCTGGTGGATCTTCTTTTCCTGATCTGCCCTTACTTTTTGGAAGTGTAGCAGACTGGCAGTGTATTTCGTTCTATTAATGCTCGGTTTGGAAAACCTCGTGAGATTAAAGTCCTCATCTGGTGCTGGACTGTTATGTCTATAGATCCTTGCGTTTGTAATCTTGTTAGATTTATTTTGTCATTGGTTTGGTGGTGTATTTGGTTTGAAAGAAGAAAATGGAAAATTCTGTTGTCCTTCCTTCCTTTATTACGTTCTAATCATTGGGTTTTTTTTTGGGTGAATAAATATATTAACAACTCCCCGAATGAGGGAGAACAAACCTGGGTATCCAAGGGGATAGAGCGAGGCTCCTTACAACATTAGGCTAGAGGCCCAAAAAAGAAGAAAAAACCATAGAGCTAACCACATCAACCGGTAGCTAGATTCCAAGAGGATAAAATGAATCAATTCCTTTTCGTATCTGGGGAAGGCCTAGAATGGTAGTATAGCTCCTTGCACATCAAAGGCAATGGCTTCCCAAATCTGAGCGAGAGATCTAGATTTGGCCACTCACATTCTTAAATTCCTCTCTATCCAGAAAAGGTACACTGTCACAGAAAAGGCAACTTTGGCTATAGGATCACTTGGAGAGTCAGAGATTTCTCTTTGAATTTTTTACATCCACTTCCATTCTTGATCAAAAGGCCGAGTACGTCTTGTAATAGGCCGACACTTTTCAATAATCTTTTCCTACATCCTATTGGAAAAAGGCCAAGCGAAGAAAAGATGGTGAATATCTTCCTCAGCGATCCTATAAAGCCCACAATCATAACTAAAGATAATGCCACGGTCACGAAGAAAAGATCACATTGGAAGAAAGTGTGTCATTGCCCCCCACAAAGTGAAACTATGATGAGGAGAGTGACCTTGAAACCACACAATATCATACCATGCAACTTTGATGGATCATGATCTAACCAACTCTCAAGCAGAAGAGGAACAGAACATCCCAAAGCGGATGTAGTCCAACATGTGAGATCACCTAATGGAGACTGAATCTCACTTAAAGGGATGAAAGGGAATATCAATGGATAATATTGAAAACACCATTATCAGGTAAGGGAGGAAAATGGATGAAAACCAAAATAGTTATGTGGGATGATTTTAGGAATAATTAATGGGATAGTGGGATAATTGTAGGGAGGGAGAGAGCCGAGACCCTCTTCTTTTCTTTCTTCTTAATAAACATCAACTGCTAATTTCATTAATAATAATGTCTTTAAATAAACTTACAATCCTAATTGGACTGAAACTCTAAAAACACAATTAGAACTGAAATATGACTTTAATATAAGAGTTCTAATTAAACTCAACTACTAATTAGAAATCAACTCAAATACTAATACTCAACTACGTCCAAGGGATGAGGGATCCACAACTAATACAAACTAATAAAATAAATAAAAAAGAGAAATTACCTTCTTAATAGAAGTAAAACTCTAAAATTAAACTAAATCAATAGAAATAAAATTTACAAAGATTTCTAAATTAAATCTTCCTATCCAACGGATCTTGGCCTTCATCATCACCGCTCCCAGTAGGTCGTCGCGGTATCTAATTGAGAACTTCCTAAACCGGTGCTAACAGTGCAGAAGAAACCCGACCAGTGCACCATGCCCCATTGGAAATAATGGAAGAAACAGTAGCAAATCTGTCACGCCCATAATGAAGCCAAATCCTTTCTCCATAGGCGAACACCAGAATACCATGAGGATGCCAATTATCCAGCCAAAGAAGCATTGAGGATCCATCGTCAATGAGGGTTTTGATGGAAGGGAGAGCCAGTTGCCTATGATGAAGAATAGTCCTCTAAACCCAAGAAGGATCATGGCCTACATAGACCGTCCAGATGGAATCTTTTCTCAAGTATCTACTGTAAATCTAGTCTACCCATATGCTCTCTTTCTTCTCAGCTACCCGCCAAATCAATTTGAGGATTCAAGCCTTGTTAACCTCCTTAACTCTCCGAAGACCCAAGCCACCCTCCTCCTTAGGCAAACATACCTTAGTCCAATCAATATAATGAAAGCATTTATTGTTATCAGCCCCTTCCCACAAAAATGCATTCATAAGGGGTTCAATTTTCTGGGTAATCGAATTTGGGAGGCCGAAAATCCCAGTTTAATACAAATAGAAGCTTTGGATATTGATAATTGCTCTAACAAGCTCTAAACGGCCTGTGTAGGATATAAACCTTGCTTTCTATAATTGGAGTCTTTTCCTTAGCCTGTGAAGAATGGGGGAGCAGTGATGAACTAACAAAAATTTGCAATGTTTCCCTAGTTTTCACAAAGCAAATCATCATTCCCCGAAAAGAAGATGAGGGACTTTTGCTTATTAATGGACATGCTCGACATAGCGCTGAAAGATAGGAATACATTTGATAAGGCAGAGATGGACTTGGCGTTACCTTTTGAGAAAATCATAATGTCATCCGCAAAAGCAAGGTGAGTCAGGTTGAGCTCCTTACACCGGAGAAAGAAGTCAATATCATTCCCAGTGTATTTTTTTTTTATTTCTAAAATATTAATGCTATATTAATGTTTATGTATATGTAGTATTCTACATAAATAATCAACATTTAAGACATAACTCAATTAATATGAGAAAACTAACATGACAACAAATAATGAATAAAGTATAGGACATAAAAAAACATATTTATAATAAACAAAAAATCACATCTAAAATGACAATATGTGGTCTGGACCCAAGTTTGCTAGTATACGTTGAGACCTGAGATTGTATCTAGAGTTAAGTAGGCAACACGTATTTATGACTAACATTTACGTACTTCTAACAAATTTGACCGGAACGTAACTTCTTTAATATAGTTCAGATTTAAGCAATCTTGAATTCGTTGCAAAGCTAGCATAATCAGCTTTCCAACAAATTCGAGATTGCTTGAATCAGAGTTATAATGAAGGAGTTACACTCCAGTCAAACCTTGTTAGGAGTACGCGAATGCTGTTTAAAGTCATCTGAATGTAAATTATTTTTTGGGCATCAAAGCAAGAGATTATTTTGGCGCGCTCTTGGTTTTTAGTGATGCTTTACTATAATAAGATTTATGAAATTTTTATATTTGGAGAAAAGCTTAGCATTTGAAAGTTGAAAATCTCCCCCGCACCCAAAAATATGATTTTTGTTCTTGAACTGGAGGGTTGACTTGTTATCCTTCTGGAATTTGAATTTTAAACTATTTTTATTGGATTAAAATGCGGGGGGCGGGTATTTGCTTATTTATGAATAATATCTTAAGTAAATGAATCATTTACTTAAATGATATTAGTCATAAATAAGTACTACCTGATAAATGTTGTTCCTATTTAGCCTAATAAATCTGGTGAAGAAAATTCAAAGATCAAGGAGATAATATGAGAAAAAAAAGATACATTGAAGACAAGGTGGCCGCCCAGACATTCTGGGCGTCCATGGAACCCTAGGTGTCGCCTAGGCGATGCCCAGGCACCCTGGGCGACCGCCTTTCTCATGTTCATAAGGCGCCTGGCGCCCAAGCTTATAAAAACCGCCCGGACGCCTAGGTGTCGCCGACGCCTTGGCGACTATGCATTCTGCTCTGTACTAATCTAAAGAGACCTGGAAAGACATTCTAAAACAAGCGAGAAGAGAAAAGGCGATATAAGGCATCCCTGCATGATACCTTGCAACACATCAAATAAATCCTCCTGGGCTTCCATTCATCAAATCTGAGAATTTAGTAGAAGAGATACATGAGAATATCCACTGGGAAAGATAGAAAAATTCATTCTATTAAGGATGTCCATGAGGTACTCCCATCTGAAATTGTCATAAGCTTTGTGGAGGTCGATCTTTACTACTAAGTACTATCTCGATCTTATTTTTCTTTTCTTCACCATTCTTTACAGGAAGTATCCTGACTTTTACTTCTTACATTCTTTTTTTTTTTTTTCCTTTTTTTCTTTGAGTTGTAGAGTGCTTGTTTCTCTTTGTTATTATTGACATTCAGGTACCCTTGGATTTCATCTTAAAGGGTGATTTTGGAAAAATAGTGATTCTTTAACTTAAAACTTATGAGTTTTTGAAGACTTTTGGAGTCTGGTTGTGAGGTCTCAATAATAGGTATAAATCATAGTTTAAATTAATTATTTCACTGGTTGTCCCTGTTCTTATTTCTTATGCATTGTCTATGCTTGCGTGCTTATGCAGTGTCTATGATTTTCCTAATGATTTCTTTTACTTTGATATTTAGCTGTTATCACATGCTTAACTTATCAAACGAATTGTTTTGCCAAGGCCTAACATTCATCATTTTCTCTTTGGTCCAATAGCCAGTGCTTTTGCATAATTCATATGCCTTTCTATATTCCTTGATTTTCATGCTCCAATGTATTTACTTTAATGATTGAAGTTTCAAGATGCGAATTTGTCCATTAGAATTAGGGTAAATTACTCGTATCTCCCCTGGACTTTGCCATAATTTCAAGCCCTTCTGTTGAAGTTTCAGACAATTACAGTCATTCCCCTGTCTGCTGATGGTGTTCAAAATAAAAGTTAATTGACAAGTTTAACCTTCTATTTTCTATTAATGATAATGATAGGAATTGGGAGAAGGAATATTCCCCAAAACGAAGAACAACTTCATTAGGGTTCCTCCTCCATGGCCAATGAACCTGCCGAAAGCTGACCAGTAAACCTGCCATGATCTTATCAGTGAAATAGAAACGGATGATAATAACGAGGTTGACAACTGATCGGGAATCTCTCCTTTGCTCCCTCTCTCTGCTGAAATCAAAAGTCCATCTGTGCGAAAAATAGAGATCATCCTTCCTTTTTAAGTTCCAAACCCTAGATCAATTCTTTCCTTCGAAATTTGCATAAAAAAATTGTTCTCACTCTGGTTAATGATTCAGAGGTTATAAACCATGCTAAGTTGGGGTTAATGGTTGAATTCAATTCTAGCAAAACATAACTGTGTGATGTACAGTTCAGTACATCGAATGGTAAGTATATCCAGCTCATTGCTGAACAGCACCGCATTAAATACACACGGGGCACTTGCAGATTCCCAATACGTGGAGTTTGTAGAGGTTTTCAATTGAGACATTCTCGTGATAATAATGCAGGATGTCATTGAAGATCTTAGGCGAAGTCTGCTCAATGCAACACAAGTTCTTGCAAATTAAAAATCAAGAAACAAAATGAAAACCAAAGAAAAGCAAATCAAAGAAACAGACACCAAAACCAAAGAGAAGCAAATCGAAGAAACAAACACCAAAAGCAAAGAAAAGCAAATCGTCTCCAAAAGAAGCATACACCAAGACCAAAGAAACAAAACCAAATGATATGAGACACCCTTAAAGCTCTGCAATTGAAGCACTGAAAAATGGAAATTTGCACAACAAATACTGAACTTAATTGAATCCTATCAAATCCAATCCCAAAAGGCAATAAATAATGAAGAAGATGAAACAAGCTCCGATGAACTTTGAAATGGAGACCCTTTTTGTGTCCCTAAAAGATGTCTATACAGAAAATCCAAGAGAAAGAGAGGACAAAAATGGAATCTGAACATCAACTAGAAATGAGAAATGCGATTACATAAATCAATCGATCTATCACTCTAGTGAGATTAACAAAAGAGAAACCAAAGAAAGAAAGAGGAAGATCAAATCAAACGAAACAAACCCTAGAAAACTGAAGAATTTGAAAATAGAGAGAATGAGGACAAGCAGTAAATTAAGGCGACATCCATGAGCTTTTTCCCTATTCTTGCAAGTTAGAGATTGCTTTTTCTCTGTTAGGATTTTTTTTGACTTCCAATGATGCTTTGGGAGTAGATTCTTAACTCTTCCAAAGGGTTAGTTTATTTCTTTACTTGGGATTGGACATCCATAGAAAATTCTACTGCTTGATGGCAATGATTTTGAGCTTGTGCTTCGATGGTTTGAAGCTTCACGAGATGGTAATCATGGTTTCTCTGATAAACAAACTCTTCTGTTGATAATGATGCAATTCAAGTATTGGGACGGGGAAGGGTAAAGAGGTCACTTCACTCTTCCAAAAGGGTAGCTTTGTCATTATAACATTAAGGTTGAGGTGACGTTATCATCTAATAAAAATAAGCAAACGGACTGAGGCTGCCTATAAGTCTATAACAAGCTTTTCAAATAAGTTGTAATTGTCTGGAACTTTAGGGTAGGGCTTGGAATTATGACAAAGTCTTGGGAGGTACGTGTAATTTATCCCCCTTACAAGTAATATGCATATGTATTTTTTTTTTTTTTTGTGTTTCTGTTTTAGGATGTTCTCTATTGTCAAGTACTTGAATCAACCTTTTATTCTTTGGTCATACTGAATTCTTGCAGGGGTTTGTCTTTGTTGATAGGGACATGCATATTCTCAATTGGTTGAGGGATGGTGTTGTTCCCACACTTCAAGATTCAGAATATCCAGAGCTTCTGCGTGAAGCAGAATACTATCAACTACTTGTAAAATCCCTCTCTTTGCATCTAGATAACAATCATTTAGTTGGCTATGATGGTTCATTCTAGATAATTTATTAGAAATCATTTGATAACTGTGACAAAATAGAAAAGGAAGGCTACCTAAACACTGAGCCAGGAGAGAGAGAGAGAGAGAGAGAGAGAGAGAGAGAGAGAGAGAGAGAGAAAGAGAGAGAAGAAAGGAGGGAGAGTGTTAATAATCCCTTCTCCTATTGCTGTATATATAGCTTTAGAAAGGTAGAAAATAGAAGACCTAGGATTCTCTTAGAGAGAGTCTTAGTTACAATCCAGATATAAGAAAAGCTAGAAAACCTAATCAACTCCTAGTCCTAGTCTACATAGGACACTTGATAGACCGAGCCTATGCATTTACAATTGGTAATGGGCTTTTATATCTTAACACCCTCCTTAAGCTAGAGCATGGGAGAATGTAAGAGCTTCAGCTTGAAACAATGTAGTAGCAGAAGCAACAACAATAGTGAGAAACAATGTAGCAACAGAAGCAGTAGCAACATTAGTAGTAGTAGTAAAACAGCACAGTATAGGTCACTGTGAACCAAGCAACAACAACAACAACAACACAAGCTTCACCTTGAAACAGCTGGTGTAAAAAGTAGTAGCATCACAATATAGGTCACTGTGAACCAAGCAGCAATACAGCGCAGTATAGGTTACTATGAATCAAGTAGTAGTAGCAGTAGAGAAGACACTTAGTAGCAACAACAACACAATATAGGTCACTGTCAACTAGGCAACACCAACAACAACAGTAATAGTAAAGCAGCACACAATGATAAGATCTTGAAACTCAGATCCAATGAGTAGTAGATATCGGCAGTAGGAGGAAAAGAACCTGATCATCAGCTTGACAACTTCTTGATAATAAGACCAGCAATAGCAAAATACCAGATCTTGAAGGAAAGCAGCAGCACTGTAGATCAATAAATCAATAGTATTAGCAATAATGGTAACTCAGATCAGATCGGAAGTTTGTAATAGATAATCCAAATCTGATCTGATTTGGTTAGCAACAATGAAAACCAATCTCGATCGGTTGTCCTTCTAGCAGGTTCTTTGAAAACTGATCGGTTCTTGAAAATCTGATCAATAAAGGCAGTAGATAATAGAGAGATCGAGATCGAGATCTGATCAGCAATAATAAAAGGAAACAATATCGATCAGCAGCATGATATCAGCAGTAAACCAAGGACAATTTAATGCCTCAAATTGGTTGTGTATTTGGATTGCTACCACATATCCATTGAGATGCCTTAGAACAATGCTGCTGTTTCTGCTTTCCATTCAATTTCATTTCTTCTGTGCTATCAGAAGTTGTTTATTGTTTATTCTCTGTTTCTCTTCAGCCAATGAGCAAACAAAGGAAAACTCGACTTATTTTGGTACATATAATTTCTTTGGGTCTTTTACGACATAGGAGCATAGCTTGAGATTTTTATCTGCTGGTATTTGAGACAAAATTTTTCTTGAAAAAGATGAAAATTTATTTGACTATGAAATATGTAATATATTTGAAATTTTCTTTTGAGGTCATGGTAAGGATGTTAAGTCGTGGTTTTTCCACTTCATTCTTTCATTAAAAGATTTGTCATTTCTGGTGGGAAGGAATATGTTTCTAAATCTTCAAGAAGGTTGAGGTTCAAGATTGAGTCCTTGTTGGGAATGCTATGCAAAATGTCCTATCCTTAGGAAGGTAATAATCTGTCATGTGGAAAAGCAAAATGAGCCAGACTGGACTGTTTGGTCTTGGCAACCATTGGTCTGTCTAATGACTCTAATCTGATCAAATAGCGAGAGGTGAAAAACAGTAGAAAAAATGGCATTATAATGTAGAGGAGTTGTATTTGTATTTTGCAACACAAGGACTTATCTGGACCAGTGTTAAGTGCTTGTGCTCCTTGATTTAGAGGTATTGGGTTCCAGCCTACTGTAATTTGCAAGTTTAATATTGTACTCTCAATTATTATTTACTATGACTTTGAAGGTGATTTCTGTTGGCAATTGCATGAAGCAAGGGAGCTTCGAATGGACTAAAGTAGGCGACGAAGGCTTCCTGCTCAATACACTGATGGTTCGCTCAGACTATAACACCCCAGATTTTAATGAATTAATTGTTTAATTAATTTTTTGTAGTATCGTTTGGTGTCACTAAGTGACATTCAGACAAATAGGTGACGACTAGACCTTGGTATGTCATGTGGATAAGGTGTGCAATATTATTCTTTTTAATTTTTATATGCTAAACTAATTTATCCAGTTTAAATTTTTATATACAGATTTTTAATGATATTATACTAATTTTAGACTATTTTATATACTGATTTTAGTACTGATTTTAGACTGTTTGAGATACTGATTTTAATACTGATTTTTAATACTGATTTTAATATTGATTTTTAATATTGATTTTAATATTGATTTTAATATTGATTTTTAATACTGATTTTAATATTGATTTTTAATACTGATTTTAATACTGATTTTAATACTGATTTTTAATACTGATTTTACTACTGATTTTTAATACTGATTTTAATACTGATTTTTAATATTGATTTTAATATTGATTTTAATATTGATTTTTAATACTGATTTTAATATTGATTTTTAATACTGGCTTTAATAATGATTTTAATACTGATTTTAATACTGATTTTTAATACTGATTTTAATACTGATTTTTAATACTGATTTTAATATTGATTTTTAATACTGATTTTAATACTGATTTTTAATACTGATTTTTTATACTGATTTTTTCATACTGATTTTATGGGTGATTTAGGTATTGTTTAGGTACTCGGTACACAATTATTAATAGTAAGCTTCATAATACTTGTAGATTGTATTTATGACTATTGAAAGGATGATCAGTGTGTGCAAAGGAAAAATGTAAGTGGAATGTTACAGGTGTACACCATTAGGGTGACATCGAATTCCTGGTTTATGCCTTATGCTTTGGTGCTGTTTAATTATTTGATATGTGGCTGATTGTTGTTCTTTCTATTCATTGTTGTTCATGTGATTTATTATTTACATGGATCTGATGAGAGGAAATATGGTTTCATTTTGTTTCAGTGTTTTACTTGTAAGAATTGCATCTTTTAATAATGGTTTGTCACATAAGAAAGTAGGGAATGTTGAAAATGTGGAGAGAAGGGGTAATTAGTTACACTTTGTGTCTATTAGAGAATAAATGAGGACAATAAGATGGAGAGTAATTGCCATCTAAGTCCCATCCGTTATCGCATGGATGAATGAGAGTGGGATCATGAACGGATGATCGGAAATATATTTTGGCTGTGGTAACTCTCACCTAGAACAATGGTAACTAGTTATTCGTGGCAGTTGGTTAGAAATGGAAATTAATGTGGAGGTGTTAAGATGACAGAAAGTAAGTGTAAGAGTGTTAAAATAAATTGAAAATCGAATTTTCTTGTATTCATTACTTGATTGCTTCGTTCTTCACCTTTTTATTGTATTCCTGTAATATTATGTCTTATTGGCCTAGTGAGCATACCCCCTTACAATGACATTACAAATGATGAAGTGGCTTAAGGAGAACAAGAGGAAGCGTAGAGGACATGTGGATTCACCCTTAGATTTTAGTTACAAGTTTTAAATTTCTAGATTGGATGTGTAAGGATTTGAAGTTTAATCTTAAGGATATTTATATTTTTATTTGATACACATTAGATTGCCACTATTAGCGTTAAAAGTTTTATTATGTTGAATTGGTTTGAGATGAATCATTTTTATGAAATAATGTTTAAGATTTAATTTCATTTGGTCGGTCATTAGACTAGCACCCGCGAGGGATGTATTCATATCTCGTACAGGTTTGAGTCGTGACAGAATGGTATCAGAGTGGTTTTCCCTGGGTAGAGTCTTGTTGATCAGAGACATTGACATAGTACACATGATTACTCATAATATACTAAGACTTTAGATGAAGGAAAAGTATAAATGTTGACATAACATACTAAATTAAGATTAACACATCAACCTATTAGGTTGATCATTGTAAACCACTTTCATTCCTTTTATAAACTTGGAAACTCAAGGAATTTTCTTTTGATAGGAGATAGTCTGCTATAACAAGAGAGGAGCAAATGAGGCTGGATAACAGGTGCCACCTGTATAGCGGTATGATGCTGTTGGAGGAGAAGTACAGGACCCAACAAGGGTAATTGAGAGTTTCAGGAAGTTTCCTCCTCCACCTTTTAAGGGCACTACTGATCCCCTCTAGTTGTTGAGTCATGTTTAAGAGAGATGGAGAAAATTTTTAAGGTTTTGAGGCTCACTGATGAATCAAAGGTGATGTGTGCTTCTTTTATGTTACAAGACGATGTAGACCATTGGTGGGAGACTACTCAGCGGATGCTAGACGATGAGGCCTAGCCGACAACTTGGAAAAGATTCTGAAAAGTGTTTCATGCGAAGAATTTCCCATCACCTGTTCGGTGAGAAAAAGAGTAGGAATTTCTGAGGCTGCATCAAGGGTCTAGTTCTGTGGGTGTGGGTGACTATGATAGGAAGTTTGAGGAATTGACTCGTTATGCTCCACAACAAGGGTCCAGTTCTGTGGCTGTAACATGCTTCAATTGTGGAAAAGCTGGACATTACTCTAGCAACTGTTCAGACCCAAAGAAAGACAATGTAATCTGCTACAAGTGTCATAAGAAGGGACACGTGATCAAGGATTGTCCAGAATGGTAAAAAAGGTGCAGAGTACCCCTGTAGATTCCTACTCAAGGCATCCGCCACATCGTTAGCTTTACCGGGATGATATGAAATGGTGATGTCATAATCCTTTATTAACTCGAGCCATTGATGCTGCCTAATATTTAACTCCTGTATGAAGAAGTACTTTAGGCTCTTGTAGTCAGTGTTACACTTTTCTCCATACAAGTAATGCCTCCATATCTTCAGTTGCTAGAGTAATGTCTAGCTTTTCCACAATTGAAGCATGTTATAGCCACAGAACTGGACCATCGTTGTGGAGCATAACGAGCCAATTCCTTAAACTTCCTCTCATAATCACCCACAGAACTGAACCCTTGATGCGCCCTTGGAAATTCCTACTCTTTTTCTCGCCGAATAGGTGATGGGAAATACTTCGTATGAAACACTTTTCGGAATCTTTGCCAAGTTGTCGGTTGGGCCTCACTGTCTAGCATCCGCTGAGCAGTTTCCCACCAGTGGTCTGCATTGTCTTGTAACATAAAGGAAGCATACATCACCTTTGATTCATCAGTGAGTTTCAGAACCTTAAAAATTTTCTCTCTCTTTCAACCATGACTCAGCAACTAGAGGATCAGTAGTGCCCTTAAAAGGAGGATAACGAAACTTCTTGAAACTCTCAATTACCCTTGCTGGGTTCTATACTTCTCCTCCAACAACACCATACCGTTGTACGGGTGGCACCTGTTGTCCAGCCTCATTTGCTTCTCTCCTGCTATTCCCATGGATCTTGTATTTTGCTTCTCCTTTTTATATTAGATTTAAGGTTAACTAAATGTTTTTTACTACTGCCTGAAAGAAGTGTCGTTTGTGGATACATAAAGGTGGAGTATTTTTCTCTGCTTTTACTTTTAGTAGTTATTATTGAATCCTATTTTTTCCTTACACAGGATGTTGAGGGTGAGGGATCCAATTTTCACAATGCAATTCTGCGTGAGTAAGATTCTTAACTAAGAATTGCTGGACTTTATTTGATGCAGGGGATATAAGAGTATAAGACTATCTTCTTTGCTTTCCATTTCAATTTCAGTGCTTTGGAAAGGGCTGACCAGCAACAGCAAAATCTGTGTTTCTTCTTGTATTTAAAACAAAAGAAGTAAAATCCATGTTTTTTTGGGGCTCTGGCAGGATAATGCTTTTTATATTATATGATCCTCATTTATTGACTGATACCATATTTTTCTATTTTGTGAGGTTCATACTTCCTATCATGTCTTAATGTTTTTGTCTTACCTAGGGAAGAAGTGAATTTACGGGTGCAAACCTTCGTGGTGCTTTATTAGCAGGTGCTAATCTCATGAGTGCAAATCTACAAGGTAAATAATTTTTACAAGTCCATTTCCTTGAGATGAACATTCAAACTCACTTGTCTAAAATATCATTTTTTTTTTAGTTTTATACTTTTAGATTAAATTTATGAATAATTGACCGAGAGAAGCACAAAGCACAATTTCATTAGCCTAAGGATAATGTAGCGCTAATCCCAAACTAGTGAGATCTAGTGGGAGATCAATTTGCAACAAGATCGCAGGAAAAAGAAACACTACCAGATGAGAAAGCAAACAACAGAATTGTAAAGTTTCCATCTCAAAAGGTTGAACTAGTAAGTGGAGGGACTCTCATGTATATAAGGCACCAAAGGTTCTAGACTCAATCAATGTGGGATTATTCTCAACACTCCCCCTCACTTGCTATCCTTCTTTTGGGTGGCAATACATGTGACATTTATGGTCCTTTTTTGGATGACTGTAAGGAGGGAACCTGGAGTTTTGATACCATGTAAAGTTTCCATCTCAAAAGGTTGAAGTAGTAAGTGGAGGGACTCTCATGTATATAAGGCACCCAAGGTTCCAGACTCAACCAATGTGAGATTATTCTCAACAAGAATAATGACTAGTCTGATTTGGCTAAAATCATGGTCAAATTGAAAATCCTAGGAGTAGAACAATTCTGTAAAATTTGGTTGTGATCTGATGGTCAGATTTACAGATATATTGGCAGAATCGCAAGAAAGATTTAAGTCTTTAAATCAGAATTCAAATAGATCAATCAATAAACAGAGATCATTTAGCGAGCTAGAGCCTAGAAAACAGAACACAGAATTTAGTTTTAGAAACTAAGAATTAGAGAAGTATATTTGCAATTTTGCAGTATGCTTTTAGGAAATTGATAGCAGGAATTTGATGGTTCAGAACAGAAATAATGGGAACTACTTGGGAATAGAATGTGAACGTCATTCTGAAATCAGATTTAGGAAACCAGATCAGAAAACAGAATTTTGGAAGAAGTTTACTTCAAGTAGGAAACTTGAAATCGACCAGAAAAGAAGGTTTGAAAACAGAACTTGAACTAGAACCTGAAATCTGCCTCTAATGTCATCGCAAATAAGCTTTCTACGCAGGACCGACCCATCAGCTGTATCTCAACCATAATAATCATATCCTCAAAAAATAACAGAGAATAAAAAGTTCTAAAAACGTAATTTATACAGCAGAAAGTGTAAGATATACACTGACTGAAGAAGAGAAAGGGAAAGGGAGGATTCTGTATCTGCAAAATCGATCAGAGCTCTGTCTCCATTTTCTATTCCTCTGAAAGGGAAAGGGAGAGAGGATCACAGCAGAGAGTGGAGATTCATTGATTCCATCGTCGTTGAACAGAGGATTCGAGGAAGATGAAGACCGTTGATGAAAGGAAAGGGTATTTTGGTCTTTTAACAAGCCTAAAAGGCTATTATCGTCCATTAAAATTCTCAACGCATCTGACGTTAGCAACTAACGGAAATCTTTTAACGGAATGGACTTCGTTGATTAACGGAGTAAAGTTTTTGGGTAGTAGATGAGGTTTTTGCAATCTTGTGGGGGTAGATGAGGTTTCCAATCCTTAATGGTATGTATATGAAAATTTTCCTATTACTATTTATTGGTGAATGGTAACATCATGTACCGACATATGTAAAGACAAAATACACAAGACATCTAAACCCTATGAGACCTTTGAAATGGGAAAATGAAACCCAACAAAACTTATGAACGCACTGGGACGGTGCTAACTTTATGCCACTAATTGTTTGATAGCATATTCTCTCTTTTGGTTCACGAGAGAGAGAGGGTGGGGTTGGATGATCCTAACCAGGTTCACTTTTGTAATACATGAAGATTGGGGATACACAAACCTCCATGGACCTATTTTTTGTCATCTGGCTGAAACCTTGTGGAGCTATCAAAATAAGTGTGTATTTTGCCGAGTTTAATTTATGGAGCCTGCATATCACCTTGCACATGGCAATCGCCCGTGGATGGGAGGAATATTCTTTGGTCCATGGGCTGTGGGAACATTTTTTCTATTCTTGTTTGTTGATTCATGAAAGACGATTCTTCGTTTTCATCATGGGTATTTTGTTCTTTTTCATTAAGGTTTTCCTTTTCTTTCACTATGTTTTCAATCTTTCTGAATTATCCTGCTTTATTATTTTGGGTAAAACTAAATGCCACAAGGATTTGTGAGCTTTGTTGGCTTTGCAAATATTGACTTTGTCACAAGGTCTTAGTTCCTTGCCACTTGTAGACTAGGATGGGCGTGGCCGTGTGGGTGAGTCCATGTCATAGAGTACCCCACTCTATCTCACTGGTCAAGTTCAGCATGAGACGAGCA
This sequence comes from Protea cynaroides, assembly GCA_028583415.1. Taxonomy (NCBI): domain Eukaryota; kingdom Viridiplantae; phylum Streptophyta; class Magnoliopsida; order Proteales; family Proteaceae; genus Protea; species Protea cynaroides. The sequence continues at coordinate 47,701,288 of CM053269.1, read as the reverse complement.
CTAAAAGTGGTTAAACAATCTTAATACTATTTTGTCTTGAAGTCACCCTCCTAGTACTGAATTGAAACTTGACTACTGAGATGAGTGTGGTGTCTTACATCTCCTGGACCTAGCCACATTTAATACTTTCCAATGGGACTGAATGTGCCATGGTTTTGTTTTTTTTTTTTTTTTTTTGGGGTGGGGGTTGGGGGTTTTTTTTTTTGGGGGATGCTTCAAGGTGATAAGTTTATACACTTAGGTTCAATCATCAATAAAGTGAATGATGTTGCACATAGAATTAGAGCAGGGGGGATAACATGGAGATGTATATACTGGATTGTTATGTGATTTAGGCACTCCACTAAAACCTGAAGTGAAGTTTTATAGGATAGCTAGTAGATTAGCAAATGATTTAGGACTTGAAAGTTGGCAAGAATCAAAAAACATATAAACAAAATTTGTGGTCTTGTGACAACACTAAGGAATGAGCACATTAGATGTAATCTTGGAGTTGCGTCGGGACATAATAAGTTGAGAGAAAGTTGTTTCAAATAGTATGCACATGTGCAACGAAGACATCTAGATGCAGTGGTAAGGAGTGGCATGAATCAGATTGGAGGAGTGATGAGAGTAAGTGGCAGGCCTACAATGTCCAAAAAAAAAAAAAAAGGTTCAGTGGAAGTGAGAGAAGACATCCAAGATTAGGGTTGACAACAAGTACAGATTTGAATAGAGTTGAATGGCAAACAGGATCCCTATAAATGGGCCCATATAGTTGGGATAAAGATAAGTTATGTTGAGTTGCATTTTTTTTATTTAATGTTTGTAAATGTCTGTATGATTGCTGCCTTGTGCCATAATTCTTGGAGATCATGATTTTGGATAGCTATGGATACGGAATACTCGGTAACTTGCCATCTATCTAGGAACACTGGGGAAAAGATTGTGATTGGAGGAGTGATGAGAGTAAGGGGCAGGCCTACAACTTTAACCAAAAAAAGGATTTCAGGAGAAGTGAGAAAAGATATCCAAGATTAGGGTTGACAACAAGCATAGATTTGAATGGCATACGGGATCCCTGTGAATGGCCCCATATAGTTGGGATAAGGATTAGTTAGTTGCATCCTTTTTATGTTTGTAAATTCCCATACCAAAAGTTGCCTCTTGAAATTATGGGCTCACTCAGGGTAGTTGATGGGTCCACTGAATTGACTGTAACCTTTGAGCTTGCGAAAGTTCCACCCCCCCAAAAGTTGCCTCTTGAAATTATGGGCTCACTCAGGGTAGTTGATGGGTCCATTGAATTGACTGTAACCTTCGAGCTAGTGAAAGTTCCACCCCCCCCCCCCCCCCCCCAAAGAAAAAAAAGAAAAAAGAAAAAAGAAAAAGTTATATAACTGGAAAAAGATATAGAGATTGTTACTCAGTTCAGTTAGTTCATACTCTGCTAGTCTGCTGTAGTCCGAGTTAAGAGTCCTCTTGGGGATGATACCAGGGCCTTCCCTTCACTTCTGCCCATTGTGGGTCCAGAGCCATTGCAGAGCCTCTGAGATGTTAAAATGGTCCGACAGCTTTTTTTTGTGTGAATGGTCCCTGGTGGTTTTATGATGTAATATCTCTGTCAAAAAGTGGGAAAAAAATTCTTTTGACTTTTTGTTGATAAATAACTGACTAATAAGAGAAGGGAAGAGTGAGAGAACGTGGAAGTAGCTCATTTTACAATGTCAACATAATGAATATATTCAAAATGCTTCAAATTCCTCCTCTTTGTGTGTGTGTTGTTTGTGTTTTAGAATCTCAAATTCCTTTTCACACTGTTATAGCGGCCACATTATTCTGAAAATCTTAGTGTTTCTTGTTTGTTACTTGGCGTTGGTTGGGTGCAAAACTTGATGGTGCAAATTTGCTTGGAGCAATCAGGTGAGTACTGTAGGTCAATTTCTGATAAAACTTCCCCTTGTATCCCTTGTATGTGTATCCTGATATTTTTTCTTAGATTCCTTCTTTCTTTTGTATGTGCAACTCCACTATTAATAACTAAAGGAAAAAAAAAAAAAAACGAAATTGTGAAATTGTGGATTATGAGAAATTGAAAAGCCAATATGAGCATGGCGAAATTACTTTAATTCTTCAACTTTTAACAAACTCATTCTATTTTTTTGCTGGTGAGGCTTGGGATGGGTTTGATCGTTTAAACATTCCCCCTCAACTACAAGCTCTGGAAAAAGCCTCTTCCACAATCCCTTTCCACAAGATTTTCTCCATAATGATTGAGGCTCTGCTTGTTTTGTTGTAAAATTTTCTACATTTTAATGGGTTTTTTTTTTTTTCATCTTCTTTTTACACTAAAACAAACAGAACAAAATTTCCCTTTTTCTTCTTTTTACATGATAACAAACAGCCTGAGTGAAAAATGAGTAGGTGATAGCAAATGACCATTTTGCTATGATGGGCAAAACAGCCTAATTATACGTCTCACGTGGACATCTGCCTCACAGCCAAATTTGGTGTAGAGGTGACCTGACAGTCCCCCCATTTGTCTAATAAAATTTCAGGTCAACCCAAACTATACAGGGAGAATAGAGCCCAAAAAAAAATGAAAAATAAAAATAAAAATGGATCGTTAAAAATGAGAATTGGGTAAAATGGCCAAGTGTTAAGTATCATCACGGTTAGTTACCCTGAGCCTCATTTGTATTTGAGAATTGGGTATATTCTGGGGCACTATGGATAATTCACAATGAATATTCGAGATTTTTTCGTCTTTTGACTTTTATGGGTATTAATGGAAATTAAATATAGTTGATATTCCTCCTCTCCCTTGGCAAAAAATTCCATACCAAATATTTCCAAGCTTTTTTCTATAATATAAAAAACAAAGAGGGGAGGAAGAAGCGGAAGCAATTGAAGAGGTGCAGATACTCTTAATTTGGTTCAGATGATTTTAGTAGATGGGTAAGGCAGATCTGTGGAGCTTTTAGCTGCTAATGTATTCCTCCTCTCCCCCATTAGGGAGATTATTTATCTCTTCTTTGTTCCAAACTCTTTCAGATTTTTCCGTTGGCATGGAAAAATTGTCTTATAGGTGGTTCTGCCATTTTTGTTCCCTAGCTCACTTCCCAGTTCCCATCATGGATTTAAGGATCAGAATGAGGATTAAGGATTAGACTGATTTGAATCAGAACCAGTTGACCCTGATTCGTTAGACACGTTATGTATTGGGCAAGAATTGGATCGGTTGGTGGATTGGATAGGGGTGTTAATAGGTTGGTTTTGGTCTAGGTCAAATCTGTTGGGTTGGTGTCTTGTATTCTGTGGGGTCCACATAATTATAAGGGTAGTATTTGTATTAGGGTATGAGTCTATTACATGTATGAGGTTAAACTTATAATTGTGGTGGGATTAGGGTTTCTAGGTTTCCATATATATTGTCTCTGTGTGGGAAAACCTAGGCAATGCTACAAGAGCTGTAGAGGATTCTCCTCTGACAGTGGAGAGCTGGAACGTGGTAAGGTCTGAGCAAAGGAGGACACTGTATCAAGTGGAGAGAATTGTAGAGAGTTTTCTTGACAATAAAGAATCTTTGTTTCTCTGTGGTGGAGGTAGGCATTCTGGATTGAGTGCTGAACCACAGCAAATTCTGTGTTGTGTGTTTGCTTGATCTTCGTTTCTTTCTCGTGGTTACGCGTTCATCCCTAACAAGTGGTATCAGAGCTAGGTTCAGTAGATCGATCTTTGAAGAACGAAGGAGGTACGCAGTATGAAGAAGAAGAAGAAAAAAAAAAAAGGGACTGAATCTGTGAGAAGGGTTTCCACGGGAAACCTTAGTACAATGATGCTTAGGGTTTGTGGATAAATGCCCAAACCTTTGTGTGTTTTAAGCCCATTTAAGCACATTCTTTTTTGCCTTGTATTTAATCTTTTAAATAGGACAAAAACGGATTAGGGTTAGGGTTTAGCATCATAAGAAGAAGAGAAAAAGAGTAGCATTTTTTTAGGCGTAGGTGATTTGCGCAGCCGTGATCAAGCAGACGATTGGGAGGTCATCCGTGGTCCGATTGGGCTGATTTTTGGACAGCAGGTAGAGGACACATAGTTCGTCAATCTATACGGTCAGATTTTTTATTGGAGTTTTTTTAAGTCAAGTTATTCTCTCCGTACAGTAGCTTCTGTTTCTTTGGGTGAAATTTCTGCATCTATTTGTTTCTTCAAATAGTAGTTTTGTGGCGACAAAAAGAGATGGAGAGGAATCTCAGGTTGGGAAGGTGATTCTTCCTATCATCGCATGTGCAGGGATCATGGAGTCGAGACTTGCAGAGTTTGACTCAGGTGTGGCAGCGATGGTTTTCAATGGCTTGGCGGATCTGGTTGGATCGAGTGTCGGATCTGACGGCGGGATTGAATCCCGGTATGATGCACATAATGGCCAGTTTATGTTGCACCGTGGGGTAAAGGAGTACTGGCGGGTTGAGACAAGAAGTCGGATCTCTAGGTCTGCATTGGAGGTGCAGAGGTGAGAGACTTGGGTTCCATGTGCACTTGGAGTTGCAGAGGGCTGGGATGAGGAGTCGGTTCTCAAGGTCTGCATTGGAGGTGCAGTGGTGAGAGACTCGGGTTCCAGATGCAATTGGAGTTTCAGGAAGACTGTGTCTTGACGGTGATCTTTCCGGTGATGCTGCAGCAGTGGGAGAGATAAAGTCACTTCACATCGTGCGGCGGTGAGTTGTAGGGGACACCCAGACGGGGTGTGGGCTATGCTGGTTAGGGTGTAGCGGTTTGACAGAGACGGATTTACAGAATCAACATCTACGGGTTTTCTTCAAGGTGGTTTGCAGAATCCAAGCCAGGTGGAGATTTGTTGGGTTAGTGTCTTGTATTCTGTGGGGTCCACACAATTATAAGGGTAATATTTGTAATAGGGTATGAGTCTATTACATGTATGGGGTTAAACTTATAATTGTGGTGGGATTAGGGTTTTTAGGTTTCCATATATATTGTTTTTGTGTGGGAAAACCTAGGCAAGGCTACAAGGGCTGTAGAGGATTCTCCTCTGATAGTGGAGAGCTGGAACGCTGTAAGGCTGACAGATGAGATAGGCCTGTCAGGTAGAGAATTCTGTAGACTGTTCTTGGGAATAGAAGAAAGTCACTCTTTTCTCTGGTGGATGTAGGCATCCCACGATGGGGTGCTAAACCACGTTAATTCTTCGTGTGCTTCTTATTTGTTTGCGTTCTCCCGATCCTAACAAAATCGGGTTTTATAGGGCTTGTTCGAAACATGTCCAGTAAAAGGTTTGGGCTGCGTGGACTTCACTGTGCACATTAATTAATGGGCTGGTCTGGTGTTGGTTTGTTATCTGGTTCACTTTGGGTCGGTTTGATTTCAGGTCCATTTATTGGCCCGTTACTTTGGTGCTGATGGAGTTGACCATCATATGTCCAAATCCCTAGCATTTGGTTTAATTTGGATCAGGATAAAGTTAGGTTTGAGCTTGGTTGGTTTGCCTTAACGTTTTGGTTTTGGATTAGCCTGGACCAGACTGGGATTGAGAAGTATTATAATAAGTTAACTGGAAATATGTCCACTATCCGGTTCGGGTCTGTGTTTTAGGTTAATTCCGTTTGATTCGGTTTGGGTGACTGGATCGGTCCCAAAATTGACACCCCTAAGTTGGATTGACGATTCAATCCCCTTGTGATGTGTTGTTGATCCTAGAAAAGTAAAGAAAGAAATGTATAACTTAGGATTAAAATCAAATATGAGTTTGAATATAACGTAGAAGGCATTTAATTGAGATACAGTTGAGTTGTTGTTTGTTACGGTCTCTGATTCAATTTCAAACAAAAACAACAAACACATTGTAATTTGTGGAGATGGAAACTATAGTGTTCGACCGAGAGCCTTACACGGTTTCTGGTATGAGTAAGATAGCAACAAGAGCCAACCATGTGGTTTGGATTCAGCAGCTCTTCAGATTTTTTTTTTTTTTTGGGTAAAGTATAAATTCATTTAAGAAACAAAGGACGGGTTACAGTTAATGTTTCAGATCTACGGAGATCATGAAGCCATGGAGAAGAAATAGGCCAAAATGTCATACTTGAAATTAACATTGCCTTCCCAATCAGGGAGTGAGCCATAGAGTTAGCTTCCCTTGGAACAAAATTCAAAATACATTCATCAAACAGGTAAATAAGGTAAATAATATCATCCCCGATTGGCCAGCATCTCTTTAGATAAGTCCAAGAGGGAGGTAGCTCTGTGTAATCACTCACCAACAAAATCAATCTGTGAGTTCATAAAGTTGATAGAATTATGTTTTATTCCGCCGTCCAAACTTTCAAAAAACCATTAAAAGTTCATAACCTATTTGTAGACAATAACTCCTATGACCACGTCGCTAATTAATTACACAAGAAAACTACTATACAACACCCCCACCTCGGATTCACATCGTTTTTTCCCAGTGGTTCTGGGAGGACGCGACAGCTTTATCCGGATGGTCGACATGTAGTTCTTGGGTGAATCCGAAACGTACGTCACACCCCTCTTGTTGGTTCGGCTTGACTGCTGGGTGTCGACTTGAACGTACGTCTCGGATTCATCAAAAATTATGTATCGATCATCCAAGTAAAATGGCCATCGTCCTCGTAGTACCACTTGAAGGAGAAGATGCAGACCCCCGCTACCAAAGATGATCACAACAATGCAGTTACCGGGGCAAACCCCTCTCTCTTGTTTTTTTAACTAATAGTCGCACTGTTGGTCATAAAATCCAACAAAATAAAAGTAAAGAAATAATGTTGATAGGATCGAGTAGCTGAGCAATCTGAGAATGAATGGTCGGTGGCCAATTGAAAACATATAAACAAAGGAAGCTTCTCTTGCATGCGTGTAACAAAACAAAAGGCATTGACTCTATCAGATCAACGGTGGTGATAACCTTTCATGTTATGATATTGATCTGGACCTTTCAATCCTTCCTCTGTTCTATTGCTTTACAATCGAACGGCTATGATACGACGAGCTTGATCTCTCAAGAATTCGGGACACTATTATTACTGACCGACTATCACCATCCAACTGCTTGGGTTCTCAATAGCAACGGTTAGGGTTCTTTAGGTATTGTTTGACGACATTGACATTGACGATGATGATGGACACTCGCATCACCATATCCATTTCTAGAAGGCTTCAAATATCTTCTTTCTTTGATTCTTTCCACTTTATCCAACAAAATATCTTCTTTCCATGTCCACGCGTCTTTGCCGAAAGCATGCACGTGGCTTCTCTCCTTTCAGATAATATAGTACTCTCTTGACCGGTAAGACTAATAACTACACCACACGTGTCAGGAATACATGACACCATCTTGGTAACAGACAATCTCATTAATGTAATTTCACAACTATATTTTTTATTTTTCTATTAAATGAAGAACTGATATTCCGATCATATATAGATACATCGTTCCTGTACAAAAATCATCCCCAATTATTATTATCACATAATATATATATATATATATATATATATATATATATATATATATATATATATATATATATGTAATTTGTTATTTTTTTGTAACATAGAAGGCATTTATTTTGTCTCATAGGCAATTGATATGTTCATTCTAATCATTAGATAGAAAGAACATGATGAATTTCAGGATCTAATCAATTCAATTGAAACGTTTCGATGCATATCCAATGGTTTAAATTAAAAAAAAAAATTGTATAAATCAATGACCCTAAATTTATCCTATGATTTTTGGAAAAAATTCCATTACAAAATGGATAACTAAAAAAAGAAAAAAAAAAAAGAACTGACACTAATTTGTGGATAGAAATAAAGCAAGAAAGCAGCGTTCCAACTTTGAAGGTGGGCTTAGTTGTTTGGTTCAAAACAAGAGTTTGGGTGGGAACTGAATAAGTCCATTGACACCAGAGTCATAACAAGAAATTGACAGATATGTCGGTAGCCCTTAATCTTTTTTTTTTTTTTCTTGTGCTTTCTTATCTCTCATCGTCCCTTTCCTTCTCTCAAATTTTATGGACTCCTACACTCTTTCAATTAGTATTTGAAGATTTCTTATCATTGATTCATCTCTATGTGAATGGGCGAAGAGAATATTGTACATATAATTATACAATACCAATTGAAAAAGGTAATAGAAGGAAATCGATTAGGAACCAAATAAACCAAATAAGAATACCAATCGGGTTTGATTTGGAAAATTAAAACCGATTAATAATCGAGTCGATTTTTATTTATATTCATTACAATTCGAACCAAATCGAAACAGAACCGATTCATGAGTCATGACACCATTACATATGAATGGTCCTTCATTTTGCCAGAGGCAAATTAACTTGGACTAAAACTTAGTGTGTAAGCAAGGAACTTACTAACTTAGCATCAATTTGGGCATAAATTATCTTCCAAGTGGCAGATAAAGTAGCATCAGATTGTGCATAAAATTATCTTCCACGTGGCAGATAAAGGTGTCCCACTGACTGTTTTTGCCTTGCCGACTACCAAAACTGCTCCCAATAAATAATAGTAAAAGAAATAAAGGATATTTTATAGTTGATTTGGAGCCCTATAAATACAGCCATTTGGGAAGTTTAGTTTTCACTGTAAATCGGAGCTCCATTAATACATCGTTTTCTTGAAACCAGAAAGAGAAAGGAGAGAAGTTAGTGAGAATGGCAGGAATCTTGCAAAAGATCGAGGGTGTCCTTCACATGGGAGGGAACAAGGAAGAAGACAAGAACAAGCACCCCGGCGAGGATCAGCACCACAACAAGTACCCGGAGGAACAGCACCACAACCAGTACCTGGAAGAGCAGCACCACAACAAGTACCCGGAGGAACAGCACCAAAACCAGTACCTGGAAGAGCAGCACCACAACAAATACCCAGAGGAGCAGCATTACAACCAGTACCCAGAGGAGCAGCACCACAACGAGTACCCAGAGGAGCAACGCCACAGCAACTACCCCAACAAGTACCCAGAGGAGCAGCACCACAGCAACTACCCGGAGGTGCAGCACCACAACAGTTACCAGGAGGATCAGTACCACAACAAGTATCCGGAGGAGCAGCACAAGTTCCCAGAGAAGGAGAAGGAGGGGGGTTTCATGGAGAAGATCAAGGACAAGATCCACGGAGGAGAGAGTCAAGAGGGCAAGGAGGGCGAGAAGAAGAAGAAGGAGAAGAAGAAGAAACAAGGCGAGCACGGCCATGAGCACGATGGCCATAGCAGCAGCAGCGACAGCGACTAGATCCCCCGCTATATCATAGGTATTACCTTTTTTCTTTTCTTTTCTTTTCTTTTCTTTTGGGTTTCAAATCGCGAGATCTGTAAGATGATCTTCGTTTGAAGATCTAATTTCTTACGGATTTCTTCTGTTTGTTTGGATTTTTTACAGAGATCAGAGAGAAGATGGAGTTTTTTGTTGTTTCATTGTGATTTACAACAATAGTAGCAGTACAATATGTGTTTGTGACAATGTCTTGGAAGGAAAGTGAAGATATGGTTCGATACCATCTCTCTCTCTATGTATGTAATTCTATAGGTGGTGAAGAAGATTAAATAAATATGGGATTTTCTGAGCTCTTTTGTTTAATGGTTGTTGAGAGTCTTGTTCACCCAAACAAAGACACGTCTGTATTTATATTCAGTTTAAGGGTTCCTTCTTCACGGGATGTGATGTGAAAACTCGTCATGGGTTGGATGAGGCGATGATTCCATCGTTTGGTAAAAAAATCCTATGAGACTGGGTATATTCTGGAATACTATGGATAATCCACAATAAATCTACGAGATTTTTTCACCTCTCATTTTTATGGGTATTAATGAAAAATGAATATAACTGATAATGTATGCTTCCTCTTCCCCCTTAGGGAGATTATTTATCTCTTCTTTGTTCGAAAGGCTTTCAGATTTTTCTGTTGGCATGGGAAAATTGTTTTACAGGTGGTTCTGCCATTTCTGTTGCCTAGCTCACATCCCAGTTCCCATCATCAGTATCGAGGATTAGACTAATTTGATGCAGAATCGGTTGGCTCTGATTCCTGGCTCTGATTCCTTAGACACACTTTGTATTGGGCAAGAATTGGATCGGTTGGTGAATTGGATTAGGGGTGTCAATCAGTCGGTTTTGGTCTGAGTTGAATCGGTGTCGAAAAATTATAAGACTTGATCGAAACATATCCATTAAAGGGTTCGGGCTGGATGGACTGCCTTTGTTTACATTAACTAATGGGCCGACCGTGTCGGTTTGTTATAGGGCTGACTTTGAGCCAGTTTGGTTTCAGGTCCGTTTACTGGACCGGCAACAGATGCCATCTACTTTGATGCTGATCGGGTCAACCATCATATGTCTAAATCCCTAACATTTGATTTAATTCCGGCCACGTTGAAGTTTGGTTCGGGCTTGTTCCTTAACGGTTTGGTTTTGGCTTAGTCCAGACCAGATCGGGACTGAAAAGTATTATAACAAGTTAACCCAAAACATCTCCACTATTAGTTTGGTCCGGGTCGATTTTGGGTTAATTTCGTCCGACTTGATTTGAGGTACTAGTTCGATCCCAAAATTAACACCCACAAATTTGGATTGACAATTCAATTCATTGATTTTTGTTTCTGTCATGATATGTTGTTGATCCTAGAAAAGTGAGGAAACACACGTACCAATTAGAATTAAAATCAAATATAGCTTTGAACAGAATTGATTGGAGAAATTGGATCTACCTAGCCTATTCCATTTAATTGACATACGATTGAGTAGTCGTTTGTTACTCGTCTCTGATCCAATTTCAAACAAAACAATAAACACATTGGCTATGTTTGGTTGCAAGGGAAATTGAAGGGAAGGAAAGTGAAAATTTTAATTTTAAAAGGAAAATTTTTATAGTTGTAACACAAAATGATTGTATAAATTATCTAAATTTCTTAAGATATTTAGTAATGATATTTATAAGATGTAAAATTTATTTTCCTTTTTAAATGAGAGGGATTTAGATGCAAAGTGAAGTGTAAGTTAATAACTAAACGTGAAATAATTTGGAATTACTTGCATAGTAATGTGATAGCATATGTTGTAATTATTACAAAAGTTTTCATTTAAAATTTAAAATTTTCACTTCCTTTCCCTTCGATTCCACTTATAACCAATCAAAACTATTGTAATTTGTGGAGATGAAAACTATAGGATTCGAGAGATTCAAAAGAGAGAGAGAGAGAGAGAGAGAGAGAGAGAGAGAGGGAAAAGTAGTAGTAGTAGAAGCATCCAAGCCTTACATGGTTTTTGTTATGAGTAAGATAGCAATAGGAGTAAGATAGCAACAGGAGCTAACAAGTCAGAAGCTCTTAGATAAGTCCCAGGAGGGAGGTAGCTTTGCGTAATTGATCCTTCTTGATAGCTCTCGCCAACAAAATCAGTCTCTGAGTTCATAAAGTTGATAGAATTGTCTTGAAAAAATTTCATATACATCCCAACAAAGATTGTTAACATCATCTACACCCACAAGATTGCAAAAACATCACCTAAGTCCACTTATCTGATGAAAATCACTAAAATTGTTGAAATACAGTTTTATACTTCATATTATAAACTGAAAAATTAAAAAATTATGTTGATTGACTAATTTGATCTTCAAATCAAATTTCTATTTTCTCTCTTTCTTTCCTTTTCACTCTCACTCAAGCCCTAACCTCCAACGTTGGAGTCCACTCTACGTTGTGCATCCACGGCGGCATCCCATCTCTTTGACTGTCGCTTGCCTCCGAAAATCAATCAAACACGAGGGTTCTTCTTCTCCCTTCATCATATTCTCTTTGCATTGAGCTGCACATACAGCTAGAGTTTCACAAAGCCTTTGGACAGGGAATCTGGCCTCTCGGAACCAAAACCCTGGAAGATCGATTGGCAATTTCATCAGTCTGACATTGAATAGATGGTAATCTCTATTGAAATTTACCCGAACTTTATCATTCAAGTAAGGACCCACGAAGACAGTTTTAGAGTTCTCAAGATTTAGGTCGCGGCAGAGGAGACGAAGAGCAATGGGTTTTGAAGGATTACTGAAACAGAGGGGATGTTTTGCTTAGAATTTTCTGGTCAGGTGAAAACTTTGGATTTATGGTCATTAAAAAGAGAAAAATGCTCATGATTTTGTTGGGAGGAATAATCAGGAAAGGGATTTTCTGGTGTAGTATTCAATAAGAAAAATACGAACTGCTATTTTCTTCCGTTGACCAAAATTAACGCCCACAGCCATGGGGAACTAATTGAAACCCTGAATTTCTTCTTTTCAGAATATAATTTTGATCATCAATGCCCTATTTAACAGCATTAAACTAAAGTAATGGGTTCCATTACTTTTTTCAGTTGCCAATCGCCAATGTCGTAGCTGTCATCAGAGAAGAACGAGAAAAATCAAAAGAACTTGAACTGTATCCGAATCCAATTAATCATCGCCAGAGAAGAAAAATCGCCAAATTGGCTGTCGCCGGAGTAGAAAACTAAACTCTTCAATGTAAGTGAGTACTTGAGGAAGAAGAAGACAATTGTCGATTTACCTTGTCATCGCAAGTAGAACCATAGTTGGGGAAGACGAAGACATGCATCGTTGACGGTGAAGAAGAAGAAGTTAAACACCATTTACGGTCGTCGTCCTCACCAAAAAGAGGATTCGAGGGTTTTTTCTCTCTTTTACTATTAAGGAAAGCAGATTTGGGGGTAGGGTAACAAAGCACATAAAGGGTATAATGGTCATTTAACCTTGTTAAAAGGATAGTATCGTCTATGAAATATTCCAATGCAGCTAATATCAGTATCTAACTGAAATTTTGTGATGAAATAGATTTCTTTGATTAACATAACAAAATTTTTGGATGATAAGTGATGTTTTTGTAATCTTATGGGTGTAAACAATATTTACAATCCTTATTAGGGTGCATAAAAATTTTTAACAATTAAAAATTCACAACTTATCCCACATATGATAACTCCTCCGAGTGACCACGTGGTTAATTAATTACACAAGAAAACTACTATACAAACACTCCCACTACTAAAGATGATCACAACAATGCTGACCATGTGGCAAACCCTTGTCTTTTTTTTTTTTTTTTTTACAATAGTCGCATAGTCATCATAAAAATCCAACAAAAGAGTAATCTTGACAGGATCGAGTACGTAGCTGTGCAATTAAGATTGAATGGTCGGTGGTCAATAAAAAGGATTCAAGTCATCTCCTCCCAGTACTTCAGGTCCTGTAATTTAGGGAGGAGGGAGACACCCCTGTCATATGGTCGACACGTGATTCTTGAGAAAATCCTAATCCCTTGTCAGAGTCGACACCTAGCCGATAAACCGAGTCAATAAGGGGTGTCGGTTTGAACGTGAGACTTAGATTTCTCGAGAACCACGTGTCGACCATCCGACTAGGGTGTCTCCCTCATCCCTGAAGCACAGGGAGGAGATGATTTGGATCCCAATAAAAAACATATAAACAAAGGAAGGTTCTCTTGCATACATGTAACAAAATGCATGAATCTATAAAAGATCAACGGTGATAACGGTTCATGTTGTGGTATTGATTTGGACCCTCCAATCCTGCCTCTCTGGTATTGCTTTTCAATCGAACGGCTATAATACTTCGAGCTTGCTCTCTCGAGAATTTCGGACATTAATACCCTACCGAGTATCACTATCACCATCCAACTGTTTGGGTTACTAATATCAACGGTTACGGTTCTTTAGGTATTGTTAGACAACATTGACGTTGTGGGACACTCGCATCACCATATCCATTCCTTAAAGGCTTCAAATATCTTCTTTCTTTCCACTTTTTCCAAAAAAAAATTTTTTTTACACGTCCACGCGTCTTCGCCAAGAGCATGCACGTGGCTTCTCTAGTCTTTCAGATAATAGTACTTTCTTGACCGGTATAAGATCAATTAACTACACCACACGTATCAGGGATCCAAATCCTCTCCTTCCAGCGGTTTGGGAGGTGGGGCTATTACCATCAGTCGAAGCTTAACAAGTAGATGTCAGCTGAATTTGAGCCTTTCATCTGAATTGATAAGGTGAGCGGACAGTGGGTGTTGGCTTATGCAATTGCTCCGATAAAGTGTTCGGATCCAATTTACACCCATGTATTGGGTATTGACTGGTGAGAGTCACCTCCTCCCAAACCCTTGGAAAGAGAAGATTTGAATCCACGGATAACTTAAAAAAAAAAAGAAAAAAAAAGAACTGAACTGACACTAATTTTGTGGACAGAAATAAAGCAAGGGTGCAGCGTTTCAAGGTGGGACCAGTTAAGAGAAGGTTTCCCAAATGGGCCCTAATTGTTTGGTTAGATATGTAGATAGCTCTTAATCTGGATTATATTTTTTTAATTAAAAAATATCCATTCTGGGGAATAAATGCCGTCTTTACAATCCGGGGATTATTCACAAAATTTTGCCACATGTGTCAATTTCAACCGTTAGACAGTGGATGATGTAAATAGGCCATTCTTAAATTTTTGAACTCATTCAACAATATATTAGTTCTCCCGTCTATTAGCATGTATCCCAATGTTTTTTGATCTTAGACTACCATTATGCAATATTTTATCATATCTTTCGATTTTCAAAACTTTATGTTGGCACTTGGTTAGCTCCATTTGGTACTCAAATTTGGTCCTAAGTAGGATTCAAATCTTCTCCTCTAAGAGAATCTGGAGGAGAGGTGGCGCCCCATACAGATGGATGACATCTGGGGTCGGATTAATCAAACCCCTCCATCCGAGCCGACAAGCTAAGCTGATAGTGGGTGTAGGCTCGGATGGAGGGGTCGGAATCCGACCCTCAAGTGTCGCCCATCTGTATGGGGCGCCACCTCTCCTCTAGATTCTCTTCCTCCAAATTCTTTTGGAGGAGAGGATGTGGATCCTCCTAAGTAATATCCACTAACACTTATACAATTTTAATATTTCAATCTACATGGACTCCCAAATGTGACATGAATCATGATTGGCTAAAGAAATCAAATATTAATGAAAAGAAACATAGCAGTTCAATGGTTTAAAAATCTAATAAAATCTAGTTGTATCATGAAATTTAACCATCTTGCCAATCAAAACTGAAACGAGGCATCTTTTATTACCCAGGTCTACATGATGGTTTTTAAATGTAAGTGTATAAGAATAATTCAATTTTTGTGATGCGAAGCGATATATCTCTTCTGGATTGAACTGAAATTACCCAGACTCTGAAATTGAAACCTCTCATCGGGTGACGAAGTAACTAGCTCAGATTTTATTGGTGAAGAGGGCATACAGAGGAAGTTTGGATCACCTACATATACATGTACTAAATCTGCTAAAAGTTAATCTTACTATTGGGATTAGAGCCAAGTGCTTAGTATCATCACAGTTAATTGTTAGGGTTGGATGAGCAAACAAGAGAGAAAGACGAACAACAAGAATTTACCGTGGTTCAGTATCCCAACGAGGGATGCCTACCTCACCCAAAGAATGAAAGATCTTTATTCCTAGGAAACCTCTACAGTTTTCTACTTGACAAAATGTACTCTTTTGTTAGCCTTGTCTAAGGTTTTTTCCCACAGAGATAATATATAGGGATCTTTAGAAGCCCTAGACCCCCATACAATTACAAATTCGTCTCGTACAAATAATAAATCCAAACCCAAATATAAGTACTACTGATAACTGTGTAGACCCTACAGAATACAAGACATCAACCCAACAATAATTACACCGATTGTGTACCCAGAAAAAAAAAAATTCTCATTCGTATATGAGAACTGGGTATATTCTGGAGTACTATGGATAATCCACAATGACTCTACGAGATTTTTCATCTTTCATTTGTTATGGGCATTAATGAAAATTGAATGTAACTGATAATGTTTTTTTTTTTTTGAAATAATATAAGTGATAATGTCGCTAGCACTATATCTGAGGTTGATTTATGACAACGGGATCCTACATGCATGTGGGGTGAACAACAAGGATAGTTAAACCGAGGGAAAATGACTGTTCATTCCCATCCTTTTTCATCTTATCAAACTGGAGAGAGAGAGAGAGAGAGTCCTGTTGCTGTTTCAACTGCCCCCTTCTTTTTTTCTTCAGCTTCATATGTGGGCCGGCAAGGCATCTAAAGATACCGTAGCTAGAGTTTGTGCCTGTGTATGTCTCGCCTTTCAAATATAATAAAATCGCGGCCATGGCAGAGTATGGCATTTTATTATATTTTCCATTTGTTTGCTTTTAGGGTTCCTCCTCTCCCTCGGCAAAAAATTCCATACCTAATATTTCCCAGCTTTTTTTCTATAATATGGAAAACAAAGAGGGGTGGAGGAAGAAGCGGGAGCAGTTGAAGAGCTTTCTTTTCTTCCAGCTTTTTGACTCTTAATTTGGTTCAGAAGATTTTAGTAGGTGGGAAAGACAGATCTCTGGAGCTTTTAGCTGCTAATGTATTCTTCCTCTTCCTCGTTAAGGAGATTATTTATCTCTTCTTTGTTCGAAAGGCTTTCAGATTTTTTTCGTTGGCATGGAAAAATTGCCTTATAGGTGCATGGTTCTGCCATACTTCCCAGTTCCCATCATGGATTTAAGGGTCAGAATCAGGATCGAGGATTAGACCAATTTGATTCAGAATGGGGTGACCCTTATTTCTTAGACACGTTTTGTATCGAGCAAAAATTGAATCGGTTGGTGGATTGGACTAGGGTTGTCAATGGGTAAGTCCAAGTCAGTTTTGGTTCAGGTCAAATTGGTGTCGGACTTTATAGGGTTTGACTAAAACATGTCCATTAAGAGATTCGAGCTGGGTGGACTACATTGTTCACATTAATTAATGGGTTGATGTGATATCGGTTTCTTATCAGGCTGATTTTGGGTCGATTCGGTTTTAGGTCCATTTACTGGACCGATAAGGAATGTCATCTTACTTTGGTGCTAATGGAGTTGACCATCATATGTCCAAATACTTAACATTCGGTTTAACTGGGGCCATGTTGAAGTTTGGTTTGGGCTTAGTCAGTCCACTTTAACGGTTTGGTTTTGGGATAGCCCAAACCAGATCGGAACTGAAAAGTATGTTAACAAGTTAATCCGAAATATGTCTATTATCCGTTCGGTCTAGGTCGGTTTAGGATTAATTTGGTCCGAGCTACCAATTTAGTCCCAAAATTAACACTCCTAGGTTAATTAACCCCCCCTTCCCCCAAGTTATGAATTATTCAATTTGCAAGAACAATTCTTGATCCAAATCCAAATTTTATTTTAAATCTGATTTTTTGACCGCAACTTTGACCGAATTCTTAAATTATTAAAACAACTCATTTCGAACTATTCTCCTTCTGAATAATTCTCGAATCTAAAATAAATAACTATGGTTATGATATGTTGTTGATTTTAAAAGGGGTGAGGAAAGACTCGTATAACTTAGGATTATAATCAAATATGAACTTAGAATTATAATCAAATATGACTCTAAATAGAACTAATTAGAGAAATTGGATCTACATACCCTATTCCATTTAATTGAGATATGATTTAGTTGTTTGTTGCTCGTCTCTGATCCAATTTAAAAAGAAAAAAAAGTTGTAATTTGTGGATCCAAATCGTCTTCCCCTAGGGGTTTGAGAGGAGACTCGGCTCCCACCAGTCGATGCCCAACATGTGCGCGTTGACTGGATCCGAGCCGGTGCATAAATCGATAGGTGTCGGCTCACCTTACCGGCTCGGATGGAGGGCTCAGATCCAGTACACTCCCACGTATCAAGTATCGACTAGTAAGGCCTCGTCTCCTCCCGAACCCTTGGGAGGAGACAAATTTGCGGAGATGGAAACGAGAGAGAGAGAGAGAGAGAGAGAGAGAGAGAGAGAGAGAGAGAGAAAAGCCTTACATGGTTTCTGGCATGAGTAAGATTTCAACAGGAGATAACCATGCGGCTTGGATGGATTGAAATCGTCTCCTGCTTGGGTATCAGCAGGAGACTCGGCTGTTGATGGTTGATGCGTGACACGTGATGATGCATCTATCCAACGTTCCTCAAAATTCCGTCACAGACCAACTCCTGAGGTTGCTGCAGCTTAGCAAATGGCTAGGAGACGTCAAAATTTCCCCTGATACAATTTCGATTTTTCATTTCATCGTTTTCGGATTCCCTGCTCCCTCTGCAAATCTTTCTCTCCCGAAAGGTTGGACCTTTGCAAATCTTTCTTCTCATTTGGAGCATAGATTCCTTTCATGGAATGAAAATGAAGTTTCCACATAGATCAAACTTGATAGTCGATACTACCCAAAACCAGAAGGAACTACGAAAAATACTAGCTAGTTGCAGTACACATTGCAGTTTGCAAGGAAGATGTTTCTGCAACTCTACATACATCGAAGATCACACAGGAGTAGGATGCTTTGAAACTGCAACTCCATCCACAGACAACAAGTCGATGAAAGGAAGGAGGGAGGGGCATCAGGGAAGAAGATTTAAAAGAAAACAACAAAGAAACTGGAAGAAAACATTTTACATTAACTCCTTTTAAATAAGGACTCCAGAAATTTACCTCAGGGGGATTAGAAATTGGGGAATGTAGAAAAGTAAGAGGAACATTTAAAAGTAAAGACCCAACATTTTAAGCCGATCTCCGCCAGCCCTATAGGAAATCCTGCTTCGTCTATACAACTTGACATTGCAACTTTGTTTCTTCTCCTTCATCTTCCAAGAAAACCCCACTAAGAGGCCTTTTTTCTATTAACCAGCATCATCTATTTACATACATTAGTCTATGAAAGTACACCAATTCTTCGCTTTTTTTTAGATATTCACAATCACAAAAATCAGGGCAACAGATGAAACCCAAAATAGATCAACAAAAAAGGGAAAGAATTTCCACAACCCGCATTATTCACTTCACTTCACCAGCTCTGAAACCCAACCAACATCTGGCGGTGGAGAGGGCAAGTCAACACGCTGCAGTGAGTTCTCCTAACTCAGCTTCTCAAATAGCTTAGCTCGTACATCCCTCCCAGATTCCACCCTCTCCATTGATGGCTCTTCCTCAACACCGCAACCCCTTTCCTATATATCAAGATAACTCGTCCCACGGTGAATCGGTGCCTGCGTCGGAGTCGTAGGCAAACTATAGAACCCCGGACGAAGGGTCGAAGACCTTCGAGACCCAAATCCACAAACCATCTGAGCACCCTCGAATCGTTAGACGAACTTCCGTAAGGAGAAATACCATGGATTCTAGTAGTCGGACAGAAATGGGGGAAAATAGAAAATCCGAAGCGCAGAACATATTCCCATCTATTAAAAAAAAAGAGGAGAACACGGAGAAATGAAACCAGAGGAGACGGATTTTGTTATATTCAGTTGGATTTCTTCTTCCTCTACCTTCTCTCTCTCCTCTCCTGGATTCAAAATGGCTATTTGCTAAGCTGCAACGGTTTATCCGTCTATCTCTTGTGGCGTATAGAAATCCTCTCCCGCTTGAGTTTGGGTAGGAGAGTTAGCGGCCTTGATGGATGGTCGCCACTTAACTCTCGGGTGAATCCGAGCCGACACCCCAATCGACAAGCTGAGCTGATAGGGGTGTCAGCAATGGATGGAGGGCTCAGATTCTCCCGTTTGAGTTTGGGCAAAAGAGTTGGCAGCCTAGATGGATGGCCACTACCTGATTCTCGGGTGAATCGGAGCCCTCCATCCATTGCTGACACCCCTGTGAACTCAGCTTGTCGATTGGGGTGTCGGCTCGGATGAAGGGTTCGGATTCACCCGAGAGTCAAGTGGCGACCATCCATCAGGACCGCCAACTCTCCTACCCAAACTCAGGCGGGAGAGGATTTCTATACTACCACGTGGCAAATTCATGACAAAAGAAAACTACTACCACACCCATATCAAAACAATGCTGACCACGTGGCAAACCCTTGTCCATTTTTACAATGGTCGCTTGGTCGGTAAAAAAATCCAACAAAATTAAAGTAAAGAAATAATCTTTGTAGCTGAGCAAAAGCAATCGCCAATCGAGAATGAATGAATGGTCGGTGACCAATTAAAAACATATAAACAAAGGATTTTTTTTTTTTTTTTTAGATAGACAAAGGAACGTTCTCTTGCATGCGTGTCATGAATTTATCAGAGATCAACGGTGATACGGTTGATGTTGTGGTATTGATTTGGACCCTTCAATCCTGCTTCTCTGCTATTGCTTTACAATTGAACGGCTATAATACTTCGAGCTTGCTCTCTCGAGAAATCGAACATTATTACTGACCGACTATGAATGAGTCTATCACCATCCAACTGTTTTGGTTCCTAATATCAACGGTTACGGTTTTCTACGTATTGTTTCACAGACATTGACGTTGTTGGACACTCGCATCACCATATACATTCCTTATAGGCTTCAAAATTTCAAATATCTTATTTCTTTCCATTTTATCCAACAAAATATCTTCTTTCCACGTCCACGCGTGTTCGCCGAAAGCATGCACGTGGCTTCCCTATCCTTTCAGATACTAATACTTTCTTGACCGGTAAGACTAATAACTACACCGCACGTGTCAGGAGAACATGACAGCATCTTGGTAACAGACAATCTTGTTGGTGTAATGTTGGCGGTTGTCACGGAAGGTAAATTACTGTGGCAAAACAGGGTCGTATTTTCATTAATGTAATTTCAAAACTATATTTTTTCTATTAAATGAAGAGTTGATATATATGAAAATTGTCTCCAATTATTATTTTTATAAGTGTTAATTTGGTTTTTTTTTCTTTTTTCTTTTTTCAATCAAATTTGTTATTTATTTTTTTTAAATATAGAAGGCATCTATTTTGTTTCATGGACAGATGATATGATCATTTCGACCATTGGATAGAAAAAAGATGGTGAATTTTAGGATCTAGTTAATTCAATTAAATACACTGTTATAGTCGAAAATCATCTTGCCGACCTACAATGAGGAAGACATGCAATCACAGAGGTAGAGGCAAAAAAGTGTTTGGGCGACTCAGCCCGAGGGACACTCCGATGCCTATATCAGATTCTGAATACTAGTCAAGAGTCGTCGAGAACGAGCTCCAGTTTAAAGAAGGGGTCATAGATAGAATTCGTATGTAAAAGTGAGATCAACTAAAGCCTTTACCTTTGAAGGGACCGCTTATATTTATAGAATGTCGCATGAAGAGTTAGAGTCCGGATCCAAGACCAAGTCTGCAGGTAGGACTGCCAGGTGTCACACTGTGGTGCATCTGGGTCTTAGAGTTCCAGTTGGAACGAGAGACTGTGAGGCGGATGGCCGATCGAGTTTGATTACCTTAGGATGACGTGTCACCTTGGAGATGAATCCTTCTTCGCCTTCCTCGAAAAGGATGTGTGCTAAGCTAGCCAACTCTGGATAAGTCAGAATCGGGTACTAGTTGTGTTCTACTCGGAAGCAGACTTCTGTAATCGTGATGGAATTGGTCTAATAGACCTAAAAGCTACGGATGCGTCCCTGCAAGAGTAATGGGGAAGGATCGAGGATCTCCACTGACGTATCTTATAAGGAGTAGGATCCTTCCAATGTGTCACATAAGGATCAAACTCTTCGATTGGAGACTTGGTTGTTGGAGACTCAACCGTCAACATGGTCAATCAAATACATGCTTGGATTGTGCCAGTAACATTGCCAAGTGGACCAAGGGCATGCTCATTCGATCTTGTTCAGATGATGTGTCATGTGTCAGTTTTTAATTGGGGGTTATATTTTTCCCATAAGACACCCTAATACAACTCTTTGAATGGTTTAATTTAAAAATAAATAGTCTAAATTTGTCTTGAAATTAAAAAAAAAATTCAATTATAAAATGGATTACTATAAAAGAGAAAAGAAAAAGAAGAGCTGACATTAATTTTGTGGATAGAAATAAACCAAGAAGCAGCGTTTGAAGGTGGGCCTAATTGTTTTGGTTCAAAACAAGAGTTTGGGTGGGAACTGAAAGAGTCCCATTGACACCAAGAGTCAAAACAAGAAGTAGACAGACAAGAAGTAGACAGACACGTCTGTAGCCTGTAATCTAATGGATTATATTTTTTTATTAAAATAATATCCTTTTTGAGGATCTTTTCAATGAGAAGAGCTTTCTTTGATTATTCATAAAATTTTGCCACATGATAGAATGATCTGTCAATTTCAACTGTTAAATAGACAATGAATGATGTAAATGGATCATTTGTTCATTTTTGAACTCATTTAATAATATACTCTCTTGCCAATTAGCATGCAAATCCCCATGTTTTTTGATCTCGGACTACCATTGTGCAATATTTTCTCATATCTTTCGATTTTCAAAGCCTTATTTTAGCACTTGGTAAACTCCATTTGATACTGAAATTCAATCCTAAGTAGAATCCACTAAACCATATTCTTAAATTTCAATCTAAATGGATTCCTATATGTGACATGAATCATGATCAAAACTTGGCTAAAGAATCAAAGCATTAATGAAAAAATGGTGTGAAATTTCAATATCAAATTCAATTATTTACCCTTTCTATATATGTCAATGTACCTTCCATAATCTTATTCATCGTATGAGTAACTGTGTCAATTTTGAATTGGAACTGATAAATCAAATCAAAAGTACTGACTGGTTAAAAATCAAAATGAACCGAACCATAGGTATTGGTTTGGTTTTAGATCTTTATAGTTTTATCTGATTTTGATTTCTAGTTAGGTCCTACTGATGACAATGTTGAAGGTAAAATTTTATTAAGTAGAGATCTGTAAATTCTTTTTTACTTTTTTTTTCTTTCAAATCACTTAATATATTTATTGACTTCGAGCAAAAAAAAAAAAAAAAAAAAAAAGAAATCCAGATTTGAGTAAATCTGTTCCATTGTTTTACTCTGTTAGATTTTGTGAAGATTTCCTAGATTAGGTCCTCTCTCTGATGACAATGTTGGATGGGTAAATATTTTTATATAAATATATATATATATATATATATATATATATATATATATAAAACACCCAAGGGGAATAGAAAAAATTTAAATCGAAGCAAAAAAAAAAGAAACAAATACTAATCAGATTTGATTTGAAAATTTTAAATAAATTAATAATCGATTCAATTTTAGTTTATGTTGATTACAATTCGAACCATATCGAAACTGAACCGATTCATGACACCTTTACATATGAACAGTCCTTTATTATGCCAAAGCAAACTTGGACTGAAACTCAGTGTGTAAGCAAGGAACTTAGCATCAATTTGCGCATATAATTATCTTCCACGTGGCAGATAAATTATCATCAGTTTGTGCATAAAACTTTCCACGTGGCAGATAAAGGTGTCCCACTAACTGTTTTTGCCTTGCCGACTACCAAAACCGCTCCCAATAAATAATAGTAAAAGAAAGAAAGGATATTATATGGTTGATTTGGAGCCTATAAATACCGCCATTTGGGAAGCTTAGTTATCACTGCAAATCAGAGCTCCATTAACACATCGTTTTCTTGAAACCAGAAAGCTGAGAAAGGAGAGAGCGTGAGTTTATCTTTGTTGTTAGTGAGTTAGTGAGAATGGCAGGAATCTTGCACAAGATCGAGGGCGCCCTTCACATGGGGGGGAACAAGGAAGAAGACAAGAACAAGCACTCCGGCGAGGATCAGCACCACAACAAGAACCCGGAGGAGCAACACCACAACCAGTACCAGGAAGAGCAGCACCACAACAAGTACCCAGAGGAGCAGCATTACAACCAGTACCCAGAGGAGCAGCACGACAACAAGTACCCAGAGGTGCTGCACCACAGTAATTATCCCAACAAGTACCCAGAGGAGCAGCACCACAGCATCTACCCGGAGGTGCAGCACCATAACAGCTACCCAGAGGGGCAGTACCACAACAAGTACCCAGAGGAGCAGTACCACAACAAGTACCCGGAGGAGCAGCACAAGTTCGCAGAGAAGGAGAAGGAGGGGGGTTTCATGGAGAAGATCAAGGACAAGATGCACGGAGGAGAGAGTCAAGAGGGCAACGAGGGTGAGAAGAAGAAGAAGGAGAAGAAGAAGAAACAAGGCGAGCACAGCCATGAGCACGATGGCCATAGCAGCAGCAGCGACAGCGACTAGATAACCCGTTATGTCACCTTCTCTCATCATGATCATAGGTATTACGTTTTTTTTTTTTTTGTTTGGGGTTAGAATCGCCAGATCTGTAAGATGATGATCTTTATTGTACACCTCATTTCTTACCGATTTCTTCTATGTGTTTGGGCTTTTTGCACAGACTAAAGAGAAGATGAGTCTTTTTGTTGTTTTATTGTGATTTGCTACGATAGTAACATTACAATACGTGCTTGTGATAATATCTAGGAAGGAAAGTGAAGATATGGTTTGATACCATCTCTTTCTCACTCTATGTATGTATTTATGTAATTCTATAGATGGTGATGAAGATTAAATAAATATGGGATTTTCTGAGATCTTTTGTTTAATAGTTCTTTGAGAGTCTTGTTCAACCAGACAAAGACAAGGGCTTCTTTATTATATTCAGTTTTAATGGTTCCTCTTTTTTTTTTTTTTTTTGGTAGAGTTCAAAGAAAATTGAATTCGTGACCTCCTCATTTTGAGGTGTTGATCTGGTGTTGATCTTTTGCTAATTAAGCTATCACTTTGGGTTAATGCTTCCTTATTCATGGGATATGATGTGAAAACTCGTCATCGATTGGATGAGTAAGATGATTCCATCACCCACCAAAACTCGGAATTCTTATCCATGTACCAAAAAATTGTTTCACATCACATAGGACAACCAGAAAAAAAGAAAAAAAATGATAGCTTTGTCTTTTTTAGGTATTTAGATGATAGCTTTCTCTCAACCAATCAATTATCAATTTCATGAGCAAATAAATATCTAAAAATAGTATAGAAATCATCTCCAAGAGGCCAGCCCGCTAGTTAAACATCAGACGGACTGAGATACATTGGTATGTGTGCAAATGTATCCCAGTTTATTCGATGTTTGGCTGGCGGAGTCAGCCAGAGAGGATTTGAGTCCATAAAAATATGGAAGAAGCTAGTCTATAGTTGTGCATTTTTTTTATCGTGAGTTGGATTTCATTATGAAGTTGAATGACTATTGTCATTGGATCACTCACTCGATTGACCATACAATTCGAGATTAACCCCAACTCAGGTTGCCAAGCTCAGACTGTCCATCATTCTGATCGGATTGCCACTTTCTACCAGGTATCATCGATCGGTGTTGGAAACGTCAACAATGCATGGGTAAGAAGAAATTGGCGAAGAGGGCGCTGTCAATGCTGGTGACATAGCTTTTCCCAATAATGCAGTGGAGGGATATCCCCGACCCCCTTTAAATAGATTTCAAACATATCATTGTCCTCCATGCCTGTTGATTCTGGTCCACCATCATGTTGTGCTGTTGCTTTTGGTCGGATCTTGGCAAGTTTATAGGCCGAATTCCGGCGTCTCACCGGCTATGGAGGGTGCTGCTGGAGGGTGGGAAAGACAAATCATTTGATAACTTAAAAAGGAGTTGCTTTTTTCTATGGGCAAAGTTGAAAATATGGATATTGTAAGAATAGATTAAGTTAAAAAAAAGAGTTCTTACTTGATTTGGAACTCAAAGCTAATGTCCTAACCATAGTTTCCACAAACATTGGATACCTCAAGTATAAATCCAATTTTTATCAATTCTTGAGGCTTTGTCCAATCCACCTAAACGGTGCGACAGTGAGGATCTTGACAAATGGGAGTGCGTTGGGATACATGCCCAATGCTCTTAGCTGTCGGATCCTCTCACTCCCGTGTTACAGAGGATCATGATGCCACCTAGACCAAACACATCTATTGATTTGAACAACTCTAGATATCGATGTGCTGGTGAGTAAAAAAGTCGAGTTCTTTTCTCCACATGGTATGTCGTTGTGGCACTATGTCGACATCCATATCCTTAACAACCAATCACCGTCCATGTCCAGTAATTCCACCGTTAAAAGGACTTGGAACATTGACACTGGCCATTTAACGAGCTTCAGGATCCCTAGAATATCAACGACTCTTAGAAGTAGTTTGGGTTAAGTTGGACTTCAGATTCTGTGAAGAGGACTAGGCTCCGTGAAAGTGACATGATTGGGATGGTTCATGAGAGGTGATAACTGTCACACCCCAATTATGGTTGAACCAGAAGTGTGAGTGAACCGTCTTCAAACCACGGCTCACACCAAGATCTCAATAGACCGTGTCAATAAACCATTTCAAGCAAACTAACCACAATTAGAGAAATAAAAATAGCAGCAAAATTAAATAATAAATGAACTAAGTTTCTAATTGTAAATAAATAATTATTTCAATTATGCCATCATCCACAATCATAAATAATAATTTAATACATCGTCTATACCCAACTGAAAGAATAAATAAATAACCCTAAAGGAACACACAGTAAGAGCACTCGCATGAGGCATCATGCTTGTCCTCCACTATCTGTGAATCTATAGCAGCCACTGTCCCATAAGCTCGAGCAGCCATGAAGTCCTCAACAGTGTAACCTGCATCAACATCTGAAAAAGAGTATATATATACAGGGTGAACTCACAACTTAGCTCAGTAAAGCACATGACCAATGCAACATACAAAATATATGAGATAACATTACAATTGGGTCAGGTATAACTTGCAAAATGCTATGGCAAGGTTTGGCGGCCACCGCACCTCCATGCATGAAAATGTGAGTACACACAACAGTCAGGCTCCGATCCACACTACTGTTGTTGCCCCACATCACTCACTCCGGTATAGAGATAGAACTAGAGTCTGTCGGGCAGGCTCAACCACCATCCCATATCTTCTCCCTGATATCCTACACCGCATCAACACCTAAACCCCTATTAGCAAAGACTTGCAAGTGGGTTCCGTTCCTAACTAGTCCTATATGTCATCACAGTACCTATGGCCCTACCCCAACACAGATCCCTGTGGCATAGAGATAGGGCTCGAGTCTGGTAAGCAGGCGAAGCCGCAATCCCACGTCCTCCCCCTGATATCCTATTTGCACCAAGCCTGCTAAGGTAGACGGCAATATGAAAATGTGTGAGTATGAGGATATATCTAGGGCTCCACTCCCCTTCACATTCCACACATTAACGAAAACAATCACATCCCTAAACAAACATCATCCTAGCATACGAATATGCATGAACAAATAATAAAATTTAAATAATTAGATGACATGTGAAATGCACAAGCAACAAACAATAATCACAGAAACAGATATGTTCACAACGGTTTACTGTTATTTAGTTACTTAGGGTTTGGAGTCTTGTCCCTTACTTGACGCGTGATTACAAGTCTGCTCTAGGTCACAGAGTCCACTCACGCCTTCTACAAATCCTACATGATCACATTTATAGATTATAATTTACTTATTAGGGTTACAGTTGGTCAGAACCAAGTTTGGTCAACAACCAAGCTTTGGTAAGCATACCGCTCACAGTATTGGTCTCACTATAGTGAGATAGTGAGACCGGTATGGGCCTTTGGTATATACCGGTCTGACATATCGATCTCAGTATACTGCAACCGGTATGTGCCTGTGGTATATACCGCAGGACTTATTGTCCAGCCGGTTTGTCCAACTGTATGGGTCCAAGAGCCCAATCTCGGACCTCACTCTCTCGTCGATCATCGTCTTAGTTTTTAGGGTTCTTCCTAAACCATTCTAAGGTCAAGATATCTATTTGGTCACCTAGGTTTAGATTATTTTGTCACATCCTTTTCAGAATGGATCTTAATAAAACTAGGGTTTTACAGTTTTAGGGTTCTAGATCATTTCGCCATTTTAAGGCTTTAATCCGTAATCCCAAACATCAATACAAAGGTCGAGCATTTACCGGTGTTTGTTGAATGACGGTGATCCCCTCCAACGGAAAATCCCCTTCTTGCACAAGCTCCTTCCTCGTTGCTCCTTCTCAGATCTCTTTCAGACGGCTCTAGGGTTTGAAAGTGTTCAGAAAGGATCTAAAGAGAAAGAATGATGTATATATATAGTGGGAGACCATTCTAGGAAGGTCTCCTTCGTCTAAAAGGTTTCCTAAACTCGGATTCGAAGTGTAAGACCTGCTGGAGTCTGTCTCCACTCGAGAAAACATACTGGTACTGAGATCGGTATGTAAAAATTGAGTTTTTACATATCGTTTCTCATACCTGGATATCGTGGTTCTTCACCCGGCCTCCCCTTCCAGTCCGATTATGATTGGGAGACCTGTCACGACATAAACCATGAGTTAAACCGGATTTTTGGAGTATGGTTCTTACAACTCTACCACCCTTAAAAGAAATTTCGTCCTTGAAATTTGAAATTTGCTTGTAGGTCTCACAATAACATTGTCAATTCAGTACTGGTTCTGTATACCGAAATTGTACCAAATTAAAATCGATACAGTAATGATATCAAAAAATAAAATCGATGAAGTATCGGAATTATGGACGGAATCGATTGGCACATACCAAATATCGAAACCATATTGAATATATAATGTTATAAATTTATACCAGTTTTTCTCTCTTTTACTCCAAAATTTGTATGAAATTTGTATATATATATATATACCTTCCTCTGCCCTCTGTTTTTTTGGGTAAATTTCTTCCTTCTTCCTTCTTCTTCCTCTGCCCTCTGTTTCCCCTCTAAAACATTCTTCTTCCTTGGCGGATCTCAACTTTTTTCTTCCTTTTATTTTTGGGTATATAAATAAAATCGATTGGAACAAAAACAAGAACAAAATCGATTGGAACTTTCTTCTTCCTCTGCCCCTCTCTCTCCCCTTTGAAACTTTCTTCTTCCTCAGCGGAGCTCAACTTGCTTCTTCCTTTTTTTTTGGGTAAATAAATAAAATCGATTGGAACAAAAACAAGAACAAAATCGATTGGAACTTTCTTCTTCCTTCTTCCTTCTTCCTTCTTCTTTCTCTGCCCTCTCTCTCCCCTCTGAAACTTTCTTCTTCCTTTTTTTTTTTTTTTGGGTAAATAAATAAAATCGATTGGAACAAAAACAAGAACAAAATCGATTGAGACTTTCTTCTTCCTTCTTCTTTTTTTGGGTAAATTTCTTCCCTCTTCCTTCTTCCTTCTTCTTCCTTTGCCCTCTCTCTCCCCTCTGAAACTTACTTGTTCCTCAGCGGATCTCTACATTTTTTTGGGGTAAATAAACAAAATCGATTGGAACTTTCTTCTTCGTTCTTCCTTTTTTGGGTAAATTTCTTCCCTCTTCCTTCTTCCTTCTTCTTCCTCTGCCCTCTCTCTCCCCTATGAAACAAACCGTCCTCCAACAGTTTTCACTGGATTCAAAATCGCTATTTCATAAGGTGTTTACCATGGATCCACGTCCTCTCCAGCCTGAGTTTGGGCAGGAGAGTTGGTGGCCTGGATGGATGGCCGCCACCTGACTCTCGGGTGGATCTGAGCCCTCCATCCGAGCCGACACCCCTGTCGGCTCAGCTTGTCGGCTCGGGTGTCGACTCGGATGGAGGGCTCGGATTCACCCGAGAGCGAGGTGACGGCCATCCATCCGGGCCGCCAACTCTCCTGCCCAAACTTAGGCTGGAGAGGATATCTATACGTTTACCATTCAGGGTTCCATCTCCTGCGGCAGGATTTCGTGAGACGTCCGATAAAGGCAATTACACATGGCATGCATCCAATAAAAGCAGCAACGTCTCCTGCGGAAACCCTTGCAGGAGACGATTTGGATCCAAAGAGGTGGGCATGCTAAAACTGAAAGATAAGACAGAGTAGGTAGGAATGTACGATAGAGTTGGGGGTGGAAAAGAAAGAAGCATGAGGTATTCATCTGTTTTGTTTGTTTACAATTACGCACTGCCGTGGTTGTGTATTTGCACGATTCATAAGGGCCAAGGTAAAATAGTAGGGATTAGTAAAGACACGAATTACCATTACTATGCCAAAATGTAAATGTTTCTGGGATATTTTGGCTGCATTTGGTAATGATCTTTTGAAATGTTTATGTTGTTTTTATGTTTTTTTAGAACAATATTCCCCTCAGCAAAATTATCAAAAGTATTTTCGTTATTGCATCATCGAAACATATTATTTTTTTTTTTTTTTGAGTAAGTTATAGGTACTTTCTTTGTAGGTTGCCTTTAAATCAGGTACGTTCCAAATCTTTCAAACAATTTCAAAGGCAACCCCTTAAATCAAAATAAATTCTAAAAAACCCACTCTGTTAGTGAATTTTCATTAACTGACGACAAAAGCTAAAAGTTAAAATTTTAATACTTAAAATACCCTCCTACATAAGTTAAAGGACCATTTTATCTCATTTAAACCTTTCATTTACATAAAGCCTCCTCACATAAGTTAACGAAAATTTACTAACAAAGTGGGTTTTAAGTAAATGGAAGGTTTAAATCGGGTAAAATGGTCATTTAACTTGTATAGGAGGGTATATTAGGTATTAAAATTCTAACTTTTAGCTTTTGTCGTCAATTAATGGAAATTCACTAACGGAATGGTTTTGTTAGAATTTATTTTGATTTTAGGAGGTGTCTTTGAAATTGTTTGAAAGGTTTAGGGCGTATCTGAATTAAAGGCAAACTACAAGGGAAGTACCTATAATTTACTCTTTTTTTTTATTTAAAAATACTTCTTATTTAATATTGCCAAACAGGTTTCTTTCCTACATAATTATTTCTTAAAAAATATATTTTTTGATTATAAACATTTTTAAAGCATAAAAAAATAACAATCAACAACAACAATAACAACAACAATACCAACAATAAAGTCTTATTCCAACTAAATAGGGTTGGCTAAAATAACCGAGCATTTTTAAATCTGAGACAAGATTTTCATTCCTTTGTAAGCAATACACACATATTTCTTTGTTGAACTCTCTTAGTAAGTATTATAATGTGTACGAGTCATAGACCTCAAACCACCCATTTCATTATATTCTTGGGGGAGAAATGTTGGAGAGAGCTCGAGCTAAGATAGCCTTCAGCCATAGATCTTGCCATACCATCACACTATAAAGTAACGGGAAGGATCTCTTCCTGCGATCCAAAGCTGTCTTTAATCAAGATTTAATTCTTGGAGTAATCTATTTAACGAGTCACTCAGCAAAAAAAAAAAAAAAAAAAAAAAAATCTATTTAATGAGTCTACGGTAATTACTTTGACATTACGGACTGAGTTCCAATACACCAGTATAATTTGTTTTATAGGTAATCCTTAGAAACCATTCTTGTACATTGTTAATATATAGCTTCGTCTCGTCCACATCATCATCCATTTATACATGGTAATGTGAAATTTAAACCCAATCACAACCATATGTGTCATGACAAATATTAAAAAAAAGGGGGTAAATTACACTCATGATACTTAACGTTTCAATAAATGCACCAAAGGTACCTAATATTTCATAAATTATTCTGGGTACCAAAATCAGATTAAGACTACCCAGAATAAATAACAAAATTTCAATTTTGCCCATATGTTACCGCACAGTTTATCTTCTCGATAGTTCTTGGTATCGTGGCTTCTCATTCTTCCCCAAACACAATTTATAAAAATGTTTGGTACCTGTTGTAATTTACCCAGAAATTGTGAAAATTTTCACCAATTATATGAGAGGGACCCCAAATATATACAGTAGCTAACCCTGTCAAATCACCATTCCCACTTTGATGATGGAAATTGAAGGGTGCAGGTATGCAGGAAACATTTCCCCATTGTTAATTGGGGACAATTTTTACACACGAACCATGTATGTAGTGTTGGCACTTCAGAGCTTTGTCCATTCAACCAGTGGGGAGGAGCATTTTTTAGATTATCTGCCCCTCTCTCTCTCTCATTTGATGGGTGAAGTGATGACCGTGCCCAAAGACTTTTGCTTTGGTAATTTGTATATATTAAGCGTACTTGAAATGATTAAGTGGTTTAACATGTGATACGATTGGTCTTCCACTATTAACTCAGGTTCCTACATGGTTTTCAGGGTTGGAATCGGTGGATCAGCCAATTTGGCTTGGAATCGGCCCCTAGCGACCCTGAATTGCTCTTGAGTCAACACGGATTAGATCGTTTTTCACACAGTAACGGATTCTAGAGCTTTTGGTGGTCGATCCGACTCGGACCCTATACCAAGTGCAGAGATGAGAGGACACGAAAGATCTAGGACTATCACTGACGAAACCAAGCCAAGATTCATTCCAATCATAAGGAAGCATGACAAGGAACCTGCCTAGTGGAAGGAAGCAAGGCCCACGAGGTCTATGGTTAAAACTTCTTGTGAGTGCTGAAGGAATACTCCTTTTTCCCATCCTTTGTAGATGTATCAGGCAAGGCTCACGAGGTCTATAGTTTAAAACCTCTTGTCACGTTTACCACAAAAAAAAAAAAACTCTTTTCACATCAAATGCTAATGGTATTTCTTCCCATCTTTGGATCCTCTTTCTTTATTCACAAAATTTTGTCACATGCTTATAATTACCGAGTAACGTCGGTTGCAAACTTGCAAACCATAAACTGAATAAACGTCGGTTGCAAATCAATAATTCCAATAAACCGATAAATCGGTACAATGTTATATCTTTTATTTTCTTTTTCTCTTGTACTTTTTCATCTTTTATCGTTGTTTTATAATTTCTTTAAAGTTTTATGAACTTCCACACTCTTTCCGATAGTATTTGAAAATTTCTTAGCATTGATTCCTCTTTAGCAATGCAAATGGGTCGAGGGAATGCTGTACGTATTGTTATGCAACAAAAAGAAAAGTTATAGAGGGAAGACAATCAATTAGTAAACGAATAGTCGAATCGATTACTAATCAGTTTTGATTTGAAAATTTAAAACCAATTAATAATTGATATGATATTAGTTTATCTTCCGAATGAATTACATATGAATAATTGAAAATAATTCGAATGAAAATTTGACATGTGAACAAAAGAACTCGGCATCAATTTGTGCATAAAATAATCTTGGACGTGGCAGATGATGGTAACCCCTACTGTTTTTGTTGCCGAACCGAAACTGCATGCTCCCAATAAATAATAAATAATATATAATAAAAGAAAGAAAAGAAATTCTGTGGTTGATTTGGCGCCTACAAATACGGCCATTTGGGAAGCTTGGTTTTCATTGCAAATCAGAGCTCCGTTAGCAAATCGTTTTGTTGAAAACAGGAACAGAAAAGAGTGAGAGTGAGTTTATCGTTCTGGTAAGTGAGAATGGCAGGATTCTTGGAAAAGATCGAGGACGCCCTTCACATTGGAGGGCACAAGGAAGAAGATAAGAACAGGCACCCAGAGGAGCACGATCACCACAAGCACGAAGAGGAGCACGACCACGACAAGAAGTACCCGGAGGACCACCACCACGACGAGCACCCAGAGGATCACCACCACCACGAGCACCCGGAGGACCACCACCACCACCACAAGCACCCGGAGGAGCAGGACCACCAGAAGCACCATGAGGAGCACGACCACCACCACCACCACCACCACCACCATTAGTACCTGGGTTTCTAATGGCCAAATCAGTGAGATGATGATCTTTGTTTGTACATTTCATTTCTTACGGATTCCTTTCCTTCTGTTTGTTTGGATTTGTTCGCTCAGACCAAAAAGAAGATGGAGTCTTTTTGTTGTTTCATTGTGATTTACTACATAGTCTTCCTCTCCCTCTCGCGATGAAGATTAAATAAATATGGATTCTCATGTCCCTTTTATTCTTAATATTTCTTGTGAAGAGTGTTCACCTTAAAAAGGACAAGGGTAGCGGTGTCAATGGTTGGTCTCGGTCGAGTCTAATCAGTCTTCCCCAATTTAATACCTTGCCCTACATATAAAATTATTCGGTCTTGATTTGCTAGACATTGACTAGTTTATATTTGGTCCGCTCGATTTTAGTCCCTAATCGGTTGTATGTTACTGGGTTTAATTGGTCTATTAATGAGTTTTAATGATTCACACCAACCATTCGATAATCAATTATGATATTCGGTATTATGCTAATCGTCTTAATCTTGCCTCCCCTCATACCGTCAAAGTTGCATCTCTTATGAAACTAGAAAAGAAAAATAATAGAATGATATTCAAATCGCATATGTAGAACACCAAAATCAATTATAATGTTAATGTAGGAGGATGCTATCCTTAGGCCATTCCTAATAATTGACTTCGCCTTCGTGTGTTGTTGGAACAATAGATTAGAAAAGAAAGAGATAAAGAGAGGGACAAAGTTAAAAAATAAAAAATTTAAATGAACGGAGAAATGGAAATCCCTAAATAAGTAAATATATAATGACTCTAATCGGCCTATGTCGAGTCGGTCCTTAAGCGATCGATTCGGTTGGGGGACCGTCGGGTTACACCCTTACACCTTAAACGATCGATTAATAATCGATCTGGGTCTAAGCCCGGCATGTTAATTAAACGGTGAGGCTCAGTGTGATTTTTAATTGGTCGTTATGGCTCCAGAGACACAGTGCGGGTTAGAAATTGATACCGACATGATTATGTAAAGAGAACAAGACTCCTTGAAAACATGATTGGGATGTTGCAAGGAGGTGATAAGGTTGTCAATTCTATACCTGTGTTGTATACTGAAACCGTATCAAATTAAAATCAATATAGTAATGGTATGAAAAAATGAAATCAGTATGATACGATCACGATTGGACGACTCGATGGACTGGAGACGATCTTTTTCCCCTTTTGCATATCTCTTTTCTTCTTCTTGTATCATCCGTAGCAAATTGAGTTGAATTGTTTGAGAACAGAGTACCACTGGGACTGCTCAAAGTCCTCTTGCTCTCCCCAAAATTCAAGATCTCGCCTAATTCGGGCTTGCACGACGAACTACCATTCCTTGCACTGCTTCCATCGATTCCGTATTCAGAGAAGTTCAATTCCCTAGGGAAGAAGCTCCGTGTCTGCGTCTACTGATGGTGTTGAATGGTTATCGTGCTAGGGTTTTCAGTTAAGCTAATCGAGCTGGACCGTTCGAAGTGAATAGACCTGGAAATCTCAGGAACACTGGTAGGGATTGTAGTCATAGAAATAGCAGTAGCAGCTGAGGTAGTATTAACAGAGTCCCTAATTTCGATCACCGAAGACGACGGATCTGATAGCCAGAGCGAAGACGGATTGTTCTCATCTTGGTCCGTCTGAGCCACCGGCCAAGAACCCACTTCAAGATTGTTGAAATTAAGCAAAACCCTAACCTTGTTCATCAGATCCGAGCTCTGGAAAATCGATTCCGTCGAGCCTAATTCAACAACACCATTCGTAGAGGGAATACAAACAATCGTCTGCAACCCAAAAACCTGACCTTGTTGTGCCTGTTCACAAGATGAGTTCGCAAGCCTCTATCTTCCAATGAGCCAAACCGGCGTCGAAGTGAAGAACGCCTGATCCGAAAGGCCAACGCCGTTCACAAACGATTGAGTCTAAACCTGATTTCCTAATTTTTTTAATTTCCGCATTCAATCCTTCCGCAGAAAAAGGAGGTAGATTGTTGATTTTCATTTTTGTGAGCGCTTCAAGGAAGAAGGCAGAGATGTCAGAATTTCGGCCAGTGAGTGGGCTGAGAATTAAGAGGGAGCAAAAAAAAAACAAAAAAAAGCAAAAAAAAGCAAAGAGAACCTAAATCAGAGAAATTAGACAAAAGAAAATCGGCGGAGGTAAAGACGACCCTTCCTTGTATTTGTAAATAACTGAGGTTACTGATTGATTATATAATTTAGTTTGCCCGTCTCTATTTCCTACCTATTTTCGGTGAAGTTCTTCCTTTTCTAGCTTCATTTAGTTTTTTGATTGATTCATAGAGGACTTGGATCGTCTCCAGTTCGTCTAGTCGTCCAGTCGTCCAGTCGTGGACTGGACAGACTGGATTAAAAGGACACGCATACCAATACATGAGGGGGCGTGTCCTTTAAATTCAGTCCATCCGTCCATGACTGGACGGTTGGACGGACTGGAGACGATCTTTTTCCGATTCATAGATGACCTCTTCATCTTTATTTAAGTGGAGATGAAGAAGATCAAATTAAAAATTTAAAATTTTTTTAATTTCAAAAAAAAAAATGATATATCTAACATTATTTTAAGTCTACTTTCTCAGTTAAACGGGGTAATTGATGATTTCAGAAACCTGTGAGTGGTAGATGATATTTCATATACTTTTGGAATGATAGATGAAATTTTTTTTAAAATATAATACCAATTGACACCTTTAAAGGCATGGTAAAACTAAAAGAAACCTTTAAGAGGAGGGCATGTAAAACGAATAGATAGGAGGGGTACGTAGGAATGTAGGATAGAGTTGGAGGTAGAAAAGAAAGAAGCTTGCAGGATTCATATGTTTTGCTTGTTTACAATTACATACTGTCAAGATTGTTTATTTATTTATTTATTTTTTGATAATCCATGGTTGGATATTTGCATGATTCATAAAGGGTAAAGTAGTAAGGTTAATTTGGTAAGGAAATGAATGTTACCGTTACTGTGCCAAAGTGCACATGTTAATTTCTTGAATATTTTGGCTGCATTTGCTAATGTTCTTCTGAAGTGTTTAATTATTATTTTTTAAGAGTATTCTCTTTTATAAAAGTATCAAAATATTTTTGTTATTGTATTAGTCAAATAAATTTCTCATTTTTCTTTAAATAATTCTTATTTAACATTGCCAAACGGATTTCTTTCCTACAGAAAAAAAAACTTTTTGATCATAAACATTTTTTAAAAACAGAAAAATTATCAAGCACACACGATTTGATTCTTAAGCTATACTAACGTATTTATCTATCGAACTCTCTTAAGTATTATAATATGTACGGGTTATATACCTTAATCCACCCATTTTTCTTTATATTCTAGGGGGAGAAATGTTGGAGAGTGCTCGAGCTAAGATAGCCCTTAGCCATAAATTTTTCCATATCATCACACTATAAAGGAGGATCCAAATCCTCTCCTCCCAGAAGTTTGGGAGGCAGGGCGGCTATGATCTGTCGATGCCCAACACGTGGGTGTTGGCTAGATCCTAGCCCTCCATCTGAGCTAACAAGGGGTGTCGACTTATGCACCGGCTAGGATGGAGGACTCGGATCCAGCTGACACCCACGTGTCGGGCATCGGCTGGTGGGAGTCGCCCTCCTCCCGAACCCCTGGGAGGAGAGGATTTGAATCCTTATAAAGTAATAGGAAGGATCTCTCCCTGCGATCCAAAGCCCTGTCTTTAATCAAGATTCTATTCTTGGAATAATATATTTATTGAGTCTATGGTAACTTTGACATCACAAACCGAGTTCAAATACACCAGTATCAAACACCATTCTTTTTTGTTTTTTCACACCTATTTTATAAGAGCCATTCTTGCACTTCATTAATAGCTATCGTATTGTCCACATTATCATCTATACATGACAATGTGAAACCCTAACCTAGTCACAACCGTATGTGTCATGACAAATATTTAGAAAGAAAAAAAGGATAAATTACACTTAGGATACCTAACGTTTCAATAAACTGCATCAAAGGTAACTTATGTTTCATAAAATTATAATCAGGATGCTAAAATCAGATTAAGGCTACCCATAATATGAGAAAATTTCAATTTTACCCAAATATTACCACATGCTTTGTCATTTCAATCGTTGCTCGTGTCATGGCTCCTCGTTCTTCTTATCTTCCTTTAGGATTCCACAAGTCACCATCTGTGTCAGGATCGAAAAGAAACCACCCCAAAAGAAACCACCCCTTGTCACCCTCCCTTTTTTCTTCATCTGAAAAACTAGAGACGAGAGGAGCAGCACTGCCCATTGTTGGAAGCAGCATCTTCACACTGTGGAGTCGTTGGCATTGTTGGAGAAGCATTGTCCATCTATGTACTTTTGGCACTTCGGAGCTTGGTCCTTCGACCACCAGTAGAGAAAGGCAATTTTGAGATTACACTTTCCGCTCTCTATTTCATCCGACGGCTGAGGTGATGGCCGTGCACAAAGATTTTCCCCTTGCTAATTTGTATACATTGAACGTGCTTGAAATGATTAAGTGGTTTAACATGAGATACGATTGAACTCTCGTTATTAACTCAGTTTCCCAAATGGGTTTTGGGATTTGGAATTGGATCAGGCCATTTGGCTCCAAATCGGCTGGTAGGGATCCTGAGTCACTCCCGAGTCAGCAGGGATTTAGGTCGTTTTTCACTGTGTGGCTGATTCTAGAGCTTTTGGGGGTCGTTCTATCTCAAATCCGATTCCAGGTACGGAGATGAGAGGACATGAAAGATCTAAAGGCTTGTTTGATGAAACTTCTACTCGAACTCCTTAATTCTGGTTCAAATTTCTACTTCTGTTCCAAGAGGATTAAAGAATATTTGGGAGTAGAAACATGTTTGGTATCATAATTTTGTCATGGACTCCATGTGGTGGTGGTGGGTGTGGGTGGTAGTGATAGTGGTGGTGGAGGGTGGTGGCGGTGGTGGGTGGTGAGTGGTGGGTGGTGGGTGGTGGGTGGTGGGTGGTGGTGGTGGTGGTGGTGGCAGTGGTGGGTGGTGGTGGTTGTGGTGGCAATGGTGGATTTGGTGGGTGGTGGTGGGTAGTCGTGGCAGTGGGTGGTGGGTGGTGGTGGAGGATGGTGGAGGTGGGTGGTGGTGTTGGGTGGGGGTGGGGGTGGGTGGCGGTGGTGGGCGGTGGTGGTGGTGGTGGTTGGTGGTAGTAGTGGTGTGGGGTGGTTCTTTCTTCTCTCAAAGTGTGTTGCGGAACAAAAAAGCATCTATTTGGTACTCCAAAATTTTGAATTCTAGAATCCATTTGGAGCCAATTCAGTCCAAGGAAGCTACTAGGTGAGGGCAAGGCCCATGAGGTCTATGGTTTAAAATCTCTTGTGACATCAAGTGGTAAACACACGTTGTCCATTCTTTTGTATAGATGTAGTCGGCAAGGCCCACGAGGTCTATGGTTTAAAACTTCTTATCACATGAAATTCCTTTTCTTCCTATATTTAGAATCCATGGAGAAAAGCTTCCCTTCATTATTCTTGAAATTTTGCCACATGGATTTAACGAGTAACCATCGATTGCAAATCGATAAATTGAATAAATATCGGTTGCAAGTCGCTAAATCGAATAAACATTCCCCTTTTTCTTGTGTTTTCTCATCTCTTGTCATCGCTTTATTTATGTTAGATTTTATGAACTTCCACTCTTCAACTAGTAGTTAAAGATTTCATATCATTGATTCCTCTTGATGTGAATTGGTGGAGGGAATATTGTATGTATAGTTATGCAACACCAATGAAAAAAAGATTATAAAGAGAAAATAGATTAAGAACCAAATAAACTGAATTGATTCTGATTAAACTAAACTTGACATGTAAACAATGAACTTGGCATCAATTTATGCATAAAATTATCTTGGACTTGGTAGATAATGTTTTCCAATAACTATTGTTGCTGCCGACTACCAAAGCTGCTCCCAATAAATAATAGTCAAAGTGTTGTACTTTATTAAAAAAAAAATTAGTTTCTAAAATACTATATAGTTAGTTTACATAAACATACTTATTCTTCTCATTACTGCCGTCACCAGACAAGACGATTAAGCAACAATTTTCTACTACAGAAAGAAAAGATACTTTGTGGTTGATTTGGTGTCTATAAATACCGCCATTTGAGAAGCTTAGTTTTCACTGCAAATCAGAGCTCCATTAGCACATCGTTTCCTTGAAACCAGGAAGAGAAAGTAGTGAGAGTGAGTTTATTGTTGTGGTTAGTGAGAATGGCAGAGCACCACCACAAGCACGGGGAAGAGCACCACCACAAGCACGAGGAGGACCACCACGGCCACCACGAGCACCATGATGACAAGCACCACGACAAGCACCACGAGGACCACCACCATGACAAGCACCACGACGACCACCACCATGACAAGCACCACGAGGACCACCACCACGACAAGCACCATGAGGAGCACCACCACCACTAGCACCTGGTTTTCTAATCGCTAGATCTGTGAGATGTTGATCTTCGTCTATACATCTCATTTCTGATGGATTTTTTTGTGTTTGTTTGGATTTATTGCAGAGACCAAAGAGACCAAAGAGAAGATGGAGTCTTTTTATTGTTTCATTATGATTTGCTACAGTAGTAGCAGTACAATATGTGTTTGGTGATGAAGCTTAAATAAATATGGTCTCTCTTGTCTCTTTTGTTTATTATTTTCTTCACGTGATGTTATGTGAAAACTCGTCATCGGTTGGATGAATCTGATGATTTCATCCCCCACCCCTCTCCAAAACTCAGAATGATTCTTATCTTCACCATTAAATTGTTTCACATCACATCTGACAATCACAAAAAATATAAAACGGAAAAATGATAAGCTTTGTCTCACCCTATCAATTTGGTCAAGATGACGGGCAGACCTGTGCCGGAGAGGTTAAGGAGAAAGAGAGGAGGAGAAACGTGGAGGGACAGATCGGAGTCAGAGAAGAATAGGGAGAAGATGAAAGTAGTTAAAAACGACCATGATGATGATGATGGTGAATACTTGAAATGACAATGACGGTCAACCTAAGATGATTTAAGTTTTAAAAGGATAAAAATGATATTTTAGAATTTCAACATTAATCTATATTGTCATTGAAAACAATAGTTATAATTTGTCTTATCACTTTATCGACTGAAAAGAATATGTTGATATTTATCTTCAAAAGTATGAGAGGTGGTTAACATTATAGACCAAGATGAGATGGTTGACTTAAGAGTATACCTCAGGCGGAAGGTGAAATTTTCCCTTTATTTTTCTTTTCTCTTCTCTTCCCCCTCATCCATCACCGGTTCTCCTTCCCCCTCATCCCTTCTCATTAGCCGTACTTCGACATTTCCCCGGCATCTTCTCTGTCATCCTTGCCGTACCCCTTTTTTTTTACTGCTATGGGTATGGATCTCCTTGCCTTCTCAACAAACATCCAATGTGTTGTGGGAAATAAGAATTGTTAATGATCTTGCCAATCAAAACTGAGACGAGGCATCTTTTCATACTCAGTTCTACAAGATGGTATTCAAATGTAACTGTATATGATTAATTAAATTTTGTGATCTGAAGCAAGGTTCCTCTTCCGGCTTGACCTGAAACTATGCAAGTTTAGAAACTTAAACCTCTCCTCCGGTCAGCTTAAGAACCCCAATGTGTCAATAGTTGAAGAGAAAAGCCTAGTAAGCACAGATCCACATCCTCTCCTCCCAGAGTGTTGGGATGGCTGACACGTGGGGCTCGTTCGAGTCGACACCCCATGTCGGCTCTGCTAGTTTGCTTGGTGTCTGCTCGGATGAAGGGCTCGGATTCACCCGAGCCCCACGTGTCGGCTATCCAACGGGGCATCCCCTCTCCTCCCGAATCTCTGGGAGGAGAGGATTTGAATGGAGCAAGCACAGCCACACTCATTAATGGATTGATCCAAAACCCACTATTAAGGGACATTTTTCTACTCAACCTATCATGCATATACAATAATGTCATAGTATCTCAATTAAACATATATAAGAGAACTTGTTCTATTAGTATTGAGATTCTCGGTTCAAAAGTTTGAGTTATTGGTGGAAGGACTCTCACATATATAAGATATCCAAGATTCCAATCATTAAATGTGAGACTATTCTTAATGCTCATTTTAACATGTAGTCTCAACGTTTGGTAAAAGTATATGTGGCAAATATGATCCCACTTTTAGGTGACCATTATTCCTCTTTTATTAGGTGATAAGTTCCTAAACATTTTCTTATTTTAAGATGGCCTTCTTATGGGTGACTGTGGTTCCTCTTTTAGGGTGACCGTAAAGAAAGGAAATCTCGAACTCAAATACCATGTTGAGTTTCTAACATGTGCAGGGTTTTGTTAAGACATGGGAAGCTACATTTGATACCATCAATGTTGGCCTTCTACTGGGCATCATCGTTCAGAATTGGAAACGTCTGCAATGGTAATTAGAAGAAATTAGCGAAAATATCTAGTTTTGT
The DNA here is from genome assembly GCA_028583415.1 of Protea cynaroides. Classification (NCBI taxonomy): domain Eukaryota; kingdom Viridiplantae; phylum Streptophyta; class Magnoliopsida; order Proteales; family Proteaceae; genus Protea; species Protea cynaroides. The sequence goes on along the minus strand of CM053269.1, from coordinate 47,659,207 downwards.
TTGGTTACAATTACATATTGCCATGGTAGTGTATTTGCATGATTCATAAGGGGTAAAGTAGTAGGCTTTTTTTTTCCAGAAGTTAAAGGTACTGAGTTCGATTCTTCTTACTGCCTTGGGACCACTTACAAGAGGGTGTTAAGTGCTTTTTCTTTCTTACTATGGGTGCAAGTGGAATAGTTCCCATTCAATCTTGGAATGATCCGATCCATATGGTTGTGGGGTCATCATGGACCAAAAAATTTGGATACCTATGGTTAGCAAAAAAAGAGTAGTTGGGTTTTGTAAAGACATGAATGTTTACTGTTACTATGCCAAAGTGTAAATGTTTCTTGGATATTTTTGCTGTAATGCTCTTTGGAAGTGTTTATGTTGTACCATCCAAATGCATTTCTATTTCTTTTTTTATTAAAAAATACTTCATATTTAACCTAAGGGGTTTCTTTCCCATGGAAGTATTTCTTAAAAAGTACTTTTTGATCACAAACATTTTCAAAGAAAAGAAAAATTACCAAGCATTTTTAAATCCGACACATGATTTTGATTCCTCTCTAAGCAATTCACACATATTCCCCTATTGAACTCTCTTAAGGATCATATTTTTGATTTCGTGCCTATTTCAACCTAGTCAAAACTCAAAATTTTGAAGATTTCAACTGAAATTTCTACCAAACCTGGTAAAAAAAAAAATCATAGTTTCAAATGTGATTTCCGTGGCAAAAAATTAAACTACAAATTCTATCTGCCGTATTTAAAAGAAGTAAAACTAAACTTTTACTTATAAACAAAAAACTCAAAACAAAGTACAAATATAACTCAAAGTCTCAAACTAGTCCTACGATCTGCTGTTACCTATTGAAAAATAAATATAAAAAACTAAGGAAATTGAGAACGAAAAAAAAAAAGAAGAAGTTATCTTCTTTCTTTCTTCTGTCTGGTCAACTGTGCAGCTTTTCGTTTAAACACTTACAGAAGTAGCAAAGAAGTAACACAGCTTACCATTATTTCCCTTTCTTCTCTTTAAGACTTTAATCCTTTCTTCTTTCGTCAAAGCAACAAATCCATCTCCATCGATATTCAGAATCATGGTCTCTTAATAGCAAAAAACAGAATCAAAGAGAAAAGGAGAAGGAAAATGGTGGAAACCGATTCAGCAATGATGGCAGAGAGCAATTTGGTAATAATAGCAACCTATCATGGGGTCTGTTTTGGGGAAAAAAAGGTACAAGGGACAGTGTGTAATGCACGGCAGAGACTTAGAGAGGGGTTATGACTTATGATTATTATTTTTTTTTAAACGAGAAGAGAAGCCTTTTTGTGTTCTGAAAAGAATGAAAAAAAAATATCAGAAAAGCAAAACGAAGGGGAAAGGGGTTTCTTCAAGGTTTCTTTTTGGAGAAAACCCATTAGGATTTGATTGCTTATTTATCAAGAGATCCGGGGCTTCGGTCTTGTAGGCTTCAGCCACAGCTAGAAGCATAGGAATCGTCACTCTTGCCCCAGCGAAGGAGCTTTCTCAACCACTTGATTCTTTTGGGCGCATGGAAAAAACAGGAGGAGGATTTCAGGAAAAAAAAAAAAAAAAGGATTTCAGTGATCTTCCATCTTCTTCGGCACCGATGACGGAACTGTGAACTCTATGGACTCATCCTGAAGCTTGAAAAGCCTTATGCGTTTTGGGAAAAATCAGAGAGGAACTTTACCGTAATCACGAACTGAGATCTTACACAATCTGCAAGAAGCTCATCGTAACCAACTTGGCATCTTGATCACCCTGAGTTCTGTCAAGATCTCCAACCTCTGTTGCGTTACCATTTCTGAGTTGAAATCATAGAAATGAAATTTGACACCAAATCAATAAATCGGACCGAAATTTGGCCGAATCAACAAATCAGACTAAAATTTGGTACAACCAGTACCGTCACCAAATTCATATCCGGTTTTATCAAAACCGAAATATTTCGGCTGAAATCCAAAATTTCGATCAAACTCTGAACTATGCTCTTAAGTATTATAATGTGTATGAGTCATACACCTCAACCTACTCATTTCATTATATTCTTGGACGAGATATGTTGGAGAGAGCTCGAGCTAAGATAGTCCTCAGTCATAGATCTTGCCATACCATAATACACTGTAAGGTAACCGGAAGGATCTCTCCCGGCGATTCAAAGTTCTGTCTTTAATCAAGATTCTATTTTTGGAGTAATCTATTTTAATGAGTCTATGGCAACGACATTACAGACCGAGTTCCACTACACCGGTATCAAGAACCATTCTTTTTCCCCTAAAAAAAAAGCACGAAGAACCATTCTTTTACCCCTAAAAAAATATGGTTCTTGGAACCATTTTTTCTTATATAGGTAATCAATCCTCAAGAACCATTCTTGCACATTGTTAATAGCTATCGTGTTGTCTACATCATCATCATTTATACATGGTAATGTGAAATTTTAGCCCAATCACAATCGTATGTGTCATGACTAATACTTAAAAAAAAGAGGGCTGAGGAGTTGCAATAAACTGTACCAAAATTACCTAATGTTTCAATTTTTCTCATATGTTACTACATGGTTCGTCTTTTTGATCGTTGCTCGTATCATGGCTCCTCATTCTTTCTTTTCTTCCCCTAGGGTTCCACAAGTCATCATCTCTATTGGGATTGAAACGAAACCACCCTTCACCCCCCCATCCGAACAACAAGAGATGAGAGGAGCAATGCCACCCACTATTTGGAATAAGCACCATCTTCATATTGTGGAGTTGTCGGCATTGCCTAAGAAGCACCGTCGTCTTTATACCTTGAACCCAGGGACTCGACTTCTCTTCATTGATTTATGGAAAGGAGATTTGAAAGGTTTTGTAAAGATGTAGTTACTTTCATATGTTTGGGAAAGATACAACAAATACCCTCCTTCCTATATATGGATTTTTCTAACTGAACTTTGGAAACTCTACGAAAACCGTAATAGAATTCACAAATTATTAGCTTCCCCCAAGAGATGAAAATATGAAACGGAGCATAAGGGCATAAGAATCAAGGAGAGGAAGAAAAATTGAAATTGCAAGATCGAATTTTATGAAATCACTGTACCTTTGCATCATTATCTTGCTTCAATCAATGATAATTGCACTGGGTAGGGAGGACCCAGATTGAAAGAAGGAAGATAAAGATGGGCTTGAGAGAAGCTGATTTCTTAAATCAAATCCCAACTACTCATGTGTTGGGAGCAAACATTTCATAGTGATCATGTTGTATCCATCATCACTCGTTTCTCATATATACTGCAAATTTCCACCAGAGCTTCACCAAATTCCTACATCTTCTGTTTCAGATTTTGGTTGTAATTTAGAAATTTCATCAGTTGGAATCCAGTATGTTTTTCGACCGGACAGTTGGTCCAGCTGTCCAACATTGGTGAAAGATAATCGGATTAGAAGATTATTGACGATGGAGGGACTAACCATGTTGTAACATATAAGTCAATGGGTAAAATTAGAATTTTGTCATATTCTAGGTAGCCTTAATCTGATTTAGATGTCTAAACGCAATTTATAAAATGTTAGGTACCTTTGATGCAGTTTCTTAAAATACTGGGACTGGGATGTATTTTATCCAAAAAAATGAAATTTTATGCCAATTATACGAGGGGGACCACAAATATATACAATAGTTAATCCTGTCAAATCACCATTCTCTTGGGTGATCAAAATTGAAGGGTACAGGTATGTAAGAAACGTTTCTGCTCTGTTAGTTGGGGTCAGTTTCAACATCCTCCTCCCAGAGGTTCGGGAGGAAGGGGATGCCCCTGTTGGATGGCCGACATGTGGGGTTCGGGTGAATCCGAACCGACATCCCTTGTCAGCTCAGCTTGTTGGCTTGGTGTCAACTCAAATGAAGGACTCGGATTCACCCGAACCCCACGTGTCGACCATCCAACGGGAGCATCCCCCCCCTCTCGAACTTCTGGGAGGGAGAGGATGTGAATCCCAGTTTTTATACACGGTCCATGTATGTACTGTTGGCACTTCAGAGTTTGGTTCATTCAGAATTTTGAGACTACACTCTCCCCTCTGTCTCATCTGATGGCGGCTGAAGCAATGGCCCTGCACAAACACTTTTGCTTTGCTAATTTGTATTCATTAAACGTGCATGAAATGATTAAGTGGTTGAACATGAGATACGATTGGACTCCCTCTATTAACTCTGATTCCCACATGGTTTTCGGGATTGGAATTGGCCTGATCAGCCGATTTGGCTCGGAATTGGACCATAACCTCCTGAGTCAGCACGGATTTAGGTCGGTTTTAAAACTGTGTGGCTGATTCTAGAGCTTTTGGGGGTCGCTTTGGCTCAGACACGGTTCAGAGTGCAGAGACGAGAGGACGTGAAAGATCTAGGAGTACCAAAGACAAGCCAAGATTCATTCCAAGCACAAAGGAGGCATGTCAAGGAAGTTATCCAGTGGGTTGGGGCCAAGGCCCACGAGGTCTATAGGGGCACGTTTTCCCATCCCTTTGTAGATGTAGCAGGCAAGGCCCACGAGGTCTATAGTTTAAAACTTCTTCTCACATGAAATGGTAATGGCATTTCTTTCCCTCTTTACAATCCATGGAGAAAAGCTTCCTTTCATTATTCACAAAATTTTGCCACATGCTTTTTATCGAATAACGGTCCATTGTAAACTGATAAACTAAAACTCCCTATGGTATAATTTATATTTAAGTTTATGAGTTATTTATGATAAATTATTTATCAGATCAAATTATTAGTCATAAATAATAACTATTTAATACCACTAGACATAAAGAAGTAATAATATATTATCACAATAATGATAAATACTTTCTAAGTTATTTATAGATTTTAGATTATATCAATTTATTTTAAATATAAATAAATACCATAAATCAACCGACTAGATATGTCATAATACATAATATAATTAATTGTATAATAGTTAGAACAAATCTGTGCAACATACATCCACGACCCTCCCCAGGAGAAAATCCCGCTTCCTCACCTAAAATAAATGTTGATTGCAAATCGATAATTCGAATGAATGTATTTTATGGACTTCTACACTTTTTCAATAAAAACTTATTGATAATTGATTTGATTTTGATATATGTTTCGAAACCAAACCCATCAACTAAAATGAACCAATTAACACCTTTACGTATGAATAGTCCTTTGTTTTGGAGAAACATTTTTTTTTTTTTTTTTTTTTTTGATAAATAGAGAATTTGTTCATGATCAAGACGGACAACAACCATCATGAGTAACTAAATCATGAAGCTAGGGAATGGAACACGGCCACTAACCAACTTTGAAATGGTAGTGGTTTTCCAGGCAAGGGTATGAGCACAAGTATTCGCTCCCCTTGAAATATAAGAAAATGAACAAGTTTGACAATAAGACGCCAAAGAGATAATATCCCAACTATGGATTGAATAACTATGCAAAAATTAAAAATCCTTCCAATTGATAAGGTTTATCAAGTCCAAATTATCGGATTTGAGCTGCACATCCAATATTCCATCATAACACAAGGAACTTGGTATGAGTGTATGCAAAAACATATCTAATGGTATCAACCAACTGTTTTTCCTGCCGACTACCAAAAATGCTCCCAATAAATAATAGTCAAAGAAAGGAAGGATATTCTGTGGTTGATTTGGCGACCATAAATACCACCATTTGGGAAGCTTAGTTTTTAATGCAAATCAGAGCTCCATTAACACATCGTTTTGTTAAAACCAGGAAGAGAAAGGAGTGAGAGTGAGTTTATTGTTGTGGTCAGTGAGAATGGAAGGAATCTTTCATACATGTGAGGGAACAAGGAAGAACACAAGCACAGGCACCCCGACAAGGAGCACTACAAGAAGTACCAGGGGGAGCAGCACCACAGCAAGTACCCAGAGGAGCAGCACTACAGCAAGTACCCAGAGAAGCAGCACTACAGCAAGTACCTGGAGGAGCAGCACCGCAAGTACTCAGAGGAGGAGAAGCACCACAACAAGTACCCAGGAGAGCACCACCACAACAAGTACCCAGAGGAGGAGCAACACCACAAGAAGTACCTGCGTTTCTAATGGCCAGATCTGTGAGATGATGATCTTCGTCTGTACATCTCATTTCTTACGGATTTCTTCTGTTTGTCTGGATTTTTCACAGAGACCTGTGAGAAGATGGAGTCTTTTAGTTGTTCATTGTGATTTTCTACAGTAATAGCGGTACAATTTGTGTTTGTAATAATGTTTTGGAAAGAGGGTGAATTTATGGTTTGATACCATCTCTTACTCTCCCTGTGGTGATGAAGAGTAAATAAATATGGATTCTCTTCTCTTTAGTTTAATATTTTCTTGAGAGTATTATTCACCCTGACAAGGACAAGAGTGTCTATATTATAGTCAGTTTGGTGGTTCGAATGGATAGATAAGGAGATGCATGGAAACCCTTTATTTAGTCCCTTCTTCACGGGATGTGATGTGAAAACTCGTCGTCGGTTGGATGAGTCTGATATTCCTGCTATTTTGTATTGTGGTAACATTAGTGCTTTACATCTTTACTGTTAACTCAGTGCTTCATGTCCGCACCAAGCATATTGAATTGAATTTCCACTTTCTGTGCGAGAAAATGACTCTCTAAGGCTTATCACTACAGAGTTTGTTAATTTCTTCTCAGCAAAAAGGTAACTTAATTCACAAAACCATTGGCAGACAGGTTTTTATGAATACCTGTATTAAACTTGGCTTATGGGTTTTAACTTTTACCCCAGGATGTTAAGGATAATAGTTCAGGCCCAGCAGGCCCAGTCCATAACGATACCTGTATTACCTGAGTACCCAGTTTATCCTTCATGTGAGTAACCGATTATAGCACTTATAAATAGGACTAGTGTAGACACTATACGAATACTCAAATAAAGAATCTCTTTTCGTCTCTGTTCTTCTTCCTTTTTTTACGTTGAATATTTTTTTTTTGAGTTGAGATCATTTGCATGTACATGTACTCTTTATAGGATCTCATCACCTTAGATATGGTATGGAGTCTATCTCTAGAATGTGAGACCCACTGGATATAGAAAGTGACAATCCGTAAAAAGATACAAGTACATACCGATAAACTATTCTCTTTATTCTTTTGGGTAGCCTCACCAAACCCAAGCCAAGATTCATTCCATTCACAAAGCAAGCATGAAAAGAGAAAAAGAAATCCACTGGCCGGCCTCCCAATATTTGGATAGGAAAGTAACCAAGAATTATTCCATATTCCATATTCTGTACTCTTCACCTTACCCACAATTGCGTCTAGACTCAACGTGTATTGCTTCACCTACCTACAATTGCGTCTAGATTCAACGTGTATTGCTCATCCACTTGGATCCCCTCTCAGACAGCTCTTTTTACAAAAAACCGCTACCGAAGGCTGAAGATAAATGAAAACCGGGGTCCTTGTTATAAATAGCTGGATACCCACACACATAGTTTGCAACCAATCAAGAAAGAGAAAGAATCCCAAAGGTAGCTCGGACTCAAATCATGAGTTTACTCTCCTTGAGACGTAGAGAGAAAAAGAGAGAAAATGAGGCATCTCACTAGTTCTAATGTCCCCTGGAGTTCCCCCAACCACTTCAGTGGATGTCTCACCCTCTTCTTATAGAGCAGACTTCTACTGAAGTGTTTGGAGGAACTCTGGGTGCCATTGGATAGATATATACTACTTCAATGAGGTGATTGGTTTTCAAGTCTCGTCGTCCGTAGTAGTCATGGGTTTGACTCTCTTCTCACATTGTACCTTAAGGCACCCCCTTCCCCTTCTCATTCCCCCTCTCCATCCATGTCATTCTCTCTCTTTCTCTCTCTTATTAATTCCAAAGAATCCTTCTCCCTCACTTGAGGTTTTGCCCTTAGTTTTTACCTTTTTCAGCTTAATTCTCTATGTTTATTATTTTTTGAACCGAGTACCGAAGCTAGTTTGAAGTTGTTTGGTTCTATATATGCAATACTTAAGGGTTCTAGTCTGTGGTGGAGATGGTAGAGTTGCTTAAGTTCTTCATGCCGTTGAAAGGCACACTTTGAATCACCACCACCTATTGCTATATATACTTCCTTTTGGGACACAAGAAATTACTTGTCTAGCATTTTGCAATGGAGAAGGGAATTGTCTTTTATTAAGGGAAAGGGTGGCTAAGTTCCCTTCTTCATGACATAAAAACTTGTAAGGTTCAAGGTTATATGAGTATTTCGGTAAATAGACTTGTATAGGGTCTGAATAGGGTTCACTATAAATATATAGCGATGGCTTTCAATAACAAGACGAAAGTCATGAGGACGAGCTATAACCTTATTCTCAATTGATAGTGAAGCATTTCTCATCTCACTGTACACTAGGCAGGAAATCCCTACTGAACCACATAAATTTTTGCATTGTTTGATTGTACCTTTCTATTTCGTTTTATTTTTCTACATCATGTTTAGTGTTTGATTTCTACAATCACGCAGCGGTGACACTACAAGATCATTGGAAAATTAATATAAAAGAACACACCATATTGCAATCCCATAAAACTCTATTAATCCGAGTTCATGATGAACTATTGGGGTATTTTTTCTTATATCACTATTGTTAGCAATTTATGTTTTGATTTGCTAATCCGTTATTTTATTTACTTTAGCATGTATTATGTGATGCTACGGTTGCCAATGATAGTTATTTGTGTTTTGATTTGTTTACCTATTACTTAATCATTTTCTTTGGTAAGTATTCGCAATGATACTAAGATTAGGAAAAAAAATCCTTTCATGTTCTCTACTCCCTTCAGCCGTGATTCAATGATTGGAGTTCATCCGGTATACATACTAATGTATAGATATGCATGTTGAGTGACTCCAGCTGTTGGATCACGGCTGAAGAAACTCCAGCTAGACAAGAGAAGATCCAAACCCCTAAGGTTACCTATATGAATTTCACTTGACTCGGGAAGAAAATCTTGTTTGAGTGACAAGTACTCTTTTATAGACCAATCCTTACAATTTCCACCTCCTAAGAAGTTTTCATTTTCTTGTGGAATTGTTCGTAGATTAGCCAAGTCTGGGAAGGAAAAAAAAAAGGATAAATTATTATTGTCACAAAAGTTTGTTATTTTTCTAAACATTAGAAGATATCTATTTTGCCACATGAGTAGATGATGTATCAATTACGACCATTAGATAGAGATTATGGTCAATATTGGTCATATTTCAAATTTCAGGCTCTAAATCAATTAAATACCCTCTTTTGTATGGAAATACATCTCATGTATGTCCATTCTAGTATGCAATACCCCAAACATTACTAGTACTCTCCACTTTGAATGATTGTGAACCACACTTTCTAGTGCAGTGGTTGGTAGCTGACTAGTGGGTGCATGCTAGGGGTGTTAAATGGTTCATTATCGGTTAAACTAAGTGGTGCGGTGCGATGCATAGGAAGGAAAAACCGAAATCAATCCGATTAATTAAATGGTGTCGAAAATGCTACCAGAATCGATTATTAATTGATTTTGGTTATCCGGTTTTTAATTGGTTTTTCTTTAAAAGGTTTTACTTGTGATTTATAGACGGTTTAACTCATTAGTTCCCGTAATTAGTTTCTATATGACTCGATTACCATTAAACGGTATAGTTGCCATTAATCAATTTACCCCAATATTTAAAAGAATGGTTCTACTACATATTATATCAGTTTAACTAAATCTGGTCCATCTATTTTCTGTTCAAATTTGATTTGTTTATTGATTAAATGTCATTTTCAGAATCAAGCCTTAAAATTTATTCATAAATTCTAAAAGAGTGGCCATTTTTTAAAATTAGAGATTTGCAAGCTAAGGATTGTATTTCCAATGATATTCACATCCAATGATTTTTTATAATAATTAAAATATCCAAAGGTGGTTGGTTGTTTAGAGACAAAAAGATGGAGAGTTAGAGATTCACAGAGAATATGTGTGTGTGTGTGTGTGTGTGTGTGTGTGTGTGTGTGTGTGTGTTTTGGGGTTTAGTTTAAGATTAGGGATAGGGATTTTTATAGTCAAGAATTAACTGGTTCAAACAGTCCATAAACAGTGGTGTGTGTGTGTGTGTGTGTGTGTGTGTGTGTGTGGGGGGGGGTAGGTTTGGGGTTTAGTTTAAGATTAGGGATAGGGATTTTTATAGTCAAGAATTAACTGGTTCAAACGGTCCATAAACAGTGGTGTGTGTGTGTGGGGGGGGGGGTTTAGGTTAAGAGGTTTGGGGTTTAGTTTAAGATTAGGGATAGAGATTTTTATAGTCAAGAATTAACTGGTTCAAATGGTCCATAAACAGTGTATTTAAGTTAAACAGTAAATTGTGTAAAAAAATCCATACCAATACCAAACTGTTTACTAAATAATTTATCAATTCCAATGTAAACAGTTTGAATCGTTAATAAATTACTATGCATTTCTTGCAACTTTAGTAGATGTAACATGGATGTAACAGTGGGCAGTGTAAGTTGGCCATAGTCCCAAAATAGAAACTTCGAATGGCTTAAATTAAGAAAAAAAATTACAAAAATGAGTCATCGGCATTCATCTTGTATTTTTTTAAACGTTAGATTCCATTAAGTCATGGATAATTATTAAAAGAAAAAAAAAAAGGCTGGCACTAATTTTGTGGATAGAAATAAAACAAGGGAGCAGAGTTTGAAGGTGGACAGATTGGAGAAAGTTTGAAGTTTCCCAGGTGGGCCAAATTTTTTTTTTTTTTTTTTTTTTTTGGGTAAGTTCCCAAATGGTCGTTTGATTGGAATTTAATCAGTCCCATTGACACCCAAACAGAGATGTCGGTAGTCATTAATCTAAAGGATTTTTTTTTTTTTTTAAATCCTTTTTTGGGGGGAAATGCCATCCTAAAATCTTTGGAGATGTTCTTCTCATTATTCATTATTCAAAAAATTGTCTCGTGGTAGAAAGAGTGTTTATTTTTGAATTGTTACTTAGATCATGAATGATTTAAATAAGTCATTCATAAATTTTGAAACTCATCTAATAATAGATTCTCCCAATTATTAGCATGCATTACATGTATATCGAGACCATTATCATGCAATCTCTCATATACATATATTTTCATCAAAACTTCAAAATCTTTATTTGGCCACTTGCTGAACTTTATTTTGAATATACTCAACACATAAGGACCTAGAGATATTTATTCATAAAATTTGAATTCCATTCAACATACCATATTTTTTTGGCTAAAAAAGATTATTTTATTTTTTTATTAGATAAACAAAAGGAAGTGGATAGATGATGCTGCTCACCAGTGCAGGCTTACAAACATGTTATAAGTACCATGTGGCATGACAAAGATATTTGTTATTCAAATTTCAACCCCCAATAGAATCCATGCACTAACCCCACGTCCATTTGTAAATGCACAATTATCTTCCACGTGGCAAATAAAACTGTCCACCCACTGTTTTTGCCCCCAATAAATAATAGTCAAAAAATGGACGAGAGGAACACAGGATATTTTGTGGTTGATTTAGAGCCTATGAATACAGCCATTGGGAAGCTTAATTTTCTATGCGAGTAGAGCTCCATTAGCACATTGTTTTGTTGAAACCAGAAAGCTTAGTTTGTTGTTTGTGAGAAGGCAGGAATCATGCAAAAGATCGAGGACCCCCTTCACTTGGGAGGAAACAAGGAAGAAGACAAGAACAAGCACTCCAGTGAGGATCAGCACCACAACAAGAACCCGGAGAAGAAGGATGTTATGATCTTATGTTGGAATCCCATAGTTATCAAATATGGTTTTTAAGTTTTGGAATTCTCCCACCTAATAGACTAGTCTTTTGAATTAGACTCTCCCTTAGACTTGAGTTGTACTAAAGGAAGAGGGATTGATGGACAAGATCAAGGACAAGATCCATGGAGAAAAAACTCAAGAGGGCAAGGAAGGTGAAAAGAAAAAGAAGGAGAAGAAGAAGAAGAAGGAAGGTGAAAATGGAAAAAAACACAACGGCCATAGCAGCAGCACCTGCAGCGACAGCGACAGCGACAGCGACTAGATCCCCCACATTCTCTCATCACTATCATAGGTATTACCCATTCTTTTTAGGGTTCCAAATGGCCAGATCTGTTATATGATGATCTGTACATCTCATTCTTACTGATTTCTTCTGTTTGTTTGGAATTTTTGCTGAGACCAGAGAAGATATAGTCTTGTTTTCATTGTGATTTGCTACCACTAGTGATAATGTTTAGGAAGGAAAGTGAATTTATGGTTTGATACCATCTCTTACTCTCTCACTCTCACTCTCTCTGTGTGTAAGTCTATAACTGGTGATGAAGAATAAATAAATATGGGATTTTCTTGTCTCTTTTGTTTAATATCTCTTGAGAGTCTTGTTCACCCAGACAAGTACATGGGTGTCTGTATTATATTCAGTTTGGTGTTTCCTTCTTCACCGGGATGTGATGTGAAAACTCGTTATCGGTTGGATGAGTCCGATGAGTCCACCACCTACCCATCTCCATAACTCAGACTGATTCTTATCTTCAACGTAAAATTGTTTCACATCTCATCCGACAACCAGAAGAAAATATCAAAACGAAAAAAAATGATAGCTTTGTCTATTTTTTGATTTTTGGTAATTAGATGATAGCTTTATGATTAAATTATACGCACTACTCTTGGACTATAGATTAATTACATCGACCATCCACTAGTTTATGAAAATTACACATGTCATCCTTAATTTCTAAAATGTGTAACAAAAAGGTCCATTTCGTTAATGGTGTTAAATTTAAATTTTAAAAAACAAAGAATTGTATAAGGAATTCTATTCTCCCTCTGATCTTTTGTTTTTTACATATTGTGAAGAAGAAGAATGGAGAATAGGATGATGACAAAATTATCTTTTAAAATTTAGACTTAACACCGTTAACACATTTTAGAAATTAGGGATGGTATATGCAATTTTCATAAACTAGTGGATGATAAGTGTAATTAGTCTATAGTCCAGAGATAGTGCGTATAATTTATCCCGAAAAATATCTAGGAATGTCAAACCGCTTTGAAACAAAATGAGGCAAGCTTGTTGGGCCAGGCTCAATTTTGGCTTAAAATTTATCAATTCTCCAGGCTTGCCCATCTGGCCCACAGATGGATTTAGGGGTACAGTTCATCCCAAGTTATGCAATTGGTTCAGTGAGTGATCTAACAATCGGAATAACTCAATGCAAGATCATTGGAAAATTAATATAAAAGAACAACACCATATTGCAACCCAATAAAACAATAGTAATCCAAAGTTCATGATGAACTATTGGGGTGCATATTCTTTCTTATATTACAATTGTTAGCATTTTATGTTTTGATTTGCTAATCCGCTAATTTATTTTCTTTGGCATGTACTACGTGATGCTAAAGTTGCCAATGATAGTTATTTGTATTTTGATTTGTTTACATGTTACTTAATCATTTTCTTTGGTAGCTAGGCATTTGTTGTGATACTAAGATTAGAAAAAAAAAAATCCTCTCCTATTCTCCAATCCCTTCAACTGTGATTCGGTGATTGGAGTTCATGCGACCACGTTGTGTGACTTCAGCCGCTGGAACATGACTGAAGGAACTCCAGCTAGACAAGAGAAGATCCAAACCCCTAAGGTTACTTATATGAGTTTCACTTGACTCGGGAGGAAAATCTTGTTTGGCAAGTACTCTTTTATAGACCAATCCCTACAGTTACCACCTCGTAACAAGTTTTCATTTTCTTGTGCAATTGATTGCAGATTAGCAGACTCTCTGGGAAGGAAAATAAAAGGATAAATTATTATTGTAACAAAAGTTTATTACTTTTCCAAACATTAGAAGGTATCTATGTTGCCACATGAGTAGATGATGTATCAATTACGACCATTAGAAAGAGAGAACATGGTCTAGGTTAGTTATATTTCAAATTTCAGGCTCTCATTCAATTATATACCCACTTTTGTATGGGCATAAATCTCATGTATCTCCATGCTAGTATCCCAAAACCCCCAAACATTACTATGTACCCTCCAATCTTTGAATGATTGTTAACCACATTGCCTATTGCAGTGATTGGCAGCTGACCAATGGATGCTAAGGGTGTTAAGTGCAGTGCGATGTAGTGCGTAGGAGGGTAAAACCGAAGTCAATTCAAACCAATTAATTAAACGGTGTCGAATTTGCTACCATAATCGATTATTAATTGATTTTGGTTGTCCAGTTTTTTATCAGTTTTTCGTTAGAAGGTTTTGCTTGTGGTTTATATATGATTTAACTCATCGGTTCCGTAATCAGTTTCTATATGACTCAAGTTGCCATTAAACAATGTAGTTGCCATCAATCAATTTACCTCAATATTTAAAAAATAATTTTACAACATCTCATAACATTTTATCTAAAAACTGGTCCATATATTTTTTGTTCAAATTTGATTTGTATATCAATTAAATGTCATCTTAGGGAGCAAGCCTTTAAAATTTATTCATAGATTTTAAAAGAATGGCCTTTTTTTAAATTAGAGATTTGGAAGCTAAGTATTGTAGATCCAATGATATTCACATCCAATGATTTTTTATGATAATTAAAATATCCAAAGGTGGTTGGTTGTTTAGAGACAAAAAGATGGAGAGTTAGAGATTCACAGAGAATAAGAGATTGTGTGTATGTGTATGATTTTGATTTAGGTTAAGTTCAAGTTCGGGGCTTAGTTTAAGGTTAGGGATTAGGGATTTCTATAGTCAGGAATTAACTGGTTTAAATGATCCATAAACGGTGTATTCGGGTAAACGATGTAAAAATCCATAACAAAACCGAACTGTTCACTAAACGATTTGTCAATTCCAATGTAAACAGTTTGAATCGATAAATGATTTCAGTGCATTTCTTGCACCCTTAGTAGATGTAGCTTGGATGTAACAGTGGGCACTCGAAGTAGGCCATAGTCCCAAATAAAAACTTCAGAAAATTACATCTACCTCCCCTCTCGTTGCTCAAATTACAATTGCCCCCAAATGTTTCAAACAATTATGAATGCCTCCATTACAACGACTATTAAATTACAACTAAATCCACATTGTTCGGTATATTCTATTAGATACTGACGGGTTATGGCCAATAATTTTCTAATGACCAAACTAACCCCATTAGATTTACCTCCCCTGTGATATTCTCTTCAATTCTTCTTCTGTAACTCTGAGGTTCTCATCGTCGTTGAGTGTCAATCGATGCAATTGTTGTTGGGTTGGTGTCTTGTATTCTATGGGATCCACACGATTATTGAGATTGTATCTGTATTAGGTTTGGGTCTACTACATGTATAGGGGTAAATTGATAATTATGTGGGGTTAGGGTTTCTAAGTTTGCCTATATATTGTCTTTGTATGGGAAAACCTAAGTAAGACTGATAGAAAAGATAAGCCTGTCAGGTTCTAGACTTTTCTTAGAAATGAAGAAATCTATCTTTTTCTAGTATGAACATAGGCATCTCACAATGAGGTGTTGAACCACGTAAATCTTCTTGTTTGCGTACTCACAATCCTAATAAGTGGTATCAAAGCCAAGATTTGATAGATCGATCAATGATCTAGAAAAAGGAGGGAGGTACATGGAAAATATGAAAAAAAAAAAAGAAGAAAAAAAAAAGGTACAATTAGTTATTTTTTTCTTTTTAATAAAAAATTGAGAAAAGAAGAAAAAGGTGGTTGAAAACTGTAGAAGAGGTTTTTTTGTTTTTTTTTACTCTCATTGTTCTTTTGAAAAAATCAAAGGAATTAAAGAAGAAAAAAAAAGTTGTCTCTGATTCATGTTTTCAAAGTCATCATTACGGATTCACATCCTCTCCTCCCAATAATTTGGGAGAAAGGAGACGCTCCGGTTGGATGGCCTACACCCGAGCCCTTCATCAGAGCCGACACCCCCTGTCGGCTCAGCTTGTCAGCTCGATGTCAGCTTGAATGAAGGGCTCGGATTCCCCAGAGCCCCAGGAGACAGTCATCCATCCAGACCACCGTCCCTCCTCCGAAATCACTAAGAGGAGAGGATTTGAATCCCATCATTACCTTGAATTGAAAGAAGAAAAAAAAAAGCCCATCATTGTTCTGTTTTTGGGTTGTCATTACTTTCAAGAGAAGAAGCAATTTAGAGAAAAAGAAAACAAAAAGTTTGGAATCAACAGATTGAGGTTTCTTTCGGGGTTGTTTTTTTTTTTTTTTTCCTTCCTCGTGGAAACCAATTAAGGACAATGAAGGTGAAAGAATTGGGAAAAAAAAAAATAGAAGTATGCTTTGATTAAAAAAACAGAGAGGTTTATGGGCAGTGCAAGTCTTGGACTACCGATGGGTGTTCGTTCTGATCAGAGGCAAGGGGTTCTATTGTTGGGAATAACCCAGTAGGTATCACATGTGGGAGAAAGTGTTTCCAGGATTGAATGCATGCACCACGTTCTGCGATCTGGATCTGAGCAGAGGAACAGTTCTTGCTCGTCTCTGATTGGTGCAAAGGAGACTTGTGGGGTACAAGGGACTGTGACAGACACAGCGAGGATGCCCACGGTGTCAATGGCTAGTGAGGGAAGTTGTTTCTTTCATGATAAAGGTTTGTGGCAAGTTCACAGCAGGTTTTGTGAGTACCACCGATCAGTAAGGCAGCCATTTACAGGGATCCAGAATAAATTGATAATGTCTCTGGCTCAGTCGATCGGTAGTGTCTGGGGTCTATCTGCTAGTCGAGCTAATGGTCAGCGACAGCTGGCAGATCGTGATCTGATTGATGGGGCGATGGCAGCTGTTCGTGGATCTAGTCGGATCAAGTGTCAGATCTGATGTCAGAATTGAATCCCGGCATGGTGCGCATCATGGCCAGTGGATATTGTACCGTGGAGCAAAAGCAGTACTAGCGTGCTGGGACAAGGAGTCAGATCTTTAGGTCTACGCTGGAGGTGCAAAGGTGAGAGGCTCGGGTTCCAAGTGCAACTAGTTGCTGGAAGACTGTGAGTGTCGATAATCTTTTCGGTGATGTTGCAGCAGTGGGAGAGATGAAGTCACATCACTTTGTAAAATGGTGAGCTATATGGGACACCCGAATGGGGTGTGGGTTATGCTAGTTTGGGTGTAGCGGTTTGGCAGAAACAGGTTTACAAAATCAACATCAATGGGTTTTTTTTTTAAGGTGGCTTGCAGAATCCAAGCCAGGTGGAGATTTGTTGGGTTGGTGTCTTGTATTCTGTGAGATCCACACAATTACTAGGATTGTACTTGTACTAGGGTTTGGGTCTACTACATGTATGAGGGTAAATTGATAATTATGTGGGGATTAGGGTTTTTAGGTTTGCCTATATATTGTCTCTGTGTAAGAAAACCTAGGTAAAACTAAAAGAAGATATAAGTCTATCAAGTGGAGATTGTATACTTTTTTGAGAATGAAGAAATCTATCTCTCTCTAGTGTGGACGTAAGCATCCCTCGATGGGACGTTGAACCACGTAAATCTTTTTGTTTGCATGCTTCCAATCCTAACAATTGTGACGAGATCATGTATCATCTATTTTTGGCCAATGAACACTTTTCCTTGCAACTGTGTGCAGTAGTTTAAGCAGAGGAACATGAACATGCTTCTTCTCCCCCAAATCCACTCACTCTTTTATCATCTATTCACGTTTCGTTTCCAATTCTCCGTCACTTGTACTTTTTTCATCCACTTAAGACCACCATTAATTCCAAAACCACCAACACTGCTATGCCAGCGAAATTTCTACGTTAATCACCTCGTCTTCAGCAACCAACGACTTCACTTCGAAGTTCATTCCTCTCCTTCGCTTCGTCTCTTCCAGGTCCACCACTGAGAACAACAAATTTGTCTCCGACACCGACTCTCCCACCTCCCTTAATCTCACCGAGGTTCGATTCGCCGACTCCTATCGAGAGGTTCACGCCCCAATCTGACACTCCTGGCCTGCTCATATCGTTATGTTCTTCATCTTCTACTCTCGACACAGCCAAACTATTAGTTTCAACAGCACACCAATCTGATTCTTAACAAGGTCCAAATTCACTTAATGTTACATCATGTTTCGTGTGTGTGCTTGTGATTCAATTGTAGATCGTTCAGATTGGCTTACACTGAATTCCTTGGAAGCTCATCTAATTCTGTTGTACCCCAAAGAAAAAATGCAGGCTGTGAAGGTACTGAGAGACTTATAGAGTAGCAAGGAACCATTAGAACAACTGTTGACATGGTTGGCCTATCGGTTGGATTTTCTTGAACACATAGTAGCCCAAGTTGAGGCTTGTAACTCCAGCAACCATGAAAAGCAAGATCGATGGCACTAAAACCCACTTTGGTTATGACTGGTGGAATAGATTCAGATCTCAATCAAGAGTAGACATTCTTGCTTCGTTGGCTCTATTTGTCACTTTATGGATGATCAGGAATTGGGCAGCACTTGCAGTAGGAAGCTTCTTTGTCCTTTTTATTTTAGGAAACCTTCAGTCGCTGATTAAGGTTCTGGGGTGGTTCACAAAGACGTGGAAGAAGAAGGGGGGGGGGGTGGGCGGTCGAAAAATAGGGCCTTAATGGTGCTGGAGAGGGATTCTACTCCATTCTCTCATCCATGCCCTCGGCTGCTTCGATAAGCTATACGAGGCGTTCCTGCTTTCTCGGCAGCAGAGACTGACTCCTCTAACCTACAATGCCCTAATTAGTGCATGTGCCCTCAACGATGATCTCGATAAGGCCCTTCATTGTGGCTGCTGTTTCTTGGTAGTGTTAGAGTTGTGTTTGTTTTTTAATTTCTTCTCTGAGCCAAAGAGAAACCTCGTCACGGAGCTTTCTACCGTTTTTATTGCCCTCTTGACAAGATCTTGGCACAGGACCGTATTCTGTAGTGAGGAGAAAATACAATGCAGTGATAGTCGCTACAATGGTTTTCTTCTCTCCAGCTCTTGTGTTCTTCATTTTCAATTGAAAATCTGAGCATTCGAGCTTAATAAAGTAAGAAATGGAAAGAAATACTGCGATAAGGAAGCGCACACAAATCTGCTCACTTTGTCGGAGAATTCAACTGCAGATAATTCCGCCGTTGACTTTGCAACTTCTGCTTCACATCGTGGGACCATCTATTTTCCGGAATGGCTTCTTAGTCATCACCGATTAACTTACGAAGACAGTCTGTAGCAGAGTTAATGCTGATGACGATGATGGTGATGACAAAGTTAACTCCAAGATCTTTCCTTATGCCCTAACACCCGAATCCGTAACTCCTCGCGGTCGGAGAAATGATGTGCAACTCCTACCCAATCAATTGTTGTTGTCGCCGGAAAGTGGGAAGGAATGTCTTCACTTCAGTCGATTGTAATTTCGTCGACTTACACTTGAATACCCTCGCTCCATTAACAAAAAAGCAAGCTTTCAAATAAAATTGGTTAAGGGGTACATATAATTGTCTATTCTAAGTTAAGTTTAACACCGTTAGTTATAATTGTTTGAAACATTTGGGGAGAAATTGAATTTAAACAAAACTATAGGGGAGACAGATGTAATGTCTCTTAAAAACTTCGAATGGTTTATGAATTAAAAAAAAAATTAAAAAAACGAATGTCAACTTCTATCTTGTGATTTTTTAAAACATTAGATTCCATTATGTCATGGATAATTTAATATATATAAAAAAAAAAAGGCTGACTAAATTTGCGGATAGAAACAAAGCAAGGGATAGCAGCGTTTCAAAGTGGACAGATTGGAGAAAGTAACCCAAGTCGGCCTAGTTGTTTGGCTGGAAACTGGAGTTTGGTGGGAATTTAACCCATTGACACCAAACTGAGATGTCGGTAGCCATTAATCTAATGGATTATATTTTATTTTAAAAAAAAATCCTTTTTTGGGAAAAAAAATGCCATCTTCACAATCTGTGGAGAAAAGCTTCCTTCTATAATTCAAAATATTATCACATGCATGGTAGAATGAATGTCTATTTTGATTGTTACATGGACAGTGGATGATGTAAATAGGTTACTCAGAAAATTTCAAACTCATTCATCAATATATTCTCCTGTCTATTGGCATGCATTGAACCATTATAGTGCAATATAATCTCTCATATCCTTCGATTGTCGAAACCCTAAAACCTTATATTGCCACTTGGTAAATTTTATTTTGAATACACTTGACACCTAACTGGAGACCTAGGGTATTTGTTCATAAATTTAGAACCATTCAACATACCACAATTGATTTTTTTGGCTTGATAAGATTATTTTATTTTTTTTATTTTTGACAAAAAAAAAAGTAAGTGGGTAGTTGATGCTCCTCACAAGTGCAGGTTTACAAATATGTTATAATTACCATGTGACAAATATTTCGAAAAATAATTCACTATGTTATTCTTGATTCTTTTGGGATTCTATCACCGTATATATCCAGCAGATCCCATTTTCAAGAGGTGGATCCCACGTTACATCAACGGTAATAAGATACCATAAAGAGATGTCTACATGCAGGTGATCCAAACTCGATATTTGGTGCTTGGATCACCTGCATGTACTTGTATCAACAATGGGATCCCATCACCGTTGATATAGTATGGGACCAACCTCTAGAGCTTTGAAAGCCAATAGATATAGACTCTAGTGGAATTTCAAGGAGAACACAAATACATTCTGGTGAACTTTTCTCATCAAATTCCAACATGGGATCCACCAACCCATCCATTTGTAAATGCACAATTATCTTCCACGTGGCAAATAAAGGTGTCCACCATTGTTTTGGCCATCTATTGTGTATTCAAATCGTTTCCTCTCTATAGATGTTTTCGTTGGATGACCGATACGTGACTCTTTGAAAAATCTTAATCTCATTTCCGAACTGACATCCAACCGACAAAAGTCAAAAATAATAAACTGCTCCTAATAAATAATAGTAAAAAAGCGAAAAAGAGGAAGACTGGATATTTTGTGGTTGATTTGGAGCCTATAAATACAGCCATTTGGGAACTCAGTCTTCACAGCAGATCAGAGCTCCATTTGCACATCGTTTTGTTGAAACCGGAAAGCTGAGAAAGAACAGAGTGTCAGTTTATCTTTATTGTTAGTGAGAATGGCAGGAATCTTGCATAAGATCGAGGGCGCCCTTCACATGGGAGGAAACAAAGAAGAAGACAAGAACAAGCACTCCGGCGAGGATCAGCACCACAACAAGAACCCGGAGAAGAAGGAGGGGGGGTTCGTGGACAAGATCAAAGACAAGATCCATGGAGGAGAGACTCATGAGGGCAAGGAAGGAGAGAAGAAAAAGAAAGAAAAGAAGAAGAAGAAGGAAGGCGAACACGGCAAAAAGCACGACGGCCATAGCAGCAGCAGCAGCGACAGCGACTAGATCCCCAGTAACATCCCACATTCTCTCATCATTATCATAGGTATTACCCGTTTTTTAGGGTTTCAAATCGCCAGATCTGGGAAATGATGATCTTGGTTTATAAATCTCATTTCTTACTGATTTCTTCTGTTTGTTTGGTTTTTTTGCAGAGACCAGAGAGA
Source organism: Protea cynaroides (assembly GCA_028583415.1). Taxonomy (NCBI): domain Eukaryota; kingdom Viridiplantae; phylum Streptophyta; class Magnoliopsida; order Proteales; family Proteaceae; genus Protea; species Protea cynaroides. The sequence continues at coordinate 47,637,636 of CM053269.1, read as the reverse complement.
AGATATAGTCTTGTTTTCATTGTGATTTGCTACAGTAGTAGTAGTAGTTACAATATGTGTTGGCGATAATGTTTAGAAAGGAGATTGAATGTATGGTTTGATACCATCTCTCTCTCTCTCTCTCTCTGTAAGTCTATAAATGGTGTTGAAGATTAAATAAATATGGGATTGTCTTGTCTCTTTTGTCTCTATTATATTCAGTTTGGTGGTTCCTTCTTCACCGGATGAGATGTGGAAACTGGTCATCGGTTGGATGAGTCCGATGCTTCCATGACCCACCCCTCTCCATAACTCAGATTGATTCTTATCTTCACCAGAAAATTGTTTCACCTAACATCCGACAACCACAGAAATAATATCAATAAGGAAAAAAATGATAGCTTTCTCTCTCTTTCTGTTTTTGGTAATTAGATATAGCTTTATGACTTTATCTGACCCTGTCCATTTCATGGCCAGAAAATTATCTAAAAATATCTAGGGATGTCAGGCCATTTTGAATACAACCAAGATAAGGCAAGGCCCAGTCGGGCCCAGGCTCAATTTTGGCTTAAATTTTTTCAATTCTCCAGGTCTGCTTCCTGGCCCACTCATGGATTTTGGACCTCTGGGGTCTAGTTCATCTTAAGTTGTGGAGTTGGTCCAGTGAGTGATCTGCTGAATTAGAGTCACTCACCGCATGTATTAATACATTTATGTGTGGAGTGAGAACTTCAGCTGTTGGATCACTGCTGAAGTGTCTGCACAACTGGTGCCTGGATTTAGTTGATCGCATTGGATATGGGTATTGGGAAAAAGATCCTCTCAAGTTCAAATGTTCTCAAGTTAGTGATCCTAGAGTCAGTTTGACATAGAAACCAATATATTGGTATACGTGCAGAATAAACTCCAGCCATCAGATCACAACTTGAAAAGTGGTTGGACTTGAGAGGAGCCAGGTATATTATCTGTCATATGTTGATGTAGCATGCCTTTTTGGTATCCGATAGCGCCAATATCATCCCATGTCAGTCGTGTGTCGGCTTGTATCTATCCCCATATTCATTCCGCAAACTGATACAGTCGAAACAATACCAGTACCTCAAACCATGGAACTACAATAGACCAAAACACTCTGTATTGACTTGGAATACCACCAGATATTGCTGTCCTCTGCACTGAAAAAGGCCTGGTTACTCTACCCACAATGGTAAGTACCTTCCCATGACTTGGACATGGACACCAACCAATTGTGGAGCTTCAAGGAAGTCGAAGAGCAACAGCGCTTACAGGCTTGGGTTAAGTTGGATTTCAGGCTCTGTGAAGAGAAGAAGGCTCCAGGGAAAGAGACGTGATTGGGATGTTGCAAGGGAGGTGATAAGGGTGTCAATTCCGTACCACCGTCGTATATCTGTAATGAACAAAATTGAATCGAGATGGTAATGGTATGAAAAAATAGTACTAAAGCCGGTGGGGTATGGTATCTGTATTATTGATCAACCGCGGTATGTATCAAATATTGAAATCGTACAAAATGTATACCTGTATAAATTTATATCGATTTTTTTCTTGTAAACCAATTTTTATATGAATCATATATATCGGATAAAACCATATATGATAATAAAAACCGTACGGAGTTAGTAAGTCAACAGTTTTCTTAGTATCGATATCACCATTTTGTCTTCTATGTCATTTCAAATCAAATATCATATCGGTTGACACCGTTAGGAAGACGCTAAAACTAAAAGCTAGTGTAGGGTAAGGTGAAGGGGTAGCGAAGAAAGAAGCTTGACAGATTCATCTGTTTTGTTTGCTCGTTTGTGTATTTACTAAATTCATGAAGGGTAAAGTAGTAGGGTTTAGGAAGGACATGAATGTTATCATTATCATGCCAAAGTGTTAATGTTACTTGGAAATTTTGGATTCAAATCCTCTCATGCCCGTCATGCCGGTAAGAGGAAAAACAATGGTTGTCATCTATTGTGCGCATATACCAATATATCGGTATGTGTACACAGTAAACTACAGCCATTATATTTTCTCATGGAGACATAAAGGGCATGAGAGGTTTAAAATCCAGAAATTTTGGTTGCCTCTGGTAACGTTTAATAATGATCTTTTAAAATGTTTTTTTTTTTTTTTAGAATAATATTTTATAAAAATAACATTTTAAAGAACAAAATATTACCAAATATTCTTAAAGAGCAAAAACATTACCAAACATTTTTAAAGAATAGAAACGTTACCAAACATTTTTAAATTATCCACATATTTATTTGTTGAACCCTTTTAGGTATTATAGTGTGAACGAGACAGACTCCCCCCCCCCAATAAAAGTACCAAACATTTTAAATCCACATATGTGCCCTTTTAGGTATTATAGTGTGATCTCCCCCCCCCTCCCCACACAAAATGGAAAGGGTATCTCCCTCCCGGAGCACCGTCTTTAATCAGGTCTTATACTTGGAGTAGCCTATTTAATGAGTCTATCAATTCTTGCACTCTTTTAATAGTTACCGATCGTGTTGTTCACATCATCATTTATACTGGACCAATGTCACAATCTTACTTGCCATGACAAATATTAAAAAAAAAAAAGTGAAATTTTAGGCTAATTATAGGAGAGAGACCCTAAATATATCCAATAGTTAATCCTGGTAAATCATCATTCTACTCTCGTGATTGAAATGTTGAACTACCCCTCCAAATGGAATTAGTAGGAATGCTCGTTCAAATGGAATCGGAACTGTGACTCGCTCCAACTACGGCAGTAACCCACCAAAGGTAGGAATGCCGTGAACCCTGGAATTGGGCGAGATGTTGCTACCTCTCATCAGATGGAGTAATTTTAATCAAATTCTATGGTGTGCTAAAGGGATGAAAGAAACATTTCTGCTTTGTTAATTGGGGACAATTTTCATACACGCACCAATGTATGTACTCAGTCAACGCTTCAGAGCTTCGTCCCTTCATTCAGAAGGGAGGGGCAATTTTGAGATTAGGGAAGTGAATTTTCATACTTAAAAATGAAATTTTTGTAACTATTATAGCATATGCTATCACATGACTATGTAACTTATTTTAAATCGATCGATTCATAATTAGTTATTAACTTACAATTTATTTTGTAGCCAAAATCCTTCCATTTGAAAAGTAAAATAAGTATTACATCTAAAAAGTATCTTTAAAAAATATGGTAAGAAAATTAGATAGTTTAGGCAATCATGTTAGGTAAATGAGTATTAAATGTTCATTTTAAGGTTTGAAAATTCACTTCTCTTCCATTTAATTTTGTATGCAACCAAACATGATTGAAATGATTAAAAAAGGATTTAACGTGAAATGTGATTGGAGTCCCACTATTTATCGAACAGAAATCGTCTCCCGCCTGGGTTTGGGTGGGAGACTGGGCGGCCCGGATGGATGGCCGCCATGTGGCACTCGGAGGGATCCGAGCCGACCCCCCAGTCGGCTCAGCTTGTTGACTGGGCGGTCGGCTCGGATGGAGGGCTCGGATCCCTCCGAGTGCCACATGGCGGCCATCCATCCGGGCCGCCCAGTCTCCCGCCCAAACCCAGGCGGGAGACGATGTGGATCCCTATTTACCCAGGTTCCTACACTATTTTAGGGATGGAAATGGCAGGAGGCGACGGTTTAGGCCATTATTCACATGAGTATGTCCGATTCTAAAGCTTTTTAGGGGTTGATCTGACTCGGGAGTTCTGATCATTACTTTCCTTGAGATCCTATCACCATCGATGGTGCGGAATCCATCCTTAGAATGCGAGACTCACTAGATATGGACGATGATGGGGTCCCAGCAAAGATACAAATACATGTGGATGAACTATTCTCCCGACATGGACGCGATTCTGAGTGCAGAAATGAAAGGACAAGAAAGAGGAGTAGCAAAGAAGTGGATGGCCTCACCAACCCTAAGCCAAGATTCATTTCCAGAACAAAGGAAGCATGCAAAGAGAAAAAGAGCATCCACAGGGCCGGCCTTACAATATTTGGATAGGAAAGTAACCCAGTATTATTCCATACTCCATACTTCCTTACTTACCTTACCAACAATTGCGTCTAGATTCAACGTGTATTGCTCATCCACTTGAATACCTTCTTAGACAGTTCTTTTTACTAAAAACGAAACCGAAGACTGTAGAAAAATGAAAACAGGGGTCCTTCTTATAAATAGCTGGATACCCATTCACATACTTTGTAACCGATCAAGAGAGAGAAAGAGAACCTGAAGGAATAGCTCGCTAACAATTAAGAAGTCATGAGTTTTATTATCCTTGAGAGAGAGAGAGTTCTCACGAGTTCTAATGTCTCCTGGAGTTCCTCCAACCACTTCAGTGGATGTCTCACCCTCTTATAGAGCAAACTTCCACTGAAGTGTTTGGAGAAACTCTGGGTGCCATTGGATAGATATATACAACTTCAATGAGGTAATTGGTCTTCGAGTTTCGTCCCTAATAATCATGAGTTTGACTCTCCTCTCACACTCCTTTCCCTCCCTTCATTCCCCCCCCCCCTTCCTTCCCCCCCCCCCCCCCCCCCCCCCCCCCAAAAAAAAAAAAAAAGAATTGCTGAATATGTTTGGGTATTATTCAGCAATTCTTTTTTGTTCTCTTTAATTCCATAGAATCCTTCTTCCTCGCATAGTGGTCTGTTTTGTTCTCTTTAATTCCATAGAATCCTTCTTCCTCGCTTTGAGGTTGTATGCCCTTAATTATTTCCTCTTTATTTTATTTTTATTTTTACTAGATTTTAATATCTTTTTATGATTTTTGTTTAATAGCTTATACGGATACATAGTGATTTGTATTTATGAAGCTCAGCTTCATTCTCTATGTTCATTTGCAAATTTTTGAAGGGAGTTCTTCCGAGGGGCCTGAAACTGGTTTGAAAGTCATTTAGTTCGATGTAATACTTTAGGGTTCTAGTCTCTGTTGGATATTGTACAGTTACTAGGGTTCCTGATGCCATTGAAAGACACAAGTTTGAATCACCACCATCAATTGTTATACTTCTTCATGACATAAATCATTGTTAATAGTAGAATGTCTTGTATTCTGTCGTATGAGTTTGTGGGTTAACTCCAAATTAAGAGCCATTAAAAATCCGTAGGACCTGATGTTATATGAGTATTTTGATAAATATATATATATATATACACACACACGGCTTTCTTTATGAAAAGATGAGAGTTTGTGAGGACAAGTGTTGAAATCTTATTTTCCATTGGTAGCGAAGCAAATATTATCTCACCATGGATGACGGTAGGAAATCCTTGTTGATGAACCACATAAATCTTTGCGTTGTATGAGTGTTTTTTTTTATTTCGAATTTTATTTTCCTACATTGTGTTTAGACTTCGATTTTTATAATCATACAGAGGTGACAATGCTAGATCATTGGAAAATTAATATAAAAGAACAACACCTAGATTGCAATCCCATAAAACTGCAATCCAAGTTCATAATGAGTACTATTGAGGTATTCTTTCTTATATCATTATTGTTAGTAGTTTGTATTTTGATTTGTTTACCTGTTACTTATTTTCTTTTGTAGATATCCATTGTGATGCTAAGATCGCCGATGAGTTTCACTTGAGTAGGGGTTTTTTTTTTTTTTTTAGTGAGAAAATTTATTGATAAAAGAAACAGATACAAGCCAAGCCACAGTGACGACAAAGATCATGAACCCAAGGGAAGGAAACTGGCCAATTGACCATTCCCGTCGATATCAACGCCTTCCAAACAACAGACGACGGAATGAACCACTTCATTGACTCCCCTTGAAATACAAGTGAAAGAACAAGACTCACAGAAACCTACAAGAGAAATAATGTCCTCGATGATTGGCTGAAATTCAAGATCCCTAAGAGAGCCGGAAGGGAGTCAAGTTGTATTTTGATTTGTTTAAGAACTCTTTAATAGGACCAAACGCCCCTACAAATACCACCTCCTAACAACATCCTAGTAAGGGTTGGGCCCAATCGCACCAAGTTGAAGGAAGGCCGAATGAGTTCCATTTCCTAGTGGAATTGTTTGTAGGGCATGATTATTAGCCCACGCTGATTATGGGGTTAATGGTCGGTCTCGAGTCTAATCAGTCTTGGCCAATTTAATACCTTGCACTTGACACATAAAATTATTCAGTCTTGATTTACGAGACATTGACTGGTTTATAATTGATCCGCTCGGTCTCAATCCCTAATCGATCTTATGTTACTTGGTTTAATCGATCTATTAATAGGCTTTAATTAATGATGCATACCAATCGATCCATAATCAATTATGATATTCGGTATGCTAATCGTTCAATCTTGCCTCCCCCCATGCCATCAAAGCTGCATCTCACATGAAACTAGAAAAAAAAATTAATAGAATGATATTCAAATTGCATCTGTAGAAGGCCAAAATCAATTATAATGTTAGAGTAGGAGGATGCTATCCTTAGGCCGTTCCTAATAATTGACTTCGTCTTCATGTGTTGTTGGAACGACAAATTAAAAGAGAAAGAACCAGAGGGACAAAGTAAAAAAGTAAAAAATTTAAATGAATGGAGAAATGGGAGGGAGAAATGGAAATCCCTAAATAAATAAATATCTAATGATTTTAATCGGTCTGTGTTGAGTCGGTCCTTAAATGATCGGTTTAGTTGGGGGACCATCGGGTTACACCCTTACACCTTAAATGACCTATTAATAATCTATCTAGGTCTAAGCCCGACATGTTTATTAAATGGTGCAGTTTGGTGCGATTTTTAATTGATAGTTCTAACTCAAGAGACATGGTGCAAACTAAAAATTGACACCCCTAGACATGATTATATAAAGAGGACAAGGCTCCTTGAAAACAACAACATGATTGGGATGTTGCAGGGAGGTGATAAGTTTGTCAATTCAGTACCAGTGTTGTATACTGAACTGTACCAAATTAAAATTGATACAGTAATGGTATGAAAAAATGAAATCAAAGTCGGTACAGTAAAGTATCAGTGGTATAAATTTATGCTAGTTTTTCTCTCTCGTACACCAAATTTCGTATATATATATATATATATATATATATATATATATATATATATCAGATAAATAAACTATATATGATATCAAATAAAATCACATGAAACTGGTACATTAATGGTATGAAAAATTGGTATTGAAACCAATATGATATAGTATCTATACCGTATTGAATATCATACCATATTTTTGTTGTAAAATATAGAAAAAATTTCATCTACCACTTAAAAAGTATGTGAAACATCATCTACCACCCAAAGGTTTTCGAAATCATCATCTACCATCTAAACTTTTGACACTGTTAATAAGAGAGACCCACCCCATTATAGAGTTCCGTTAGACGATGATGTCGTCTCAAATTGAAATTTTCAGTGACAATACTGCCCTTATTATAATAGTAAAAAGACCATCTTACCCTTACACTTATATTTTACCCTACCCCCACATCGTGAAATAATAAGTGTAAAAGAACCCGACGACTCTGTGAAACCTTTCTTCGCAATACAAACACCACATGAGAGGGAAAGAATGCATTCTACGTTACGGCTCCTCGATGTTGCAGATCTTTCTTCTTCTTATCATCTGCAGCAAATTGAGTTGAGTTGTTTGAGAACAGAGTACCACTGGGACTGCTCGAAGTCCTCTCGCTCTCCCCAAAATTCAAGATCTCGCCCGATTCGGGCTTGCACGACGAACTACCATTCCTTGCACTGCTTCCATCGATTCCAAATTCAGAGAAGTTCAATTCCCTAGGGAAGAAGCTCTGTGTCTGCGTCTACTGATGGTGTTGAATGGTTATCATGCTAGGGTTTTCAGTTAAGCTACTCAAGCTGGGCCGTTCGAAGTGAATAGTATTGGAAATCTCAGGAACACTGGTAGGGACTGTAGTCATAGCAATAGCAGTAGCAACTGAGGTAGTATTAACAGAGTCCCTAATTTCGATCACCGAAGACGATGGATCTGAGAGCCAGAACGAGGATGGATCGTTCTCACCTTGGTCCGTCTGAGCCACCGGCCAAGAACCCACTTCAAGGTTATTGAAATCAAACAAAACCCTAACCTTGTTCATCAGATCCGAGCTCTGGAAAATCGATTCCGTCGAGCCTAATTCAACAACACCATTCGCAGAGGGAATACAAACAGTCGTCTGCAACCCAAAAGCCTGACCTTGTCGTGCCCATTCACAAGATGAGTTTGCAAGCCTCTCTTTTCCAGTGAGCCAAACCAGCTTCGAAGTGAAGAACGCCTGATCCGGAAGGCCAACGCCGTTCACAGACGACTGAGTCTAAACTTGATTTCCTAAATTTTTAATTTCCACATTCAATCCTTCCGCAGAAAATGGAGGCAGATTGTCGATTTCCATTTTTGTAAGCGCTGCAGGGAAGAGGGCGGAGATGTTAGAATTTCGGCCGGGGAGTGGGCTGAGAATTAAGAGGGAGCCAAGAAAAAAGAAGAGAGAGAAAACCTAAATCAGAGAAACCAGACAAAAGAAAATCGCCAGAGGTAAAGAGGGACCCTTGTATTTGTAAGGTTAGTGGTTGATTATATAATTTAACTTGCCCGTGACTATTTCTTGCATATTTCTGGCGAAGTTTTTCATTTTCTACCTTCATCTAGTGTTTTGATTGATTCACAGATGGCCTCTTCATCTTCCTTTAACAGGAGATGAAGAAGGTCAAATTAATAATTATAAAATATTTTAATTTTAAAGAGGAAGGATAGAAATGTTTAATACTATTTTAAATCTATTCCGTCAGTTAAGTGGGGCGATTGATGATTTCGATAACGTATGAGTGATAGATGGTATTTCACATACTTTTTAAGTGGTAAATGAAATTTATATAATACCTATTGACACCCTTAACAAGCATATTAAAACTAAAAAAACCCCTTTAAGAGGAGGGCATGCTAAAACAAAAAGGTAAGATAGATTACATAGGAATGTAGGATAGAGTTGGAGGTAGAAAAGAAAGAAGCTTGCTGGATTCATATGTTTTGCTTGTTCACAATTATGTACTGCCATGGTTGTTTATTTTTTATTAATTTATTTTTTTGGTAATCCATGGTTTAAAACTTCTTGTCACATGAAATGCCTCCATTACAACGACTATTAAATTACAAATAAATCCACGTTGTTAGGTATATTCTGTTAAATGCTGACAGGTTATGGCCAATAATTTTTTAATGACCAAACTAATCCTATTGCATCTACCTCCCTCATGCTTTTCTCTTCAATTCTTCTTTTGCAACTCTGAGGTTCCCATCGTCGTCAAGTGTCAATCGATGCAATTGTTGTTGGGTTGGTGTCTTATATTCTGTGGAGTCCACACGATTACTGGGATTGTACTTATATTAAGATTTGGATCTACTATATGTATAGGGATAAATAGGTAATTATGTGGGGATTAGGTTTTCTAGGTTTGCATATATATTGTCTTTAAGTGGAGATTGTAGATTTTTCTTAGGAATAAAGAAATCTATCTTTCTCTAATATGGATGTAGATATCCTACGATAGGATATTGAATCACGTAAATATTTTTGTTTGTGTATTTCTAATCCTAACACGTGGTATCAAAATCAAGATTTAATAGATAGATCAGTGATCTAAGAGAATGAGAGAGATACGTGAAAGATATGAAGAACAAGAAAAAAAAAAAAAAAAAGAGATATAATTAGTATTTTTTTTTCTCTCTTCGTAAAATTGAGAAAAGAAGAAAAAGAAGGTTGAAAACTGTCAGAGGAGGTTTTTTTTTTTTTTTTTTTCACTCCCATGGCTCTTTTGAAAAAGTCAAAAGAATTAAAGGAAAAAAAAAAAGAAAAAAAAAACGCTGTCTTCATTGCCCTCTTTTTCTCTTTTTTTTTTGGTAAAATGTCCTCATTACCTTGAATTGAAAGAAAAAAAAAAAAAAAAAAAAAAAAAACCATCGTTTATCTTTTTTTAGGTTATCACTATTTTCAAGAGGAGAAGCAATTTAGAGAAAAAGAAAACAAAAAGTTTGAAATCTACTGATTCAGGTTTCTTTTTGGGTGTTTTTTTTTTTCTTCCTCGGAGAAACCGTGGACGACGAAGGTGAAAGAATTGAAAATAAAGAAAAAAGAGAGGAGTACGTTTTGATTAAAAAAAACATAGAGGTTTATGGGCGCGGGTGTAAGATATTTTTATGGGTAAATTAATTATAAGATTAGTTGATTCAATGGGAGTCTAGTTACAGGTAGATCGATTTAAGTATGATTAAAGATGGACCAACCCGATCCACTCTGGGACTAGTCTAGGGTTGAGGATGGTATTATAAATACCATTGGTTAGAGTCCCCATAGCCACGGTGTTATTTTCTTCTTCTGTTCTCATACGCAAAGAGAATGTCAAGAGATCCCGACAGGCTGTGGAAGACTCTGATCCAAGCATTCAAAGCATTCAAATAAACAAAGAAAACGATCGAAAATCAATCTACAGCAAGAGGTATGTGTCTTATCATCTTTTTTCAATACCCATTGTATTCTAGTAATCTGTGTGGTGTGTTCGTTAGGGTTCATGAGAATCCCATGAGAAAAATCCAAAGAGGATCTAAAAAATCTTTCAAGGGGCTCTATTGTTGAGAGTAACTTAGACGATATCACATGTGGGAGAAAGTGTTTCCAGGAGTGCATGCATGCACCATGTTTTGCGATCTGGATCTTAGCAGAGGAACAATTCCTGCTCGTCTCTGGTTGGTGCAGAGGAGACTTGTGGGGTACAAGGGACGGTGACGGACACAGCGAGGATGCCCACGGTGTCAATGGCTAGCGAGAGAAGTTGTTTCTTTCATGATAAAGGTCTATGGCAGGTTCACAGCAAGTTTTGTGAGTACCACCGATCAGTGAGGTAGCCAGTTACAGGGATCCATAATGGATCAATAGTGTCTCGGTTCTATCTATTAGTAGAGCGGATGGTCTGCGAAAGATGGGAAATCGTGATCGGATTGATGGGGTGATGACAGTTATTCGTGGATCTGGTCAGATCGAGTGTCTGATCTAACGTCGGGATTGAATCACGACATGGTACACATCATGGTCAGTAGATGTTGTACCGTGGGGCAAAAAAAGTATTGATGGGCTGGGACAAGAAGTCAGATTTCTAGGTCTACACTGGAGGTGCAAAGGTGAGAGACTCTGATTTCAAGTACAACTGGAGTTACAGGAAGACTGTGAGTGCCGGTGATCTTTTCGGTAATGATGCAGCAGTGGGAGAGATGGAGTCACATCACTTTGTACGATAGTGAGCTGTACGGGACACCCGAACGGGGTGTGGGTTATGCCAATTTGGATGTAGCAGTTTGACAGAGACAGGTTTACAGAATCAACATCAATGGGTTTTTCTTCAAGGTGGCTTGCAGAATCCAAGCCAGGTGGAGATTTATTGGATTGGTGTCTTATATTGAGGTGTCCACACGGTTACTAGGATTGTACTTGTATTAGGATTTGGGTCTACTATATGTATGAAGATAAATCGATAATTATGTGGGGATTAGGGTTTCTAGGTTTACTTATATATTGTCTCTGTGTGGGAAAACCTAGGTAAAGCTAACAGAAGAGATAAGTTTATCAAGTGGAGATTGTAGATTTTTTTTGGGAATGAAGAAATCTATCTTTCTCTGGTATAGACGTAGACATCCTACGATGGAGTATTGAACCACATAAATCTTTTTGTTTGCGTCCTCCCAATCCTAACAATCATGACGATATCGTGTATCATCTATTTTTGGCCAATGAACACTTTTCCTTGCAACTGTGTGGAGTAGTTTAAGCAAAGGAACATGAACATGCTTCTTCTCCCCCAAATCCACTCACTTTTTTATCATCTACTCACGTTTCGTTTCCAATCCTTCGTCACTTGTACTTATTTCATCCACTTAACACTACCATCAACTCCAACACTGCTACCCCTGCTATGCCAGTGAAATTTCTACGTTATACTCCTCGTCTTCAGCAACCAACGACTTCACTTCGAAGTTTATTCCTCTGTTTCGCTCCCTCTCTTCCAAGTCCACCACTGAGAACAACAAATCTGTCTCCGACACCGACTCTCCTCCTCTCTTAATCTCACCGAGCTTCTACTCGCCAACTCCTATCGAGCAGTTCCCGCCCCAATCTGACACTCCCTCCTCAAATCATTCTGTTCTCCGTCTTCTACTCTTGACACAGCCAAACTATTAGTTTTAATGACACATCAATCTGATTCTTAACAAGGTCCAAATTCACTTAACGTCACATCATGTTTTGTGTGTGTGCTTGTGATTCAGTTGTAGAACATTCAGATTGGCTTGCACTGAATTCCTTGGAAGCTCATCTAATTATGTTGTACCCCAAAGAAAAAATGCAGACTGTGAACGTACTGAGAGACTTATAGAGTAGCTAGGAACCATTAGAACAACTGTTGACATGGTTGGCCTATCGGTTGGATTTTCTTGAACAAATAGTAGCCAAGTTGAGGCTTGCAACTCCGGCAACCATGAAAAGCAAAATCGATGGCACTAAAACCCACTTTGGTTATGACTAGTGGAATAGATTCAGATCTCACTCAAGAGTAGGCATTCTTGCTTCGTTGGCTCTATTTGTCACTTTATGGATGATTTGGAATTGGGCAGTCTTTGCAGTAGGAAGCTTCTTTGTCCTTTTTTTTTTTTTTTTTTTGGAAACCTTCAATCGATGATTGAGGTTTTGGGGTGTTCACAGACGAAGACATGGAAGGAGAGAGGGGGCGCAAGCTGATCCCTTACAAATGGTTGGGGGGGTGTGTCGAAAAATAGGGCCTTAATGGTGCTAGAGAGGGATTCTAATCCATTCTCATCCATGCCCTCGGCCACTCCGACAAGCTATACGAGGCGTTCCTGCTCTCCCAGTAGCAGAGACTGACTCCTTTAACCTACAATGCCCTTATTAGTGCATGTGCCCGCAACGATGATCTCGATAAGGCCCTTCATTATGGCTGCTGTTTCTTGGTAGTTTTAGAGTTGTGTTTGTCTTTGAATTTCTTCTCTGAACCGAAGAGAAACCTCTTCACGGAGCTTTCTACCATTTTTATTGCCCTCTTGACAAGATCGAGGTCGTTTGGCTCAGGACCGTATACCGTAGTGAGGAGAAAATACAATGCAATTATAGTCACTACATTGGTAATTCTTCTCACCAGCTCCTGTGTTCTTCGTTTCCAATTGAAAATCTAAGCATTCGAGCTGAATAAAGTAAGAAATGGAAAGAAGTAATCCGACAATGAAGCGCACACAAATCTGCTCACTTTGTCAGAGAATTCGACTGCAGATAATTCGGCCGTTGACTTTGCAACTTCTGCTTCACGCCGTAGGACCATCTATTTGCCGGAATGGCTTCTTAGTCATCGCCGATTAACTTACAAAGACAGTCTGTAGCAGAGTTAATGATGATGATGATGATGATGATGGTGATGACAAAGTTGACTCCAGGATCCCTCCTTATGCCGGCCGCACCCCCCGGATGGCCCTGGAGGTCGGATGAATCCGGACCCCTCCGTTCCGGCCGCGACAAAAGCCCGAAAGCCGGATTCATCCGACCTCCACATGACGACCATCCAATGGGGTCGCCGCATCTCCTCCTTAAAGTACAGGGAGGAGACGATTTGAATCCCCTTATGCCCTACACCTAAAGCCGTAACTCCTCGCGGTGGAAGAAATGATGTGCAACTCATACCCAATCAACCGTTGTTGTCGCCGGAAAGTGGGAAGTAATGTCTTCACTTCAGTCGATTGTAGTTTCGTCGACTTACGCATGAATACCCTCGCTCCATTAACAAAAAAGCAAGCTTCCAAATAAAATTGGTTAAGGAGTATAATTGTCTATTGTAGATTAAGTTTAACAGCGTTAAAAAAAATGGGACAATTATAATTGTTTGAAACATTTAGGAAGAATTTGAATTTAGGCAAATCATAGGGGAGATCAATGTAATTTTTCCTAAAAACTTCAAAACGGTGTGTAAATTAAGAAAAAAAAATTACAAAATGAATGTCGACTTCCATCTTGTGAATTTTGAAAACATTAGATTCTATTACGTCATGGATAATTAAAAATATATATATATGAAATGGCTGACAATAAATTTGTGGATAGAATTAATTAAGGCAAGGGATAGCAGCGTTTCAAGGTGGACAGATTAGAGAAAGTAACCCAAGTCGGCCTTGTTGTTTGGCTGGAAACTGGAGCTTGGTGGGAATTTAACCCATTGACACCAAACAGAGATGTCGGTAGCCATTAATCTAATGGATTATATTTTATTTAAAAAAAAAATCCTTTTTTGGGAAAAAAATTGCCATCTTTACAATCTGTGGAGAAAAGCTTCACTTTATAATTCAAAATATTATCACATGCATAGTAGAAAGAATGTCTATTTTGGTGGTTATGTAGATAGTGAAAGATGTAAATAGGTCACTCATAAAATTTCAAACTCATTCAACAATATGTTCTCTGTATGCATCGGACCATTGTTGTGTAATCTCTCATTTCATTCGATTTTCAAAACATAAAAACCTTATATTGTCATTTGGAAAACTTTATTTTGAATACACTTGACACCTAACTGGAGACCTAGGTAAGAGTGTCAACGGGCCGGTCTGGGCCGGTTTCGGTCCGGGATGGTTTCGATCCAGGCTGAACCAGTGTCGGGTTGTATAAACCTAGCCCAAAACATGTTCATTAAGAGTTCAGGCTGGGGTGGGCTGTGTTGGACACAATAACTAACGGGCTGGTCCGGTGTCGGTTTGTTATCGGGCTGGGTTTATTGATGTGATTTCGGGTCGGTTCGGTCCGGATCGGGCTTATCGGGTTTATCGGGCCCCTTTTATATGTAAACTATATAGCCTATTTTATTATTTATATCTATAAAATTAGCATTATTCCTTCCATATGTATGTAATTTAATAAACTATAACAATTAACGTAATCTTTTCAACTATAGATTCACATAATTTTTTAGATAATGAAGTGAACTCTAATAGTGTAACACAATCTATTAAAATTTAAAACCATTAAAATTAAGAAATCGGACCCAAACGGACCTTACCAGTGTTCGGGTTGGGTTTTATCGGTTTGGGCTAATTCGGGCTTCTTAACGGACCGGTCCGGTCTGGTTTCGATTTAGACTGAAACGGTGTCGGGCTTTACAAGCTCAGACCAAAACTTGTCCATTAACATTTGGTCCGGATTAGGATCAGGTTATATCGGGCTGGCTCGGTCCATGCTACCGGGCCGGGCCCAGTTTTGACACCCTTAGACCTAGGGATATTTGTTCATAAAATTTAGAATCATTCAACATACCGCAATTGATTTTTTTTTTTTGGCTTGATAAGATTTTTTATTTTTTTATTTTCCATAAACAAAAGTAAGTGGGTAGTTGATGCTCTTCACAAGTGGAGGTTTAGAAGCATGTTATAATTACCATGTGATAAATATTTGGAAGAATAATTCACCATTATGTTCTTGTTTGTATCTTTTTTGGGATTCTATCACCGTTTATATTTAACGGATCCTATTTTCTAGAGGTGGATTCCACATTAAATCAATGGTTATAAGATACTATAGAGAGATGTCCACATTCAGGTGATCCAAACTCATTATTTGCTGTTTGGATCACCTGCATATACTTGTATCTTCAATGGAATCCCATCAGTCTGGGATCAATCTTTGAAGCATGGAACCCACTAAATAAAGGATCCAAATCGTCTCCTCCTTGAGATTCGGGAGGAGGGGGGGCGACCCTACTGAATGGTCGTCATGTAGAGGTCAGATGAATCCGACCCCTCCATTAGAACCGACAAGCCGAACAGACAAGAGAGTATCAGTTCAAACGAAAGGGTCGGATTCATTTGACCCCTACATGGCGACTATCCAATGGAGTCGCCGTGTTTCCTCTTTAAATACAGGAAAGAGACAATTTGATCCCTTAATATAGACGTAATGGAATCTGAAGAAGAACACAAATACATCCCGTGAACTTTTCTCAACAAATTTCAGCAGAGGATCCACTAACCCCATCCATTTGTAAATGCACAGTTATCTTCCACGTGGCAAATAAAAGTATCCAACCACGGTTTTGGCCCTAGATTGCCGACTGCTCCCAATAAATAATAGTCAAGAAAGGACAGGATATTTTGTAGTTGATTTGGAGCCTATAAATGCCGCCATTGGGAAGCTTAGGTTTCACTGCAGATCAGAGCTCCATTAGCACATCGTTTGGTTGAAATCAGAAAGCTGAGCGTTTATCTTTGCTGTTAGTGAGAATGGCAGGAATCTTGCACAAGATCGAGGGCGCCCTTCACATGGGAGGAAACAAAGAAGAAGACAAGAACAAGCACTCCGGCGAGGATCAGCACCACAACAAGAACCCGGAGAAGAAGGAGGGGGGGTTCGTGGACAAAATCAAGGACAAGATCCATGGAGGAGAGACTCATGAGGGCAAGGAAGGAGAGAAGAAAAAGAAAGAAAAGAAGAAGAAGGAAGGCGAAGACGGCAAAAAGCACGACGGCCATAGCAGCAGCAGCAGCGACAGCGATTAGATCCCCGTTACATCCCACATTCTCTCATCGCTATCATAGGTATTACTTTCTTCTTCTTTTTTTTTTTCTTTTATTAGGGTTTCAAATCGCTAGATCTGTGAGATGATGCTCATTTCTTTCTGATTTCTTCTGTTTGTTTGGGTTTTTTTTGCAGAGACTAGAGAGAAGATGGAGTCTTGTTAGTTGTTTCATTGTGATTGTTACAGTAGTAGTAATACAATGTGTCTGTGATAATGTTTAGGAAGCAGAGTAAATTTATGGTTTGATACCATCTCTTACTCTCACTCTCTCTGTGTGTAAGTCTATAAATGGTGATGAAGATTAAATAAATATGGGATTGTCTTGTCTCTTTTGTTTAATATCTCTGGATAGTCTTGTTCACCCTGCAGACAACTACATGGGTGTCTCTATTATATTCAGTTTGGTCGTTCCTTCCTTCTTCTTCACGGGATGTGATGTGGAAACTGGTCATCGGTTGGATGAGTCCGGATGATTCCATCACCCACCCCCCTCTGCATAACTCAGATTGATTCTTATCTTCACCGTAAAATTGTTTCACCTCCCATCCGAAAGGCGCCAACCACAGAAAAAAATATCAAAAGGAAAAAAAATGATAGCAATTGTTTTTGACTTTTGGTAAATAGATGATAGCTTTATGACTTTATCTGACCCTGTCAATTTCATGGGATAGAAAAATATCTCAAAATATCCGGGGATGTCAGGCCACTTTGAAATCAAATTAAGGCAAGGCCCATCCAGGCCCAGGCTCAATTTTGGCTTAAGTCTTATCAATTCTCCAGGCCTGCTTCTTGGCTAGCCCACTCATGGATTTTGAGGTCTAACTCGGCTCGAGTTGTGGAGTTGGTCCAGTGAGTGATGTAAAAGTTAGAGTGGCTCGGTGCATGTACTAATACATTGGTATATGTGTGGATTAAGAACTTCAGCCTTTGGATCACGGTTGGAGCGACTACACAATTGGAGACAAGCTCATTTCTTGGATTTAGTTGACCGTATTGGATATGGGTATAGGGCATTATCTGTCATGTGTTGATGTAGCATACTTTTTTGGAATCAGTCAATATTGCCAATATTATCTTGTGTCAATCGTATGTCGACTTGTATCAATTCCCATACTCATTCCACAAAACAATGTTATTATTGGGAATAGTCTCACATTGTTAATGAGATTAGATTCCTGTGGTCTTATATATAGAGAGTCCCTTTACTTACTAGTTCGAACTTTTCATTTGGAAATTTGACATGATATCAGAACTCTAGGTTCCCTCATAATAACCCTAAAAAAAAAGAGGTCAAATCACAGAAAGAAGGACGCCAGATGTATAAAAGAGGGACTATAATCATCCTAAGAAGGACTATGGTCACCCAAAGAGGGATCAGTCACTTGAGAAGAGGGACCAGTCACCTGAAAAGTATTTGGTAATGCCACATATATTACCATATACACCACCTAATGGTGGGGTTATATGAGGGGGGGTATTGGGAATAGTCTCATATTGCTAATGAGATTGGAATCTTATGGTCTTATATATAAAAAACCCCTCCACTTACTAGTTAGAACTTTTAACTTGAAAACTTGACAACTATATGGATCAAGTATTTGTATTGATCATGGCCGATACCTCAAACCATGCATGGACCTACATTAGAACAAAAACACATCGATATTGACTCGGAATACCACCAGATATCGATGTTCTGCAGTGAAAAAGGCCTGGTTACTCTACCCACATGGGTACGTACCTTCCCTTGACCCGTCAATTCCATCTTTGGAAGGACTTGGGACATGGACCCCAACCAATTGTGGAGCTTCAAGGAATGTAAGAGCAACGGGGTGGATTTCAGACTCTGTGTGAAGAGAAGAAGGTTCCAGGGAAAGAGACCTGATTGGGGTGTTGCAAGGGAGGTGATAAGGGGGTCAATTCGGTACCGGTATGGTATATTGAAATCGTACCAAATTATCTGTATTGAATAAAATTGAATCACAATCGAGATGGTAATGATATGAAAAAATAGAACTAAAGCCGGTATGGTATGGTATGGTATTATGGATCGATCGTCGATATGTATCGAATATTGAAATCGTACAAAATGTGTGCCTGTATAAATTTATATCCATTTTTATTTCTTATACGTACACCAAATTTTATATGAAATCATATATATATCAAATAAAACCATATATGATAATAAAAACCGTACGGAGTTAGTAAGTCAATGTTGTAGTAAATTGGATTTGAAACTGTTACGATATAGTATCGATATCACCATTTTGTCTTCTATGTCATTTCAAATCGAATATCATACCGTTTGACACCGTTAGGAAGATGCTAAAACTATAAAACAGAGTAGGGTAGAGTGGAGGGGTAGCAAAGAAAGAATCTTGCCAGACTCATCTGTTTTGTATGTTTGTGTATTTGCACGATTCATGAGGGGTAAAGTAGTAAGGTTTAGGAAGGACATGAATGTTATCCTTACCATGCCACAGTGTAAATGTTACTTGGAAATTTTGGCTGCCTCTGGTAACGTTTAATAATGATCTTTTATAGTGTTTATGTTGTTTTTCTATTTTTTTAGAATAATATTTTGTAAAAATAATATTTTTGAAGAACAAAATATTATCAAATATTTTAAAGACTAAAAACGTTTTCCAACATTTTTAAAGAACAAAATTGTTACCAAACATTTTTAAATTATGCACATATTTCTCTGTTAACCTTCTTAGGTATTATGGTGTGAACGAATCATAGGTCTCAACCCACCCATTTGATTATATTCTTGGAGAACACGTAAAAAGGAAATGGTCTATCCCTCTCATCCGGAGCTCTGTCTTTAACCAGGATTGTATATTTGGAGACTTGGAGTATTCTATTTAATGAGTCTATCCATTCTTGCACACTCTTAATAGTTACATACCAACCGTGTTGTTCACGTCATCATCTATAGTAGGTCAATGTCACAATCTTATTTGCCATGATAAATATTAAAAAAAAGTGAAATTTTAGGCCAATTATACGAGGAGAACCCTTAATATATCCAATAGTTAATCCTGGCAAATCATCGTTCCACTCTCGTGATTGGAAGAGTAAAGGGATGTAAGAAATATTTCCACTTTGTTAACTGGGGACAATTTTCAAACATGCACAAATGTTTGTACTCAGTCGGCGCTTCATAGCTTTGTCCCTTCATTCAGAAGGGGAGGGGCAATTTTAAGATTAGGGAAGTGAATTTTTATACTTAAAAATGAAATTTTTGTAATAATTATAGCATATGATATCACATGAATATGTAACTTATTTTAAATCATTTCATATTTAGTTATTAATTTACATTTTATTTTGTAGTCAAATCTCTTCCATTTGAAAAGTAAAATAAGTATTAGATCTAAAAAGTATCATTACTAAATACGGTAAGAAATTTAGATTCTTCATGCAATCATGTTAGATAATGATTAATGAATATTAAATGTTCATTTTAAGGTTTGAAATTCACTTCACTTCCTTTTAATTTTCTATACAATCAAAGAGAGCCTAAACATGATTGAAATGATTAAAGAGTGATTTAAATTGGACTCGCACTATTTACCCTCATTCCCACATGGTTTTAGGGATTGGAATTGGCCAGAGGCGATCCTGAGTCACTCCCAAGTCAACATGGATTTGGGCCATTTTTCACACTTGTTTATGCTCAATTCTAAAGCTTTTGCAGGGTCAATCTGATTCGGGAGTTCAGATCACTTGCATGTACAAATACTTTCCTTGAAATCTCATCACCATCGATGTGGTGTGGGATCCATTCCTAGAATACGGGACCCATTAAAAATATGAACGGAGAACTATTCTCCTGAGCCGTAGTCTTGATTCTGAGTGCAAAGATGAAAGAACAAGAAAGAGGAGTAGGGAAGAAGTGGATGGCCTCACCAAACCCAAACCAAGATTCATTTCCAGCACAAAGTAAGCATGCAAAGAGAAAAAGAGCATCCACAAGCCGGCCTTTCAATATTTGGATAAGAAAGTAACCCAGTATTATTCCATACCCCATACTTCTCACCTTACCAACAATTGCGTCTAGATTCAACGTGTATTGCTCATCCACTTGAATCCCTTCTTAGACAGCTCTTTTTACTAAAAACGAAACCGAAGGCTGTAGAAAAATGAAAACAGGGGTCCTTCTATAAATAGCTGGATACCCACTCACATACTTTGTAACCAATCAAGAAAGAGAGAGAACCCTAAAGAGTAGCTCGCTCACAATTAAGAAGTCATGAGTTTGAGAGAGAGAGAGAGAGAAAAAAGCTCACTAGTTCTAATGTCCCCTGGAGTTCCTCAAACCACTTCAGTGGATGTCTCACCCTCTTCTTTGAGAGCAGACTTCTACTGAAGTGTTTGGAGGAACGCTGGGTGCCATTGGATAGATATTGGTTTTAAAGTCTCGTCCGTAGTAGTCATGGGTTCAACTCTCCTCTCACTCCTTTCCCTCTATTCATCCCCCCCCCCCAAAAAAAAAAAAAAAATATATATCTTGCCCCCCAAAAACAGAAAAAAAAAAGAAGAAAAGGAAATGCAGGTTGCTGAATATTTTTGGGTATTATTATTTTATTATTATTGATAGTACATCCATAATGATCTGTTTAATTCTCTTTAACTCCATAGAATCCTTCTTCCTCGCTTTGAGGTTGTATGCCCTTAATTATTTCCTCTATTTTATTTTTTTTACTTTATTTTATAATCTTTTTATGATTTTCGTTTAATAGCTTATACGATACATAGTAATTTGTATTTATGAAGCTCAGCTTAATTCTCTATGTTCATTTGCAAATTTTTGAAGTAAGTTCTTCCGAGGGGCCTGAAACTGGTTTGAAATTTATTTAGTTCGATGCAATACTTTAGGGTTATAGTCTATGGTGGACATTGTACAGTTGCTAGGGTTCTTCATGCCATTGAAAGACAACTTTGAATCACCACCACCTATTGTTATACTTCTTCATGCCATAAATCATTGTTAAGAGTAGAATGTCTTATATTCTGTCGTATGAGTTCGTGGGTTATTGACTCTAAATTAAGAGCCGTTAAAAGTTTGTTAGGCTTGATGTTATATGGGTATTTCGATAAATATGCATGTATAGGGTTCGCTATAAATATATAGTGATGGCTTTCTCTATAAAAATATGAGAGTCATGAGGGCAAGTGTTGTAATCTTATTTCCCATTGGTAGTGAAGCAAATATCATCTCACCATGAACGTAGACAGGAAATCCTTGTTGATTGTAACAAAATAGAAAAGAAAGAAAGGGAAGATGGAGAGAATGGAGAAGAGAGAGAATTGATGTGTGTATTTCTCCTCTCCTTATGTCCTTGTATTTTCAGAAAAAATAGTAGCCAACTTACAAGAAAATCTCTCAAATTAGAAGAGATGAAATAAGAAAGAAATAAACTAACTTAGGAAAGAGATAAACTAACTTAGGAAAGAAAATATATCTTAATCAACAAAACTAAGACTTATTTCAATTACCAACTAGAAAACTAAACTATTTAGGAAACTATCTTAACATCCTCCCTCAAGCTGGAGCATGAAAAAATGTGAGAGTTTCAGCTTGGAACAATGTAGTAGTGAAAGTAGCAACAGCAGTAGTAGCAGCAGTAACTCTAGTCATGGTGGCAGTAGTTAACAGTAAAGATCACATCACATGCAATAAAAGTAAAGATTGCATCACGTGCAACAGTAATAGGCTCCAACATGAGCAAGGTAGTAATACGCTCCAACATGAGTAACGTAGTAGTACGCTCCAACATGAGCAAGATAGAGAAAAGTATCTCTTCCATATATAAACACGAACCAACTGATGACTTGAGCAGATAAGTAATCTTCAACTGATTACTTGAGCAGATAAGTAATCTTCAACTGATTACTTGAACAGATAAATATCTCCAATCTCCCCCTCACATGGAGCATGCAGTGAACAAATAACGAAAATGAACACTCAACGAGAATAACCACAAACAAGAGCCAATAATCTTCAAGCACCCAAAATAATAAATTGTAAATATAGAAGTCCAACTGATGTAGAATCTGTTGATGTGGGAACCCAGGTTGAGATAACCCTATTGGGTCCACTGATAGACCCACCCCAAATAATATAATACTAAAATATGAGGTGTAATGGCAAAGCAGTGAATAAATCAAAGTTCATCACAATGAGGGGCACTTCTGTAATTTCTGCAATGGTATGTGGCGTAGTGGAGAAACATCCAAACCTTTAGGATATAATAGGAATTAGAAGTAAAAGGATGGGGTAGTGTGGGTATTGAAACAAAAGAATGATAACTTAAAAATAAATTATAAGGAGGGGGTATTTATGGAAAGGGGAAAATAAAATCAAATCATGAATTAAGGGAAAAGAGGGATCGTCTTCTTCCTCTCAACAAAATGAGTAGGCAGAAGAACCATCTTTATTTCATAATAGTAAAACTTCTTCTAAAGGCATCCAATAGATCTGAAACTTCGGACAAAAGATCGAAACATTCAGGTCTATTGTTTCCAACCCATATTAAAGTCAATCAATGAAGATTAAGATAAGGAAAATTTATAGAGAAAAGAAAGAAAGAAAATGAAGAGAAAGGAGAAGAAAAGAAAGAAAGGGAAGATGGAGATAATGGAGAAGAAAAGAAAGGAAAGATGGAGAGAATGGAGAAGAGAGAGAATTGATGTGTGTGTTTTTCTCTCCTTCTGTCTTTGTATTTATAGAGAAAATAGTAACCAACTATTACAAGAAAGTCTCTCAAATTAGAAGAGACGAAAGAAGAAAGAAATAAACTAACTTAAGAAAGAGATTAACTAACTTAGGAAAGAAAAGATAGCTTAATCAACAAGACTAAGACTTATTCCAATTACCAACTAGACAACTAAACTACTTAAGAAACTATCTTAACATTGATGAACCACGTAAATCTTTACTTTGTGTGATTGTTTCTTTCTATTTCGAATTTTACTTTCCTATCTTGTGTTTAGGGTTTGATTTTTATAATCACGAGCGGTGACAATACTAGATCTTTTTTTTTTTTTTGGGCATTCCAAGTTCATGATGAACTATTGAGGTATTCTTTCTTATCACTATTGCTAGTAGTCTGTATTTTGATTTGTTTACCTATTACTTATTTTCTTTTGTAGGCATCTGTTGCGATGCTAAGGTCGAGCCATCGTGACGACAACGATCATGAATCCGAGAAAAGGAAACTAACCAATTGACCATCCCCGTCGATATCAACGGCTTCTGAACAACGGAATGAACCACTTCATTGACTCCCCTTGAAACATAAGTGAAAGAACAAAACTCACAGAAAGCTGCAAGAGAAATAATGTCCCCAATGATTGGCTGAAATTCAAGATCCCCAAGAGAACCGAAAGGGAGTTCAAGTAATATTTTGATTTGTTTAAGAACCCTTTAATAGGACCAATCCCCACAACTACCACCTCCTAACAACATCCTAGTGAGGGTTGGGCCCAATCGCCCCAAGTTGAAAAGAAGGCCGAATGAGTTCCATTTCCTTGTGGAATTGTTTGTAGGGCATGAATGCATGATTATTAGCCCACGCTGATTAGGGGGCAACCACAACTTCAGTATCATGAAAGGGTGTCATTGGTTAATCGGATAAGTTTGATTTCAAATCATGTGATAAATAGTAAAACCAAAATCAAACCAAATAGTAATCGATTCTTTGTTTCAAAAGCATAACCGAATAAGAATCGATTGTGATTATACAGTTTTAAAAGGTTTAGCTTTCGATTTTCGGTTTTATATTAATCCTGGTTGGTAGATACAATGTATAATCAGTTCGGATGAAGACAAAACCGAGCTTATGCACAAAAAAATATTGCTTTAAATTTTGTTTTGAAATAAACAATATCCTATCTGAGGCTCTCTTTGGTTTGTATTATATAATGTATTATGAGTTATTTGTGACAAATCAATTATGATAATAGATTATGAGTAATAAATAATGACCGTTTGGTACCACTAAACATAATACATCATATAATGAGAAATATAAACAATCACCTAATAGATTATTCTAATAATGATAAACAGCTACTCACCTATTTGTAGATAATGAATTATATTGATTTATTATAATTATAAATAGACATTATAAATCATACCAAACAATCATAAATTTTATAATATATTATATAATACATTATATAATACAAACCAAAGAGACCCTGAGTAATTGTAATGAAAAATTCCACAAAACTAAATAATCCTATCAAACTAAAAATATAATCAAAATAAAGAAGAATCTATTATGATACTCCGGTTTCTATTATACTGCTTGAATATCCTATCGAATAGATACTAATCGGTTTGAAATTGACGGTTTTTGGTTCTTACTAAACCGAACAATTCGACTTTAAATAATCGGTTTCAGTTTTGGTTTTCGGTTCTGATTCCCTTTTGAATCTTTAGTATTATGAAACCCACTTAGGACAAAGCATTTTCACATTTTATGGTCCTATAGTTATAGATCCAGTCATGGGTCCAAAGTTGTAAACTTTATGGATGTGGGTGCACCATTTGTACAATTTGATGCCCCATCCAACAATATAATGCATCACTTTCGAGCCACATGATGTTAAACAATATTAAAATTCCTTCCATAACTTAATTGCCTATGTTATAAGCATTAACGACCTTAGCTACATTATTCGCCAAAGGAGGCAGCTCAGTTGATAAAGACAGACACCTCAAAGAGGTCATGAGTTTCAACACTTCTTGAGAGGTCTACCTATCCCCCAAAAAACTTACCTATGCAGTCACATCCGTTTGCTAGTCTCTTCATGGGATTCCGTTTGGTTAACCCAAAACCAAATCAGAAATTTCCAACCGCTTGAATCTCAAAATCTGCAGCTATGATTTGTGTCTTAGAAATCAAGAGGGACTAATCCTCGCCAAATATATGGGTCAGTAAAAAACTACCACATACAAGCACCAAGCAATCTGCAAAGCATCAGAAATGCAGCATAGACAAGTGTTCATGGACACCACAGCCTCACAAGAAAAGCTACATAACAGACTTATATCCTCTCTTGTCGTTGGGTGGCGTCTAGTCTTGAATCATTGGCTCAAGACGATCGGGTGCATATACCAATACATCGGTATATGTGCCTGATGAACTCCAACCATTGGATTACTGTTGGACAACAGGAGACAATTTTTTTCCCTACATTAGACAAAGCAGTGATAATGCCATTCTGGTTATTCCTTGTGGTTCTAAATATGGGGAAGGAAAGAAAAAGTTAAATTGTTCTTTTTTTAATGAAAATTTGAAATCATGAATGTGTAAATAATTTAAATTTCATACTAAATATGATAAAGGTCAGAATTTTTATACAGAGTCACATAAAGCACACCAACCATTCATTTTATGAGGAGACAGTGTTGGTATTGGATGGCATCCAACAGTATCATGTATGACCACCATGCATATGAACAATCGTATATGAAACATTTTGCTGACAATCATACTTTTCAAATGAATTGATTACTTCTTAAAACCAAGGAATTGAGTTGAAAAATATAATAAAATTTATTAACCATATCTACAATATTGAAATGAGGTAAGGCCAACACGGGGTAGTTTTTCTTGAGTACATACTCTGGCTTAACTAGTGAAAAACTACTTTCTGCTTCCCCACTACTTCAAGAAGCTCAAACAGATTTTGCATTGGACAATCAGCATTGGACAGTTGGCCATTCAAATTCTTGCGAAAGCGCCGATGTAGCACCAACCAAATGGAAGAACAGAAGGGGGATGCACCGAAACCATAGCAAGAGCTAACCTAAGTGCACAAGCCATTTAATGAAATAAAGCAACTACACAACTTACCCAGATGGAAAAAAAAATACACTACAACCATAAGTTAGAAGCAAACCAATGAGGGGGTTGCAGCTACAACGAGGATCCAAAGCACTATCTTTAGCTCTCTTACCTTTTCACACTGTCCCCCAATTGTTCCAAAAGATCTCCCCGAATGTGAGATTGAGATATGCATTACTACGTCTAGAAATCTTTAAGGGCTCCCGAAGACGTGAGGAATCAAAACTCAGAAATCCGAAGGTTTTCAAAGGGCTTATACCACTATTAAATCAATGACCGGAAATAAAACCAAACTCCTAATTCCAAGGAAGACAAGCTTCAATCCCGGGGAAAGTACGAGTTTCTTTTGCCCATTAGAATCCAAAGGGTCCCAAGGAACTCATCAAGTCGGTGGAATTTGAGGCTGCATAAATTTGTTTTGCAATTCTTTTTTTTAATGAAAATGCTTTATAGTTAGACAATCATGTTTACCAATGACTACAAAAGCTTCCATTTTGATTTTAATTTAAATTACACTTCCTTTCTCTTTATTTTCCTCCCAACCAAACGGAGTCTAACCCAAAGCGACAACAACCAAACCCAAACAAAACACATTCAGTTAAGTCTTCAAAAGTATGTACCTTCCTCTCTTTTCTCTCTCACGAGGGTCAATCATAAAACAAGTCATCAAGAAGGCAAGATAACCCACAAAAATAAAAAGGCCAAACAGGGTTCAACTCCGAACAAACCTCTCCTGTAGTGAAATAAATAAACAGCATGGCATTTTGTGTCACAGTGCAAAGCCAAAGCCCAAGCCCAAGCCCATTAATAACCTTTCTACACAAATTCAAGATCGAGCTGGAGATTAAGGTACTTTCTTTTACCCAAACAGATAGGCCAGAATCAGCGGCATCAACAAACCACTGTACAACCCCTGAATCACCTAAGACACATCTAATGAGAGGGTAAAAAAAGATGATTAAAACAAAAAATGTCAATGACAGCGAACTATACCCTCTATACACCCCTAGTACAAAATCTTGTTATGTACTGCTAAATTACACTGAAAATTATGATACCCACCGACCTCCTGCATGAGAAGAGGCATTGAGAAAAGAGAGACGAGAAGAAAGAAAAAGCGAACTCTAGGGGGGTTGTCGCCGATGCCAAAAGAAACACACCACCGCATTAGGGAAGTCTCTCCCCCACCCACACTGGAAATAAAGAATACATACACTACAAAATCAATTACCAAACCCTGCAGACACCACCTCAATGCTAGCTTCCAATTCTTTTTTCCCCTTCGGACGACTCCTCAAGTTTCTTCCCCCACATTCACAGATCACACTGACATGGCATTGAAGGCTATAGGGTTCAGCCAATGCTTTGGCGGAGGTTCGTCAGCTTTTACCTAGTTGTAGATTTTTACAGGCTTCTCAAATGTATGACGGTTCTGCAAAATTGGAGACAAAGGTCACTATTGTGGTTATGGAATCCTTAGGGTACCTGCTAACTCTTGCACTATTTTAGCAATCCCATATTATGGGTAAAACGTACTCATGCCATCTGCCCAAGTCTGTCACTAATCAACAATGGTGATCCCCTCCCCAACCCCACCCAAAGGAAAAGATAATTTTAGATCAGTTCAGAAAATACGATCACGAATTAATCTTGAACTTTACCTGATTAGCTGCATAAGCCCTTTTAGGAGCACTGTCAGAGTGCTCCAGTCCAAGATACTGCTCCCAAGCTCCATACACATCTCTTCTCTGAAACAGGATAAAACAAATGTCAGTTCACAAGGGAACGACGAAAGAACACAAAGTAGTTTGTATATATAACAGTTTCAGATAGTCCTACCTGAAAACGACTGGAAACAATGTCGGAATCTTGTAGATACTCAGGACGACCCAATGACAAAAATGCAAACTTCCACTGCACCAAAAGGGGAAAAAAATTATATATTAGACGTACACAGATGAAAATGATTTTCTATATTATGGGCACATATGTGCTCATTTTTACACAGCCATTTATGATTAACTACGCTTTCATCCCCCTACCCGTGGGGTGGGGGAGAGGGGGGGTAGGGAGTAGGGAGCACAGATGACACTACAGAGCAAGGTCCCCCCCTCCCCCCACCAATGAAGTTTTTGATGCTCAGTTTCTCACAAGTGCCAACTGAGGAAACCATACAAAAAACGGTTCAACATATATACCTCCGCAACACCCATTTGTAACAGGAATCTAATACCCAAATCAGGCAAACCAAGAGACTTAGATCACCACCCACAAGACATACCCTCCAAAAAAATATATATATATAAGAATAAAATTAAACAAGAGAGAAACCTTAGCAAACTCCTCATCTGGAACCTGCAATTTTTTCTGTATACGCACTTTAACTTCAGCTAAAGTTTCCCCTTCATGAATGATCAGGAAAAAGGGCTCTCCAAAATTCTGAACTTGCTGTTAAAACCAAAAGGTTCAAATATAAGATAATTTGGACAGTTGATTTTAGTCATGCACGAGCAGGAATTCATCCATCTGCAAATTTCTTTAAGCAATAGCAATGACTCAAAGATAAAGTCTGATGTTTTTTACCATCTGATTTTGGGAAGTATCTTTTGTGAAGTGATAAACATGAATCAAGCGGTCATGAGGACCAAGGTTCTTCTCTTCTTCAGGGATCTGTAATAACAATCAAAGCGTAGTAAATTTCAACAGCACCTTAAATTTGCACAAAAAACATCAATTTATTGTTATAATGCCCATGATTCAACTTGCTCGAAAAGCATGTGGGTAAATCTGGTTGAAAACTTAAAAACAAAAGTAGGATCCCCCCCCCCCAAAAAACCACTTTCTTTTAGGAGTGAACACGGTTTTTAAATAACAAAATTAGAAATTTTCTTGGAGCTAGTCATATAAAACTATCCTTTTCCACCTCAGAAGTACTCATTTATCCTTTACTAAAAAAAGGTTTCAGAATTTCTAACATTAAAAAAAAAAATTTATATATATTTTCAGGTGCCGATTTGGAACCAATTTTCCTTCACCCATGATAAAGTGGAAATTCTTCAACCTGGATTTTAGAGGGATTAGATTAAGATCCAGGAATAGTGAGGGTATTATTGGCATTCAACACAGGGTGGAGGGGCAGGATCATTATGATCCTGTCCCCCTCGTTTCATTTGTCCTGATGTCCTACTCAAAACCAAAAGGACAAAATTCTAGGTGAGGGTATTATTGGCATTCAACACAGGGTGGAGGGGCAGGATCATTATGTTCCTGTCCCCCTCGTTTCATTTGTCCTGATGTCCTACTCAAAACCAAAAGGACAAAATTCTAGGTGTCAAACCCATACCCATGGGAGTTGGACCCAAAATGGTTAAATTATCCAAAAATTCAGTTTCGGCAGGTACCTGTAACAGGTCTTAGGTAACAAAGGGTTCAATCCAGCATGGAACATTCCAACTCTCAAGTCCAGGCACAATACTGAAAATTTATTTAACTAGGTTTGAAACATACAATGCATCTAAATTGACATACATATGCATCTGTCCTAGGCACGCACAAATATAATAACAAAGCAAAGTATGCTACATCTGACAATAATATGCCATACGAAAAAAAAAAACGTTACCTCCTCAGCTCGCAATGTCCAGTATTGATCATTTATGTTCTCTATCTTTTCACTAGGGGGAAAGATCTGCAATGATGTTATTCAAGAATTATTCAACAGACAAGAATGAAAACCAATAGGCAAATTATGATCAGGTCATGAATCTCTATGAAATTTAATAGCTCTCGGCAGCTGACCAAAGGGATCTACAGCAATTCCTTTCTTTCAAAACTGCCAGATTTAAAAAGTACTGATCAGGCCATTCACATTCAAAACAGGGTTTAGTCACATCAGCTACATATTCCAAGTTAAAGAGGGGAAAATTAATCATTAGTAATTACTTGTGCTCCAAATGGATCACTGTTAATTTGCTACAAGCCAATAAAAGTCAAATAATTAAACATATACCTTATAGATCTTGTGATAGAAAACTTCAAGCAATCGGAGTTCTGCAGTGGGATGAGACAGGTCGACCTGTGCTCCACAATGTATCACATAAGTAGGTTACTTTCTACCCGAAACATGCTGACGGAACGAAAATTAGTTCTCTAAACTGATCAATCAAGAAGCAACATTTATTCCACTTGGAATGGACCAAGACGTCCACAGAAAAGATTAGCGTGTTTACCCTACAAAAAGAGAAAGGAAACAAATAAACCATCAGAGAGGAAGCGCACACTCACCTTAGTTTTTAGGTCATTAATAACATCTGCAACTGTGCTCTGTTTTGGAAGTCGTATACTATGAATGACCACCTGAAAACAAAAGGAAACAGATGCAATGCATCAAATCTTGAAATGAGCAATCAAAATAGAAATAACCATTAAGATCTGTACACTCACCTCGTCCTTTACGGCCGAATGAAAAGCAACTTTCAAAGTTTTCAAACCTTGCAATTCCGGCAAAGGGATATCCAATACTTCATAATACAAGATATCGGAAGTCTGACAAAAACAAATCCATTAAAAGAACTACACCATTCAATGGTTACCAAAATTTGACACAAAAACCCTGAAAAAGAACCAGGTTACAGGTGATGACCTACCTGATTGTAGTGGACCAGCATGTCTGATAAATGCTCCGCCCCTCGGTACTTAATTGGTTGGGGTTTAGGCTGTTGAGAGTAACAATTATGGGATGTGAGCCTAATTTTGGATGAATCATCCAAACCAAGTTGGCGAGCAACTCTTTCCACAACATCATCATATGTGTTAAGCTTTGACCTAGCAATTTTGCAAGGAGAAAAGGGAATGAATCAGTAAGAATTATATATTTTTTGGAACAAGTTCGCCTCAAGCTAAAAGTAATGGTAAAATCCGGACAATTCATTAATACTTACAGCTCCAGACAAAAATCATCCTCCTTTGGTTTCTCTAGAGATCGGAAATGAACAACCTATAAATCATCAAATAATGTGAAGTCATTTATTAAGATATTCAAAATGAACATAATATAAGATTAAAAAGAATAATTTTCAAGGTAGAAAAACCAAAGTCAAGAGTGTAAATTTGTAACTACGAGCAAAACTGAAGGTTCTCAAAGTACATCATCCTTGGAGAAAATTCGTTTACTTGCAATAAATAACAACCATAGCAAAAGATAAGCTGCACAACCATTAAAAACAACAAGAAAAAGGCCAAAGGCTGCCCCCTTCCTCAAGAACATATTACAAAAATACGTACCGTCCAAAATACATAGCAGTCTGCCCTGCATTGGCTTATTCATCCGCCAAGTGACTTAAAATATTCTCACCCATATTAATGAAACTTAACCTCTTAATAAGACACATGCATCTCCAAGGACCACCTCAGAACACTTCATCCATTTACACGTACAGTGAAAGTGCCATTAAGTGCCAACAAGAACATCCACCTAAAAGTTTCTGAACTAGCATTACCACCTGCAGCTCCGTGGTGTTAGTCACCAACACCAATCAGACTAGAAGAACCAGTAACAATATCCCCACCTTGGATCCTGAAGACCACTCCTATTCCTGCCTACCCAATGTTTGCCCATTGACCATGGTTCGTGAAACTTCGCCGAAATATTTCGGTTTCACAAGAAATCGAAACAAGATGAGTAGCAAAACATTATATGCGAAATGTAACGACATTGAGATTTCGGTAGAGAGCGAAACGTAGGAGAAATCCAAAATTTCGAACCTTGCCATTGACCAACCAAAAATTTTTAGTGAGAAACCTACACATGCTGGATTAAAGCAAGAGCACCCATGGAGGTTGCAACAGATATTCCAGTGACACTAAGTAATTTGATGGGATCCCATGAGAGGCCTCCAGGTAACAGAAAATCCGGCTATTCTGAAGACAATAATAAGTAACATCCTAAATGGGGTCTGTTCTATCTTCTAGACATCTATCCTATTGTTCCTATCTTCCCAAGTGGTCCAAATGCCAACTAGAAACTTATAAGTGCCAAGCAGCTTTACTCTCTTTCCAAGGGAACCAATAGCCAAGGTTTAAAGCATCAATATCGAGAAGGTAATTTTAAGAGACGTATCGTATAGAATCGGACAGACGCAAGATACGCTAAAGATACACATGGAGATGGTGAAGAAACAGAATGACATGCTTAGAATAAAAACAAATTATGCTCTGATGGCTTTGGCTGCAGCTATTGCTGCTAGCTCCGGTGGCAATGGCTAAGGCTGCTACTGCTCCAACTCACCAGTCACCAAAACTGGTTTCGCCATCTTGCAGCTGTCACCCGAGTTCTATTGAGGTATCGAGGGGTATCGGGTTGGATCAACACGTATTGACCAATGAAGGTCGATACAACTGATACAATTTATTTATTTATATATCATATCCCGCACATATCATATAGGTGCCTACCGATACATATCGACCAATAAGCACCAAGACAATACGATTCTTTAAACTGTGCCAATAGCCAAAATTCCATACCTAGCTGCATAGAATACTGTCATACACCCAGACTCTTCAGTCGATCTGGTACTCATATTGTCACGACACAAGAGTCAGAAGTGCAGTAGACATGTCAGGTAATCAAACCCCTTAGTAACTTTTCAACTCAGTCAAATACCTTGGCTTCAATACAATGGTTTTGAAGAACCACACGATAGTTTAAATTAGGCATTTACAGGACATGGTACTTGAACATTGAGTCATAATCATTGCAAAAGGATACTAAAATCAAACAGGACTGAGTTTTCCTTCACCCAAGGATTCTGGTGTTCCGCTGGGATTCCTGGAACAGTGAGAAGTGCATTTCAGGCATTCGTTCAAGGGTGGGGGTGAGTAATAATAAGATCCCAGTGGGTGGATCCTTTTCACCCACAGTGAAGAAAACTTTCTCCAAAAACAAAATCCTGCTTGCACTTGACACTGAATCAACTATTACTCTTTAACCTAATGAACTGTAGGAAGGTTGATTGACGATATAACATACAACAAAATTAACTATCACTGTTTAATCTAAATAATGCAGTGCTAAATCCGAACCAAGGAGATCCTGTGGGAGATTAGCTAGCGACAGGATCGCAGGAAAAAGAACAGAAACTAGATTAGGAGAAAATTGGATAACTCAATAAAATAGTAGATTGCTCTTATAACAGGCAAGCAAAAGATTATCCAAATCAGACAGACAAAGAGTTATGAACCAAAACTACATGAGACAGGAAAGCTAAAAAGCTGCAGAATCAAAGGACAGACACAGAGAAGAAAGTTAGAAGAGTTAGTAGAAGAGTTAGAATAAGAACAGAAGAGAATAAGAGTGGAGAGCTCAACTTATTAAAAGCAGATCAGAAGAAGAAAGAAATCAGGTCAGGAATACCAATTCGTATTCAAAGTTAACAGCTCTAACACCCTTGGACCAAGGTTTAAAATCTAGTGTTTCGGAGGAGGCTGAGACTCCTCCGAAACCAAGACATTTAGTCCGAGACAGCCTTTTTGACAGCCTTAAAAAGGCTGTCTCGGTGGCCAAAATTCATTTTTTAGGTCATAAACTTCAGGGGAACCTCATTTTTACATACATGAAGACATTTAGAGTCTAAAATTATAAAAATAATGACTCTTTGTGATTGTTTGGGCTGAAGTCTGTTGTAAACTTAAGCTAATAATGGCTATTATACTCAATCAAATATAGCAAATGAGACAATAACAAAATGCATTAAAGGAATAAGAAACAAAATAACACTTCATTATAAATCATTACATCATAGTTCAAATATTCAATACTGGATGATCCCATAGTCCTCATGTGCCCATAATCCACAATTCCACAATCCTCATACAATGTCTAGTAATACGTAAAATGTAACGGATGATCCATCGTACTATCATCATACATCTGGAAAATTTGTCGACGCAAATTGTCTTCAAAGTGAGCAACATAATCTTCCCACGACATTCTTGAGGCAAAGTAGCTGTGGTAGTCTTGCACATGATTCATAAATATAACATCAGTAGCTGTCTGAAGGATACCTATCTTAGGGAAGAATGGAACGTCATCTGAAGTACTACTCCGGTGCGAAGACTCTTGCGGAGGCACTGATGGAACAGAATAGAAGTTAGTTGATCCACTTTGACTCTGTGCTCCTGCATCTGAACAATCGTCGAAGGAAGAACCATATGCAGAGGAATAGGGGACGAAGTTGATATCAACATAATCATTTGAAGTGTAATCTGACCCAGTGCTATATCCGGGAACATTCCACTGCTCCTGTCCACTGCAGTAACTGCTAGTCTCCTCCACACTCAATCCTCGTAAGCCACTAGAGGCTATCAACGTCGACGCCCATCATGCTACTACAATCAGCATCTTCATCATGTTGAGATTGGGAATGATGCCGAGGCCTACGCGAATACGAACTTGGTCTACGTGATGAGGATGGCACACATGCACCATGGTCATCATCCTATGTTGCATGAGTGTACTAGCTCTCTCCAGTGTATCTAACAGGTGATGCTTGTGACTCTAAATCAGCCCCAATATTGACAATAGTGGCTCGACCTCCACCTTGAGCAAGAATCTTACCTTCAACGGTTGATAAAACTCCCACAGCAATCCCCGAACTCCGAAGCACCACCGACAGCAAGTTGAAACACCAAACCAAGAAAAATGGATGAAGAAATCAAGGTTTCTTCAACAAAAAAAAACCTTGCAAAAACCAAATTGCATGTTCTCGGTGCATAAGACCCCTTTTTATGCTTTTACAAAAAGTGGAAATCCAAGTTCTCGCAAGAGATATTGCGAGATATTAGTGAAACAGATCGAAAACACCAAGATCTCCATTGAAACAATGCAGGCCGAGAACGAAATTGGTTATCGACCAAGATTTCGTCTCGCTTGCTAGCAAGATCAGCGAAAATGCCGAGATCTAGCCAAGATTTTATTCCATGCCTTGGACAACAGGCTCAAATTTCTTTACTCAAAATATCTTAAATGATTGGGAATATCACATATATAAAGAGCTTCTGAAATTCCTACTTGACTCATAATGGGACTCCTAACCACTCAATAAAGTAAACAAACTAAAACAGAACTTTTAAAAGCTATTAAATATCCTAATCTAATCAAACACTCAAGACTCTAATTTGTGTACTAATTTCACCCACTTATTGGGCTTATAAATAAGTCCAGTTACGATAAAGCCCAAGAAAATAAAATGGCCAAGGCAGCCCCATAGAACCAAACCAGGGGCCAAATATTAGTCTTCTGATACCCAATTGGCCCGATTAGACACTCTTAACTGCATCACTAACGCATTGTAGAATGTCATTTATGATATCATATTAGACTCGGGAGTTTCCATTGCTTTCTTCCTCCAGCAACTGCTATAACTACCATTATCACAGCCAATATTACCATTATTACAAACTTGATGCCAACTGTTCTTTTAATAAATCTGATAAGGGTTTACCAAAAAAATCATATATGAAACGCAACGCTGGCAAATTATTAATAAGTCTTCAGAAAAAGCACACCTGGCGATTATGTACATATTCCAGAAATGATGGAACATCAGGATATCGGTATTGTTCATCACCGTCAACAGGAGCAGATTTCTGAAAACAAATAATGTCCCCATCTTCAAGCTGCAATCAAAAGAAACATCAACTCAATCAGCACAGAAAATGCAAGCAATAAAGAAGCACACAGAAAATGCAAGCAATAAAGAAGCACACATACAATCACCAATGCATAATAAATACCTGGCTAGATCGAAATGTGAGTTTCTTGTCAATATGTTCACACATGACAGTAGGCTCAAACTTAATTTCCTGGTCAAAACAAAAGAATTGGCATAAAACTTACATATTCCCAATGTATGTGACTGGGTATAACCAGAGTGGAGTTAACAGAAGATTAAAACACAGCTCCAATTCCACAACAACCATTAGATAGACTTATTTTCCCCGTGGTAGGAGAGGAATAGAAGATAATCGAAGTACAGGACCAGAGACTAACCTCATAAAGTTCAATTTCTTCACTTGGGGCAAAGCCAGCCATTTCATTCAGTTTTGTTAGGATATCTAAAGGCTTGCCCGTTCCCTTGACAAAAAGTCTTCCAACAAACCTGAAAAAAAAGGACAATAAATCCCATGTCATTTGGTTTACCCCTACCCCAAAAAAATTTCATTTTGTCTTAAGAAAAAACAGGAAGGCAGGAAACACAGCACCGGAGCTCTTCTATCTCAGGGTCATATAATTTGAAGAAAAGCAGAATATCCTCCTTTGTCTTGTCCGGAAGAGGAATAGGACGCAAATCCTGTATGAATATACGGAAAAGTACATGGAGACTTGAAGTGCACAAAAGGAGAAAGACAACCATACACGAGCAAGATTGACAATGTATTAAATTTAATTCAGAACAATAGTGACCTGCCCAAGCTCCACTTCCAAGAATAACTTAAGCTCTGCATTATGCACTTTATTTGAAACCTCCCTTAACTGTCCAACCTACAAGGAAGGTTACATAAATCATATAATGCATGTCTCCCCTGTTCTAGATGGCAATAAAATCAGAGATCAAGCAACCACCTCAACCAGAACCAAGAGCATAAATTATAAAGAAAACAAGTAGAATTTCAAGGGTTGGTGGAGGAGAAAATTAAAATTCTGTCAGTAATCTCAACCCTTCGATATTTCATTTATCATAACCACTGACAGAGCCTAGCAGAAAATTCTGATTCAGTTTAGGCCAGAAAAGATTTAATTCGAATCAAAAATATAGCTCCGTTAAATTCCATAATAACTCAATTGGATTCCCAAGAGAAACCCCATCCAACTTCTACTTTAATGTACCTTCCTCAGGTCTGAATAGTCTGACATTAACCTCCATATAACATCACTACAATCTCAATGGTCAAATCACATATAAAGCACCCAATGATTAAGCCTGATAATGTTTTTCAGGGACCTTGCTGATTCTTGATCTTGTACTTGATTAGTCCCCATATATTAAGTGAGAGGAATAACATCCAAGAAAATCTTTGCATAATCTAAGAACTGCAAATTCTAAAGAGAGAATGAAAAGAGAAGTGAAAGAAGAAGAGAAAAGAGGTTACTGCAACTTGGAGTCACAACATAGTGTTGGGAACTCCCATTCTATTCAATATAGAGAAGCATAACCAAAACGGGTACAATAGTCAAAACGAAGGGGAGAGGCCTTAGCGCTCTCGGGATTAGGGTCGGCAAAAAGGCCCCCTAATGCCCTTACGTAGTACTGCTCCCCCTCAAGCTGGAGCATATATATCTATCACCTCAAGCTGGAGCATATATATCTATCATGGCCAGCTTGTTACAAAGACAATCAATCCTCCCACTCCCCAGAGATTTAGTGAACACATCGGTGAGTTGCTCTCCACTACAAACATGGCAAAGAGAAATAATCCCTTGAAGAAGCTTCCCACGAACAAAATGGCAATCAACCTCAAGGTGTTTCGTTCTCTCATGGAACACAGGACTAGAAGCAATGTGAATGGCAAATTGGCTATCACACCAGAATTACATGGAAGACTAGTGTGAAAAACTAAGCTCAATTAACAACTACTTGACCCACATCAACTCACACATGACGTGTCATAGCACGATACTCAAACATTGTGCTAGACCAAACAACAACAGTTTGTTTCTTACTCTTCCATTAACAAGATTTCTGCCACCAAAAATACATGATCCAATAACAGACTGTCTATCAATAGAAGAACCAACCCAATCAACATCCGAAAAACCCTCAACATGTCCATGTCCACAATCGAAGTACAACCACGGCCTAGAGCCTTCTTGAGATACAGTAAAATACGAATAACAGCATCCAAGTGAGGCGTCAAGGAGAGGACAAAAGTCGACTCACAACACTGACCGGGAAGGCCACGTCCAAACAAATCACATTGAGATAATTCAACTTCCCAACCAGTATGTGGTACTTCTCAAGATCAACCAAAATATCATCATCAGTAGTAAGTTTGATGTTAGGATCCATTAAAGTATTCACAGGCTTGGATCATAATATCCCTGTCTCAGTGAGCAGAACAAGAACATATTTTCTTGGACAAAATGAAAAACATTTTCATGCCTGAGCCACCTCAAATCCCAAAAAATACTTCAAGCGATCCAAATCTTTGGTATGAAACTACTGTTGTAAATGGGTCATCAAACTATCAATACATGTACTATCATCTCCTATAATCACTATGTTATCAAGATAAACAATGAGAAAAATCTTTCTAGGCTCCAAAAGATTGCCGATAACCACTGAGCGATCACTCTTACAGCGGAACATCCCAAAACTAAGAATAGCTTCAGTTAAACAGCCAAGCCATGCCCGAGGAAACTACTTCAGCCCATACAATGACTTCTTGCGCTTACATACCATACCAAGCTCCCCCTAAACTACAAAACCAGGCATTTGCTCCATATAAACCTCTTTACGGAGATCACCATGTAAAGAAGCAGCATTCTTCACATCAAGTTATTGTAGAGGCCAAGGATGGGAAGCATCAAGAGATATCAAGACCCGAACAGAAGCTAGCTTTGCTAGATGAGAAAAAGGACCCAAATAATCAACGCCATAAACCTGAGTATAGCCTTTGGCGGTCAAGCAAGTCTTCAAATGAGCAAGAGAACCATCAGAGTATACCTAAACCACATAAATCCATCGGCAATTAATAGCTAATAGCCCACAGGTAAGGACACAATATCCCAAGTGTGATTATCCTCCAAGGCCAAAAGCTTCTCCTCCATAGTTGTCCTCCATCCAGGACTAGATAATGCCTCTACAACAGACTAAGGAAGGGTGCAATGCTCAATAGTGGTCAAATAAAAATGAAATGAAGGAGAGAAACCAGATGTAGACAAGAAATTCAAAATTGGATGTTGGGTACAACTCCAAACTCTCTTAGCCAATCGGGGCAAAGAGAGAACTCTAAAATAAATCAGTTGCAAAATCAAACCAGAAATGAATTAAGAGCTACCACTGGAAAATCGGTTCCATCCAATCGATATCAACAATCGTTTAAAGCTACTGCAATCACCTTAAAAAATAAATCTGGAAAAGTGCTCCAGAAAGTTACCGCTACCAAAAAATTGAGATAGAAAATCGATCCAGAAACTCGAGAACACACCACCAGAAATCTAACCAGAAAATTGGAATCAGAAACCTGATTCAAATCAAATAATGAATCTCCACTGCGTCGATGCAAATCGATCTTCAATATAGATACAAATCAGCATCTAACCTCCATAAATTCTCATCAAAACATGAGGTGACACACCCCCTCTTAAAAGAGAGAAAAACTCAGCAACAAGGAAGGTCTGTAACAAATCCAAAGGTGATGGCAACGAGCTTGACGAGACTTGAATGTTTTAAAAGTAAAACCAAGCTCTGACACCATGTAAATTCTAAGAGAGAATGAAAAAAGTAGTAAAAGAAGAGAAGAGAAGAGAAGTTACTGCAACTTGCGAGTCACAACATTGTGTTGTGAACACCCCATTCTATTCATACATAAAAGCATAACCCTAAAAGGGTAAAATAGTCAAAACAAAAGAAAGAGAAAGAGGCCTTAGTGCTCTAGGGATTAGTGCCTGAGAGACTCTAATGGGCCTCCCCCTTACATAATAACAAGAATGACACACTTTCCATGCCCACAGCTTACTAGACTACTAAATCAAGACCTTTTCAAAGCAATTTAAATAAAAAAATAAAAAAAAGGGGGAACACAGCAAGATATAGATACCAAAAGCACCTATTAGTTGTGGATTTTTTTATTGAATTCTTCAGCAAGTGAAACCCTTCCGTAACGTAAAGAATAATCCCTTCCGGATGATGGCACCCTTGACCAAACAAAACTGGCGATCAGAACAATTAGAGCCCCCACACTAAAGTTGATGTAGGATAAGAAAAGAAAACAATAGCTTTTTTTATCAATGCTTTATAATCTTCCGTCTGAACCCTCTTCCAGAATTTGCATTCCCCTTAATCAAGTCAGGAGCCCTAACCAGATCAATAACAATAACCCATTCAACACCGACAGAAAGTAGGAATACAAACCACCATATCCCACGCAAGGTGGACATTCATATAGAGGACATGCATAGAGGCACCATCAACAACAATCAGGATGATGATTATACTGCAATATCACTTTTGAGTGCAAAATGAAGGATGGGTCACGAGTCTCTTTTTTAATGGGAAAAAAAACAAACCAAGAAGTGATGAATTGCATCTATTGCTAGATTCATGATAACTAATTAAATAAAGGTGATTGAATCATTAGATCTTTTTTAAGAATAAACAAAGCAATACACGTGGAGCCAAATTCATGACAACTTTCGTACAAAGACGACTGAATCCCATAAAACAAACAAGGACAGTGAAAAGTACATACAGATTGTTGCTCTTCTTGATGAGTCAATGGCCGGTTTGGACGATAAGTATGGTTTTGACGCTTTGCCCACAGCCAAAAGCGCTGGTATTGCACTGGTATGCCAAACTCTTTAGCAACCTCCTCCTGTGAACCACTTCTATAGTTAGACAATAACCAAATGCAGTAAGAGACCAAATTTTTTAGAGAGAAAAGACAAAAATGATCAGTGCAAGTTCTTTGCATGTATGAAACATACAAAACATCATTAAGATAAAATTATAATTCTTTTACGAACCAAGTATATTAACCAAAAAAAGAAAAGATGACCATAAAAACCATAATAAATTAAGTATATGAAATTGATAATTGCCAAACTGTCAATCAGAAGCACCAAAATTTTACGGTCAAAATGAAGAGTAGACCCTTTTGCTAAAACGCACAAGTAATACTAATAGTAAATATCCAAAATAAAATTGCACCACATGCAAGCGGGTTCTCCACCATCCTACCCCAGGAACTCTAAAATATAATCCCAGAAAAAAGTAATTCCCCTCACGGATTCTTCCCGTTGGTCACTCAAAAAATGTAAACCATCTTGAGGAATCCAAAGAGCACATCAATTCTCCAAACTAAAAGTACACTTACTGAATACTAACAAAAAGTGGATAGCCACTTTAAGAAGTAATTACAGAAGCATTAAACAATATTAGATCAGCTTGTTAAATAACTATAATCATCTATAGAGAGGGGGAGAGCTCCTAACTACACCATTGTAAGGTGGAAAAGTTATGTTCAGTAAACGGTTGGCTGGATATTCATAGATGCCAGATGGCATCTTCAACAGCACCAGAGGAATGGTGAGGTTAGTCGCACCATCACTGACATGTCGCCAAAAAAGGGATTACCATATAAATTTTTGGGGTGTGGACTGTGGAACAACCCCATGATAACAGGAACTTGACAAGGTTATTCCAAATCATATTTATATTCATACCCAACCAAAACACTATAAAAGATGGTGCATTAGGTAGTATATAAATTGGGAATTCTTTAAAGGTTTCTCGATTTCAAAACATGAACCCCATATTTCGAAATTGCATTTTGCAAATGACTACTTTTTTAAAAGAGTCACATGAACAACGAGCATATCTCAAGCATTTCTTATTGGGCATTCACAGTTTCAGGTTACCATATTACTTTATCAAGAGTGAGGAGATTCCAGTTGGAGATGCATGAACAACTCAAGAAAATGCTGATAAAGGTGAGCAAATATTGCAAGAAATATTTGGGAGAGCAAATGGGAGCAAAGCAGAAGAGCAAAGCCAAGTGAGATATAGTGGGGGAAAGAGAAGAACAAAGATTATCAGATTGGAAAGTGTATTTGTCAGGAGGAGGTAGGCAAACCTCGATTAAAAATGATTACCTAAGGTTCTTGAAAATACCGACGGCCCAATATAACACATAACATCATTACTATGGAGAGAACCCTTTCCTTTGGTGGTGATGTGAGAGGGGAGAGAGAGAGGTGTCAAAAGAAGGAATGTTTTATGGAGGGGAGAAGAAGAGATGCAAATAATAATGAAACCAAGGAATTGAAGAGGAAAAAGACGATTATGGAAAGGTGAAGAGGGGAGACTCACATACTTCAGGGGAAAAAGAAAAAAAAAAAAAAAAGATGACTATGGGACAGTTATCTCATTACCATTATTAAGTGGTTTTCCTATAGATATCCCTCTATTTCAAATATCAAACATGAAAAACGGATTCAATTCACCCTTAAAAGCAGGAAGGTGGGATTGCTTTATAGTAGAGATTCAAGCAGCAGACAAAAAAAAATGACAGCAAGGCAACTTGTGGAATGGGAAGAAGGATACTGAAAAAAAATAATAGAAAAAATTTCATCTACACCCCATCAAGGATTACTAACATCATCTACACCCATAAGTTTGCAAAAACATCACCTACCACCGAAAAATTTGTTGTGTTAATCAAAGAAGTTCACTCCATCACAAGAGTCCCATTAAATGCTGATGTCAGCTGAAATAAAATCGTTGATGGACAATACTACCCTTTGATCCAAGTTAAAAGATGATTTTACCCTTTTTCTATTTTTACCCTACCACAGTTCAGCTCTTCTTCTTCGTCTCCTCTGAAAATCGCAAGCTCTTGTTCATTAGGAGAGGGAGTACCCCAGAAGCGATTAGCTAGAGAAGAAGCTCGGTATGGCACTAATCTGCTTCTCATGAGCACTGCAAATACCTCTGCAGAGGAAACAGGAACCTTTCTTCAAAAAAAAATTCCGCCATTTTCTTTGCAGTCAGTTCATTTTTTTTCTGCCATTTTCTTTCATCTGCAGCCTTTCTTCAATTTTTAGTTTGAGTTCAAATCTTGAAATTTTAGTTCAGTGTTTCTGTTTTTCTTAGGATTCCCTTGTTACAGTCCGGGGATTAGGTCGATTGGTAACTCGTTCTTCTCTATTCATCATCTTTTCAAGTTGCTTTGTTCATCATCTCTTCGACATCAACGTCGATTTATTGCTTCCTATCAACGATTTCTTTTTCTCTCTGTTTTTTTTTCTCAAGGTTTCATCCGAAAATAGATCTTTCCTCCGCAAATCCCGCGGGTAATATGTGTTTATAAAAGGGACCTGGTTAATAAAATGGGAATTAAAAATAAAAAAAGGGTTTATAAAAGGGAATTAAAAATACCAAATCTTTCTCTGCTTGAAAAATCTCAAAGCTAGACAGAAACCTGGTTGATAAAATGGGTTTATAAAAGGGAATTAAAAATATAAAATCTGTCGAGTTAGGTTTCTCTTTCTCTTTTCCATTCTTCTTTCTTTCTACTTCTCTTTCCACGGTTTGTGACTAGTGAGA
This sequence comes from Protea cynaroides, assembly GCA_028583415.1. Lineage (NCBI taxonomy): Eukaryota > Viridiplantae > Streptophyta > Magnoliopsida > Proteales > Proteaceae > Protea > Protea cynaroides. The sequence goes on along the minus strand of CM053269.1, from coordinate 47,593,844 downwards.
TTCTCCACTTTCTCTCTTGCTGCCGCCGCCCTTCTTCTCTTTTACTCTGCTGCTCTTCTGGTGACACTCAGATGGTCTAGTTACAATGAATTTTTAGATGATCTCCTCTGCGAATCAAAATAATCAAACCGAAGTTTGCAATGAACGGTTCTGAACCATTTAGACAATGCTGCGACAAATTACAGAGAAATCGTCGGAATATTGTCATTAGAAGACTATCGATCGGTGGAGAATGGAAAAGAAACCATCGCTTGCCGTCTATCTTCCCTCTCTCCTTTAAAATCCGTGTCGTAGCCTCTCACTCTCACCACATTTCTTTCTGCTCTCAATCGTAGCCATCCTCTCTCTATTCTCACCTTTACCGCTATTCTCTCTCACCCTGTTTCTCGCTCTCGAAAGTTCTCAGCAGATACACCTCTCTCTTCTCAATGTTGTTCTCACTACCTCACCACTGCCTCTCTCTTTCCCTCTTTTCTCCCATTACGGCTCCCTCTCCCCAACTGCACTTAACGAATCCCTCTCATGAAATATCTTCCTCCTTTCTTTCCATTATATTTAATCGGTGGTTAATCCACCGTTTAACGGTTCTAAACCACCATTGAACTGATTAATTATGTGTAAAATCAAAGACGTAGCGTAGCCAACGAGATGAAGTGCTTCTAAAATACGACTTTCTGGGAAAAGGAACTAGAGTTCCAGAGTTGTTGCAGAGTTGCAGGGGCAAAACTTGGGTGATGACGTTCATGGAGAAAGAAAAGAGATGACTAATGATATCAGGACCCACGATGTGCCATAGCTTCTTCGATTCAATCCAAACCCTCATCCATTAGGTTCACTACCGCCAGAGAGAACAAAGGAGAACGAGATAGGGGATAGGATCATTAAAAGGTCAAATTAGTAAATCAATATAATTTTTTAATTTTTCAATTTATAATATGAGGGATAAAATTGTATTATAGCAATTTTAGTGATTTCTGTCAGTTAAGTGGACCTAAGTGATGTTTTTGCAATCTTGTGGGTATAGATGATGTTAGCAATCCTTGATTGGGTGTAGATGAAATTTTTTGGTAGGTCAAGCTGGATGTGACAATTGAAGGTGAATTGTGCTTTAGGCGTAAAGATCATTAAGAAATAGCTATGGAGCTCTCCCCTCCCCCACCAATATATATATATATATATATATATATATATCATGGTTAGAGTATTTTGGAGCCATGGTAGTACATGGAGGCAGAAATTAAGCCCAACCATGGTGTAGATGAAGACACTAAATAAAAAACCTCAAGTAACAGTGTCCAGAAGACCACATTATCCATCAAGACAACCACAAATCGCAGTTGTATTCGAAAAATTAGAGCATCGGAAGTAAAAGATGGTTCAAGGAGGATGAATATAGGCAAAGCACCAGCCTAGATGAGGTCCAAATAGAAGTACGGAAGAGCTTAGGAATCTATTAACTATCTTAGCTAACCAAGTTCAATAAAATTATGAGCAGAACGAAAACGCCAGATGAATGGAGGAGAAGCATTGTGGTTCCAGTTTACTAAAATAAAGGTGATACCAATGGCTGCAATAACTACATAGGCATAAAACTAATGAGTATGCTATGAAATTATGGGGGAAAATTATTGAAACTCGGCTGAGACAAAAAAACTACTACTATAGATAACCAAATTGGTTAATGCCCGGGAGATCCACGAAAATCTATTTAATTACTTAGGATACTCATGGAAAGATGAGAACCTCCATATGGTCTTTATTGACCTAGAAAAAACTTATGATAAAGTCCTTAGAGAGTTAATCAAGCAAGTGCTACAGAAAAGAAATGTTTCAAGCAAATATGTAAACATAGTCAAGAATATGTATTAGAGTGATGACTAGTGTAAGAATCATGGGGATTCGGACAAGGTGGTGAATTCCTAATTACAATTGGATTACATCAAGGATCAACTTTAAGCCCTTATTTTTTTACGTTTATCATAGATGATTTAACCAGAGACATTCAAGATGAGCTTCTTGGTATATGTTTTTTGTTGATGATATTGTTTTGGTGGATAAAATAAAAGTAGGGATTAACGACAAGTTGGAATAATGAAGATAAACCTTGGAATCAAAAGGTTTTAAGATAGGTAGAACAAAGATAGAGTATACAAGGTGTGTAACTTTATCCACACAATGAATATAATAAGGTGGTGGATATTGACATGAGGGAGATACTGCAAAGTGACTCTCCGGATCCAGTGATTCCGACTACGAGAAAGTCATTTGGGAGCGGAATCACGTTTGGTAAATCTGGCCTGATTCCAGCTCCCATGAAGTAATCAGGTCTAAAAATTAACCCATGGAGTTAGAATATGAAAAAAAATGCTCACCTCGCCAGAAAACTTGAACGAAGTAAAAAATTGGAAGCAAAGACCAAAATTGACTCAGATGCCAAAATCTATTCCCATTTAATTAGGGGAGTTCCCGACTATTTTCATCAAAACGAATTTTTCTTCCTCGTGAAAGAAGAACGAAAGCAACTCTGAGGGGAAAAACCTGCAACTGGTATGACTCTCTCTCTCTCTCTCTCTCTCTCTCTCTCTCTCTCTCTCTCTCTCTCTCTCTCTCTCTCTCTCTCTCTCATGCACTTCCATTTTCTATCACTCCTTCATTCTTCGAACCTGCAAACCCTATATACGAGTTGCAGGTTTGGCTTTTTTTTCCTATTAAAAGCATCCTCCTAGAAAGTTTCTGGACAAAACTCTGTTTTTCAGCCTCCAAACTTCCATAGCAAAACTAGTGTTTTAATGGTGCTTGTTCTATCACTAGGGTTAACCGAATCTGTACACCATTTATTCACTAGTGTGTTTTTATCCATGGTGTTTGGGGGAGATTGCGCAGTATTTTAATGATCTTATACAGCCTCTAATGTGCAACTATCGCAGATATGAAAACTTCATATTGAAAGAACATTCAATGTGGTTTTGAAGGAGATCACATCAGCTATTATTGGAATATAGGGTGGGCCGAATGTCTGAATACAAGATTCAAACTCTGATGATGGAAGCTCAATTGAGCCATGTTGATGTCTGTACTTCCACAGTTTACAGGCATCAACAGTCTCAGAATGTGGAGCAGTTAGTCTTCTATCTGCAGGAATCCAGCCCACATGACAAGTTTGGAGAGGATGAGAATGTGAAATGCACATGGATAATACTTGAAAAAAAAAATACTCAAAGGAATCGACATAGAAAAAAAGCGAAACCAAAGAAGCAGAATCGCTTACAACTGAAATGACCAGAATTCAATGATAAATATCCTCGGACATTGAGAAGGTTGATGATCATGTTCATTGAGAATAAATACACATCATAAATCAGCAATAGTTAGGCCAAATCTTATTTCGTACAGTTTTAAATCATGGACCTATTTAAGCTTTGTCTTGCATAATATTTGTTTTGCTTAAAATGACCAAGGTAGCATATCTTACTATTACAAATTCTATCATGATTCATGAACAAATTTTCATGCTAAGAGAACAGTTTCAAGAATTATATTTTCAAATTTTTTGTTCTTTCCCCCTTTTAAACCCTCAAAGGCCTCAGCACATTAGGCCAAGCACAAAGAAAACTTAATATATATGGATTAGACAGATCTAACACCTGAATGCAAACTCAAACCCAACAACTGCAATTCAAACCATCTGAACATTGGCATGACAACATAAAATCTACCAAAAAGAATATACGATATTAACTAAAAAAGATAAAAGAGTGATTTTGAAAAGAGAATTAAAAAATTGGAAGTTCCTCCACCACAACAAACTCCAACATAAGCTACGATTTCTGAAAGACCAATGTTTCCAGAATAAGAATGGTGAAAAAACCAAACATGGCAAAATCCCATCAATGCAGAAGATAAGGAAAACATGTTCTACAAACTGCACAACAAAGTCCATTTTGCAAGGCAAGATGACATATTATGATTGTTCACACCCCTTCCCAAGGAAAGTAAAAATACCAACAGATTTCATTGCCATTTCTGCTTCTATTTCCATTAACTATTAAAAATAATATGCTAACTAAGTCCATCATGAACTCCTCTATGTAGCACCTAGATAATTAGCACCCAAAAATTATTTTGATAAGGACCACCAAATCAACATTAGTCAAAAAACCTTGTTCCAAGCTGCCAAACTTCCTGAACCGCAATGCAAACACTTATTGAAACATACCTTGAAAAGGGTAAAAGGAATTTGTTTTTGAATACGGAAGCTCCGGACTTTGTCATGATCCACAAGATCAAAATAAATATCCCTCCCAATCTGCTCGACAAGATCCTCATTTCGTGCAACCTAATGGTACAAAACAACTGCTTCGGTAAGTAGAACAAGTGGTTCACCAAATCTCAGTCTTCGTATGCAATCAATGGTTTAAAAAGCCATGTTCCATTCATTTACCTTTATGATTGTATAAAGATGCGCTTCTGCTTTTTCCTTTTTCTTGTGCTCCTTTTCTTCTTGTTCTTTCTTCAACCTTATCTGAAATACAAGATTGAATGAGCTCAGGACTGCTAAGAAAAAATGAAAGGGTTTCAAAAGGGTGACAGAAGAAATCAAATCAATTATTCATACAAGTATCCTACCCTAAGGTGTTCAGCTATGTCCTTCTCATCCACATTACAAATTATTTTCTCTTTGTCACTTTCTCGTATATACACAAGCATGTACGCATTGGAGTACTTTGTGAACTTAAATGGAGTGTTGTTGAAGCCAGGATTTGTCTGCGGTAACTGTTTTTGTAAAAGATGAAAAGAATGAGAACATGTTAAAATGAAATGCCAGCAGAATGATCCTTAGAGGAAGTGCACTTAGAAGCATGTAGGTTGCAAGAACATCACCTCTTCCTCCCCGCCATACTGCTCTTCCAAGGCCCTCTTCACATCTTCTTTTGTTACTCGTTCATCATCAAACTTGAACCTGAATATTACAACATAAAGTTACTATTGAAAATTAACCATCATTATAATCACAATACTGCTGGACCATGTAAAATAGCTTAACAGAAATCTTGAACAATTTGTAATACATAAATAATACAACAACAACAACAAAGCTTTATCCCAACAGTTTGTAATACATAAATATAAAACAGAATTAAGAATCCACTCAAGCATTAAGTTGTCACAAAAACATAAATTACAATGCACATGTTCAAGCCAATGCTCAACCCATACAGTACCTCAAGGGAGCAGTACAAAGATGAAAAACCAATATCAAGAAAACCACCAATAAGATAGTGTAACAAAATGAAGTTTGGGAGAGAATATAGTTGTCAAGGCGCCGCCTAAGCGTTCAAACGCACTGGTGGTGCCTTGGAAATTCGGGCGCCTTCGGGCGCCTTGGTCACCTTGGGCATCCCTCAGGCCTCCAACACCTTAGTTCGCCTTGGCGCCTTGACAACACAAGGAAAGATCCGACTGAACCAGATTATGAGTTTAGAAGAGCTGAATGAGTGGTTATAAACTTTTGACACCTTGTACACTATATATATGTACTGTCTGTCCAGTCTGAATTGGTATCAGTCCGGACAGATCCAACTATAATATACCATGGATCACCGGATCCACTGTGTATATCAAGCCTTTGCTCCTCGGATTGCTCGATACATTTGACTGGATCAGTTGATCCAAACCGATCTGGATCAGCATCACCCATGATCATGACATAAATTTTCCATACTAGTGCGCTAAACTTGGCAAAACACAGATTGCTTCAGTACCACCCATGATCAAGCGCACTTTTTTTTAATAAAAATGTCCTAAACTTGGCAAAATACTTGTGATTTAGCACTCACCAGTAAATTATGAAAACCTATTAATTTGAGGCCCAGCAGTACTCTAAAATTTTCATAACAATAAAACAGTACAATGTTTACAAACGCCATCATTTCAAGGATATAATACCCACCATTGATCAGAGAGAGTTGGCCTGATAAAAGCATAATAATGTCCGCCATGCACCCCACCACTGTGAACCAGAACACTGGAAACAAACAAGAATGAGTAAGTTCAGGAGTAACGGAAAAATAACTGTAATTTCTTCACAGCAATGCAGCATAATTTTTGCAGATAAAACCAAAGTACAAGAACTAAATCCTAGTTTTTCAGTATAACACAAAAAGGGCAACCCAGTGCACGAGGATCCTGCTACTGCAGGATCTTGGGAGGTGCAGAACGTATGCAGCGGTACCCCCAAACGGAGAGAGGCTGTTTACATGTTTCAAACCTATAACCACCAGATTGCAATATGACAACCTTACCGCCGTCACAATCCTAGTTTTTCAGTCAGTATAACACAGCAGAATATATATATATATATATATTTGTGTGTGTCAGGCTGTAAATCCAAAACTATTCCCACCAAAACACCATTCACACAAGAAATTTGCTTGCTGAGGAATTTCAACAACCAGATAACTAAAGAAACATAATTATTTAACATCGCTCAAGTGATGACCAACTGTTTAACGCTTGAATACAGACAGCAGCACTCTTGATATAACTGATACCTGTGAAGGGTATAAAGGTTGCGAACTCTCCGATCTGCATCAGGCGACAAATATTTTCCATTCTCTCTATCAAGGTCTAATTGCAGAGGGAACTCATATCTGTCATTTATCTACATCAATGAACGTACAACAAGAAATTAAACCATTTTCAGAAAAGAACCTCAAAAAGTACAGTGGAAAAAAGCATCTCCCAAGCAAACGAAATGCAGTTTATTTTTAATTATTAAGAAAAATAAATTCAGTTCATAGCACAAAATCACAAGTATAGTGGTTCAATAAAACAAATAATGACTAATAGAAGCGAGCCCAGCTGCTTCCAAAAAAATGCAATATATGAAACAACAATTAGAAATTTAACTTAAATTGCAGTTTTTTTGTTACCCCCACTATGACTCCACAAAGGCACTTATTGGTGCTAAGCAAGGTCGAAGACCAAGGGGGGCAGCGCTATGGTAGCATCCATGTCTACCAATAGCCAGGAGGCAACTCCCCCACAAAGCACGAGTACGAGACTACAACTTAACAAAATGGTTACTGCAGCACGGGAACTGGCAAAGTTGGTCGGTCACTATAGTTTTAAGCCTATCAGAGTTACTCTAATTGCAATTTAAATCAAGAGAGTGGGCGACTTGCAGAACAATGAAGAAAGAACGAGCAATGATAGTAGCAACTTTAGGAGAGGATGAACCGTGTGATAATATATGGGCAAAACTGGAATGTTGTTCCATTCTGGTTAACCTACTCTAATTTAGGTACCCAAACATAACTTATGAAATGTTAGGTATGTTTGGTACAATTTCTTGAAACATTAGGTACCCTGGTGTAATTCACCGAAAGAATTATATTACATTTTTATCTGAATGTATATGCATCATAATGTCTAAAATGATATTTGGATATAAACTTCATCTATTAGGATTCTTTATTAAAAGAACAAAGATAAAGAGAAGGAAAATACAAAAGGGGCAAGAGATTATAGTATAGGTTTAAGAGAGAAGACTACTTATCCTCGTTCTTTCTACGTCTCTTCCTAATAAGTGGATCTATCTAATCCTAATCTGTAACTCCAAAGAACCATGAAAACCAATAGAAATAACCTCATTAATAGACTCGAAGACAGAGACTCGTCCATTGGGATTTGAGAAAACCCAACCTAAACACAGATAAAATAACACTCTACATTATTTTGGGTGGACCTCTTGCTCTGGAAAATCTGTTTTGCAGAAGAGGCCAGGGGAAAGGCTGAGAGGGAGCTCAACCTGTTTACAGAGAGAGAGAGAGAGAGAGGGTAAGAGGGGCATCGGATTAGTCCTCTCATTAATGAGGGAAAGATGTTCTTCAAGGAAGGAGAATTGAACAAACACCCCCTCTTTGGGGTTTTTTTTTTTTTTTTAATAGCACAAAAAATGTATATTGTGATTACCACAATATCACAATTTATGGCATTTTGGATTATCAAAGATAAAACTGGATTTCCAACCCCTAGTTCCAATTCCCATGTGCCAATATGCTCATCCCAAATGCACCTTTACTGACTCCAAACTTGATCTCAGCAACAGGAAGCACCAAGATGTTAGAAACTGCCCATAAGGAGGCTCATATTAACCCAGCCATCACTACCGTTGACTCCCCTTCCCTTCCCCGAGTTCTTTTTCCCATCAGTTCCACCTGATTATTATCCCTCAAGAGCCCCCAAAAATAAAGAATAGAAATTTCTCACAACTTTAACACGAGGGTTTGAACTTCATCCAAATTTATTTGATGCTGCCCTAATCCTTTCTGCATATGAAACCAAAACAGGAGTTTTTATCTAAGCTAAGCTAAGCCAGTGGATCAGAGAATACATCTCCAATTCTGGTTGTCGGGAAATAGTAGTCGAGAAGCCGGAAGTACTTCCAAGGGATTTCAAGTTACAATACCACCAGACGCACTTTGGTACTTCCATCCACCAATCAAGGCCAGTGGAGCAAAAGAAGCAACAAAGAATCAACTCCCTGAGCTCCTGGCACGCCAGAAAAACAAAAACTTGTTTTCAAGCCCTAGAGGTAAGATCCCTGCTTCCTCAATCAATTAATAACCTAGGAATTTATTTTCTCCATAACCCTCAGGTTCATAGTTCATAGTGCTCTAGGCACAACAAGATCATTATCCCAATAATGGAGAAACCAAAATTCAATCTCCCATGGTGTTATTTTCAATATAATAGCTGGATGGAAATTTATAGCGAGTTTATCCCTTCTTTCTTTTTCTTTTTTTTTTTAGGTGGAGTGGGGAAGGAAGGGATCTAATGGAGTAAGGTTACCATAAGCTGTCAGTTGCATATTGCATTATTTATGAACAACTTAACATAATGGAAGCTATAAAATTATATTCACAAATGGCCAGAGTTCATAACTTAAACCATAATAACATGTATGTAAAAAAAATCTCCCAAGACAATTTTTCCCACTTTTTCCTCATTTCACTTACACAAAACAAAGCCAATATACATCAACTAAAGCAATAAACAAGGAGAATGTGTAGCAATCACATAAAACAAATCATGAAGTAGAATGAGAAGCAGCATAAATACTCACCTTAACCATAGTGTCCCGCATGAAATCATACTCAAACCGTTTTAGCTGAAGTTGAAGGACAGGAGGAAAGTCAATGAACAGGACACCCTTCTTAGCATCCTGGACAAATCAAAATAACAACATTTACTCTAAGAATCATCTACAGGCAAGTCATCAGACAAGATAATGTTCCTGTCATCGTATCATGCAATTAAATATAGGGCCAATGATCTCCGAGCTGACACAGTGGGCTACACCCTCACACAGCTCAATATTTTATTCATTTTTATAGGAGAGAGAAAAAGAACGAAAAAAGGCATGTGAGAGGGCATACCCTACACTACCAGCTCAGGATTCCTCTTCCCTTAAAATATGAAACAAAGTGCTGACTAAATCCAAAGAAATTTAAAGAAGTGCAACAGTAATGAACAAGAAGACATTAGAAACGATAAAACTTCGGAAGATGTCTCTTCTACTCGTTGTTAGTGTCAGCAACTTTTGAAGGCCACAAGATGAGTTTGACAGATCTAAGAAGTAAGGACTGATTTTAATAAGTCATTTTTTACTTTCAAAACCAATCAGGAGCTTGATTCTTATTCGAAATGGCTCCTGAAAAATGCCAAAGAAACATCATACAGTATGTGATGCAGGACAGGGCATGCGAGCCTCCGCAACCTGTGAGTTTTGAGCTTGAAATGCTCCCACGTTACTATGTTGCTCACCATTCACAATTAACTAATAGCATGTTACCTGTAGCCCATGTTGCTCAGCATGATACTTGTTATCACCCTCAAGGCGTTCAACTTCCACATACTTATCAAAAGAAGCATAAACGTCTCGACATCCTTTGACATCAAGCTGAAGGTCTGTCACACACATATATAGAGTTGAATACCATGTAAGGATATTAAGAGCACACAGTACTAATATCAACAGCTCAATACTGAAACTAAGAAAAAATACCATAAAATGACTCCTTTCTTGTAGACTTGTAGTCCACATTGATGCATTCAATGTAGTTCATATGATGCCCTTCAAATAACTGTTGTATTGTACCCTCCACAACAGTTCCCTGAGCCAATAGATGAAAGAACTAAGTTCAGATTGTCTCTATAAATCAGATAAAATTGGAAAAGGCAGTAACAACAAAACTACCTTCATTTTATCTTCCAGTTTTTCACAAAGAACTCTGTTAAGTTCTTGAACATCATGTTGCATGAATGAATCATATGTGTCCCAACCAAAAGACTTGGTCAGCTCTTTTGTCGCAACACTGTTGTCACTGTACTGAAGCTTATAGAATAAGCTCTGCAATGCCAGAGGGATGCTCCCTGATGGCATATCATTCTCAGTTGTAGGCATATGATAAACAGCCTGCAATACACAACCATTATAGCACTTATTTGTTTTACAATTAAATTTAAAAAAAAAAAAAAAAAAAAAAAAAAGATATTATCAACTAGATAGTGGGAAAACTAGTTCAAGTCTTGACCTTTCTAAAGTAGGGGATATGATACAGTGTTTGGAGGAGAGAATTCATGTAACAGGTTGCTCCTTGGTTCTTAAGTCCAACATAACCTGTTTCCTTTTTCGAGTCATAGGTCCAGTAATCCACAACCCTTCGGACAGCAACTTCAGCTTCAATTATGACTGTATCATTCACAAGATAACCTCTACCAGGGTCATATAGTTCACTGAGAGGCATGAACGACGTAAAACCCCAGTCACTCTCTCTTGCATTAAATTGGTGCTGTGTGTCTGCAAAAAGTAAAAGATCGGAGTTGTTACCAAATTTAGAGGTGTACCCAATGTTCAGTCTCCGGAGCGTTTTTGCCAATAAGAAACGCAATTAACACCAATATCAATAGACACTGGAAGAAAATATCATCTCAGCCTGTATACACTTATTTAATTTGACATCATTGAGTAAAATACACTGAACAGACCAGATTTCCAGAAAGAAAAAAAAAATAACAAATACAAATTAACCTATTTAGCGGAATGCATCTGGCATATAACAATTGGACTTGGTTACTTCCCCTACAAAGCTACACAACATTTACACCCCAAGTCCCATGACATAAAGGCCAAAAGAACCTCTCTTTTTTTTTTTCACCATTTCTTGAAAGTGAAGCAATATGAGTGAAATGGTACAAGCCCAACATTAAGGACAATCATACATACAAATGTATTATGATGCATAAATTGGTCACAGAAGAAGCTTCACCATGAATATACACTAAATCCAGACCCACGGCCAAGAAAGCTTTCAGCGATATTTCTGTCAGCAAGGCAATAGAAGTGATGGGACAGTACAGGGAAAAAGATAAACATGTTAACCCATAGTTGATAACAGAAGAAAGTGAAGGCTAGTTTGGCAGTTATGCATTAACATCTCAAACACAATTTTCGTCCAGAATAGCAGATTTCCCTAAGTAAGCAAAAAAAGGGATTTTACTAAGAAATTTATCCAGCCATATTCAGACGCAGAGGGTTGTCAAGATGTACCTTTTCTAACTGTATATTTGCCATGGATTTGATTAACCACAGCCAAGCTGAATTGGGCGTATCTACTCCATCCATAAGGCAAATTTACCGAATCAGCAACATCTAGATACATAGACAAATGGTCTACGTTGTTTCCCTTAGGAAAAATGAGCACCCGCCTGCCCAAAGCAATGCAAAGGTCGAAGATTGATCGGAAGAAATAAATTCAAGTACCCATCAAGTTGCAGAAGAAATCAGACAAGGGAACAGAGATCCGCATACCATTTATAACCCCCGACAAAGAAAACATCAGAGTAGTGCTTCTTGGTGTTCAACCTAGTAAAGTTTTCAATCGTCCACGTGAATCTTGAAGATGGAGGATCCTCGACTGGCTGGTTCTCAACCGTACTGGCAGTCTCCGCTTGCGCAACTGCCAATATGCAACGAAGAAATCAGCAAAAAAAAAATATGGAACCCTAAGAACAGTCACCGTTAACAAACTATGAAGCCCACTGTAACTCCCATATGATTGAAAAACAAAATTAGAGCCATGGCCGACGAATCGAGATAACCAAACATAAAAGACATAAACGCTACGCCGCAAAATTTTACACTACATGCTCATTAACAGATAAAAGCATCACCTTCCATTGGCTGGGGACCGTCGGCGAAATCCGAATGAGGGACCAACATCTCGTCGTCTTCCTGCTGCAAAATAAAGCGCAAATCAAAGCTTGGATCCAGTCAAAGCAAACCCTGTCAATTGAATAAAAACCCTAGACATCGAATAAAGGTGCAGTGGGAATGGCAAAATTGAGGTAGATTCAGAACCTCCGAATGGCAAGCAAAACCCTAGAACAGCAAAATCGATGAAAATATACTACGATAGATAAAAAGAACTAACGATAGGCTGATTGAAAAACACAAAAGCAAAAACGAAATGAAATACCGATATTAGGTTGAGACTTTGAGATAGAAAGGCAGAGAGATGATATTATACATCTAACGGCGGAGGAGTCATCATAGTCATGGATAGTGAGAGATGGATCGTCCGATCGACGAATCTGCTAACGGCGGAGGACGATGAACTGCAGAAACAAAGACAGAGAGAGAGATAGAGAAGAGAGAGAGAGAGAGACAGAGAGAGAGGGAAAGGCAAGGAGCCTCTGCAACGAGACAGCGGAAAAATAGTTTCGGAAAATCGTCCTGAGTTATATTTCGAGCAGGGGTATGTTCGGAATTTAGAAAAAAAATTGGCTAAATATTATATATAGACGTAACTAGTGATGCCTCCTCTTTTCACTTTGTTCTGGTACTACTGTACTTGGAGTTTAGGAACGTTACGTCTATGATCCACCGATCTACTACACCCAATCTACCATCTATCATCACCCTTACAGAGGATTTTTTTTTATTTTTCTTTCTTATTTGAGATGAAATGAAACCCTAGGTTTTGCCATGTTAATGCCTATTGCACATTTATTTTATGTTTACTTGGTAATATTTACACATTTATATATGGTAGTAGAGATTACATGGACCCACTATTTTATCCTATGTAGATTAAATAAAAATAATAAAATAGTCCCTATTGGTTTTGAATCTTTCTATATAAGCATAGTGTACCCTTTCTTATTTCTCTCTTTTTTTTTTCTTTTTTCTAAATAGAGATGAATTGATGATAATTTTGATATACTATTTAGGATTGAAATGCATAATGTTAAATTGGAATCTTCTTTTTTTTTTTTTTTTGGTAAAGAATTGGAATATATATATATATATTTGTAACTTCTAATTTTTTACAATCTAGCTGTGAGGAATGTAATTACAAAGCTTAGTTATGGTAACCAACTCTATAATAAGAATATAAACATCTAATTTCACAATATATATATATATATATATATATATATATATAACCTTCTATTTTTTTTACTATTTACTTCTCCATTTTTTTGGTTATGATAAGAAGAGGACTTCAAAGTCTTTGACTGATACAATCTTTATTTATATGGTTATTCCATTTTGTTCATTGTATGCATATTACATGATTTAATGTTATTAAGATCAAGGGCAAAATTGTATAAAAATAATATATATCAATGGTGAATTTATGAACTAGCGGAATAGACTACAATTTCTCAACTAGTATCTTATTTATTTTAGAGAATAGAGAAAAAATAAAAGAAGGTTGTGATAAGGCATATCCTACACTACCAAAGCTTGGAGTTATTTTTCTCTAAGATTAATATAATGTTTAATTAAATTATTTATTTATTTTATGGAATCACTAAAGCTAGTTTGATCGGCACTTGATCGTTGAAACTCGAACACTTGCCTTGAATGATGATTCATTACACTTAGTCTCTCACAAAAGTATGTTAATTAACGAGTAGGAGGGTTAATGCATACCGTAAAATTTAAAAAAAAAACAAAAAACAAATAAAATATGCGTAGATTTGCGGTCAAATAATATTGTGATATAAATATTTAGTAAATGTTTAGTTTATAAAATAAGAAAAACTTTTTATGGTCTATGGATCAGTTAACATACTCTATGATATAGTCATCCACTCTCAAAAAACACAAAATCTCCCCCCTTCTTCCCTCCACTCCCCTTATCCCCCCTATCTACCGCCCAAGTGTTTTATGATATCTTGCTTTCTCTGATAGAGTACCTCTATCCATAATTTCAAGTAGCAAATGTTTTGTGGCTAACCCACTAAAAGAAAATTATCAAGTCAATCGAAGCATAAGCGTATCATGTGGCATGTTATATGGGATCCAAATTTATTATGTTAGGGTATCCATCTAACATGCCACAGGTATCCATCTAACATGCCATGGTGGCAAGTACCCTAGGATCTATATTTGATGGTGGCAAGTACCCTAGGATCTATATATATAACATATATAGATCCTAGGGTACTTGCCACCATCAAGTTTTTAAAGAAAAAACAAGCTTTACACAAATGAAGTAAACTATAGGGCACGCTAGCGCATCGATGCGACCAGTTAGCCATAGTTATAAATTTCAACCAAATTCCGATATGCATACCACGTGGCATCTTAGATGGGGTCCAAATTTATGTTGAACAACCCATAAGGCCTCTTTCGAAATATAATTTTATGAAATGAGATTGGTTAAATAAGAAAGCAAATTGCTACATTAAACTTAAACATAACAAAACAAGAAGTTTCAATCTCACATTGCTACAAGTGTTGGGGCTTTGGGTAACAAGGTAAGTCACTACCGATTTCTGTCACGAGCATTTCAAAGATGTGAAACGTCAAGAAATCCAAGGTAGAGGAAGGGGTTTTCGAGTTGGATAGAGAAATTGTAGGAAAAAGTAGTATCACAAAGAAAAATTTATTATTTAAGACTATTTAATAAACATATGCCATTAAATGTAATATCAATATCATAAATCAAATCATATGATTATATAATCAACCAATATAGTGTAATATAATAAAGTATAGACACATACCTAAATTTCAACTACCCCCAAAATAGTTTTGAAACATCACCTATCACCCACAACTTTCAAAAAACATCATCTACCACCCAAACATTTACCACCGTTAATCAAATAGATCCACTCCGTTAAACATATACCGTTAGTTGCTGATGTCATCTAAAATCAATCTTAAAATAGACAATAATACCCTCTTCTTCTCTCAAATTCTTCTTCTTCTTCTCCTTTTCTCTCCCTCTCTCTCTCTCTCTCTCTCTCTCTCTCTCTCTCTCGCTCTCTCTCTCTCTCTCTCTCTCTCTCTCTACCCCGTGCACACCATCGCTGCCTCCGCCATCTCACACCATGACAACTGCAGTTTGCTGAAACAAAGCATTTGTAGCTACCCATTTTATGTGGAATTAGTTGAGATATAAAAAAATATTAAACCCGGAAGATGTATCAGGCACAACAGTAGAAGTTTCCCTTTTCCACTGAAAGATGAAAACAGAGTAAAGCAAAAATTTCACAGAAGAAAAAGGCTGATTGCAAGGGGACGTAAAAGCTATGGTGGGACCGTGAAACCAGATTAGGTGAAAATCACAATTCATCCGTATTGAATCTTGTGGAAACCTCAAGATTCAAGAAATTGCAGAAAACAGGGTATAAGAAACCCTAATATAAACGAAGCAATAACCGAAGAAATTCTTGCAAGAAACTGAAGAAACTCTCACAAGAAATTAATGTACAAAATTTTGCACAAAGGAAACAAGAAGTAATTGCAAAAAGTGGCATCAAGAAAGAGGTTTCCAACAGGAAATTGGAAAAACAAGAACAAGCACCGAAGCAGAAATCGGATCACATATCTTCTTTGAAACGGTTTCAAAATGGGTCGAGACCTCTCCTCCTTGTTATTCGGAGGAGTTATTGAAGGAAAACCCTCCCATTTCCTTCTCCGGTCTTTCCATCTCCAAATATGGTTGCTACTCTTAACTTTTTTTTTTTTGAAAACCAGAAAAAAAGAAGAAGAAAGAGACAGCAAAAGAAGAAGAAGAAAGAAGGGTAAAACTGTCTAACAC
This sequence comes from Protea cynaroides, assembly GCA_028583415.1. Classification (NCBI taxonomy): domain Eukaryota; kingdom Viridiplantae; phylum Streptophyta; class Magnoliopsida; order Proteales; family Proteaceae; genus Protea; species Protea cynaroides. The sequence continues at coordinate 47,577,717 of CM053269.1, read as the reverse complement.
TGAAATCCGTTACCTCCGTCAGTTACTTGGGTGTAGCTGATTTTTTTGAAAAGTATGGGTGGTAGGTGATATTTTGAAAGTATTATGGGGGGTAGCTGAAATTTATTCAAGTAATCAATTAGGGCTGAGTCATGTTGCTACACTCTCTTTAAGATTGTGTTTGCCCCTTATACGATGCAATGGGTCCCCGCAAACCAACCTCCAAGATAAAATAACCATTCAATATGACACTCACCTAGTGTGCACTCACTGTTAGGTGTATGCAAACTCGACGGCTAAGGTTAACAATCCTTAAAAACAATGATGGAATAGACTCTATCGAAAATCAGAGTAGAGAGAGAGAGAGAGTTGGAGGGAGGAAGAGGAGATATATGAATTTTGTATTCAAATCTCGAGTGATTTTGATTGAGGCAACGTCCTCTATTTATGGATGACAAATGCCTCTCCAAGGGTCACTACCAAGGGGTATGTGTATACCTCTTCATACCAAAAGGTACAAGTCACCACCCTTCCAAAAGGATACACTTGAATAGGTATGTATCCACACCCATATCCATATCAATTTCCCTATCCATATCCATATCCATTTCCATTTCCATATCTAACTCAAAACAAAATTCAAATTAAATTTCCCTAAAAATAAAAAAACAAAATTTTGAATTTAATTTTAAATTTTTTTGAAACTTTATTTGTTTTTCGATATTAAAAACAGAGAGATGAAGAAAGGGAGAGAAAAAAAATAAAAAAAGAGTTGTCTGAATCAAGAAGGGGTTGGGTGATGGCTCATTAATCATTAGAGATTTTAATGGTCAACTTTAAATTGTTTGTCTACCAGGCGAGTCCAGGCCATTATCTGGTCTGGTCTTGTTGGTTCGATTTTTTGGATCGCGATTTTAAGTTAGTCCGGACCAGTAAGATATTTCATACCTCAACCTGATATATGTCCGGTAACAATTTGGTTCGGGTTAGTTTCGAGTTAATTTGGACCGGCTCGGTTCTAGAATTGACATCCCTAAGTTTTGAGTACTTAGACACATGCATTGATATATAAAGCATTTGTGTCAATACATAAGAAGTATTTGATTGAATTAGACTACTAAAAGTTTACGTATGGGTAATCTACACCATGTTCTCAATATTCAATTGTCAAATGGATATAGTAGCCGTCCACCTGGAAGAATAGGTCTCGTGTGATGTTTGGAAAAATAATATACCTTTATGACAATTATATTTCACCTTTTAATATACCATTGTCTTATACATTGAGCCATCCATTGTGGGCTTTACCTTTGTTGAAGCAATACTTTTATAGGAAAAGTTTTTCTAGTCTGCCCATTAGATAAGGAGGCCTATGGTCTAGAGCATCTCATCCTAAAAAATGCCCCCCCCACTCCCTGTATTTGAAATTTTCATAGTATGCCTTTCTTTATCCAACCATCCACAAAAGCCCATCTCCTACTTTTATACACGTGGTAGAAGCAATTAGTGTCTCGCTTCTATGTTTTAGCGAGATGGGCTACATTTAATAATTATGTGAATTTGGATAGTTTGTTGTTACAATTACCTCTATTAGATATTCAAACATTTCTTTACCCAAAAAAAAAAAAAAAAGACATTCAAACACCCCCTTTCGACCATTACCTCATCCACGGCAGATAAACACCAATATCCAGTTGACATTTTAAGGAAAAGCCGAGTCCACGAACCCCATCTTTCTCCTCTGTTTAGCACAGCCACCGAACCCCTTCTTCTACTCCTCTTTCTTCCCTCCCACTTTCCTCTCTCTCTCTCTCTCCCCCTGTTTTTCTCCACCGACCTCCCCCTTGTTTTTCTAGTGGAGTTATTACCATCTCTGATTTTAATTCTAAGGGATAGTTTTGTCATTCTATAGTCACTAAGGGTATTACTGTCTTTAAAAAAATCAGAATCACTTTTTAACACCAATAAACTAACGGTGTGGGTTATAGTGTTATTAAACATAGTTAGAGGGGTAGTCTGTGTAACTTTTGTAAAAATAGAGTAGTTTTGTATAGTAAACCAATTGTCAATGAGGTGTCTGAATAATTTTCCTTTTTACTTATTTTTTCTATAGCAAAATAACAACTAATATGCTATGACATATGAAAAGAGTATAAAGAATAAGGGAGAGTGTTCCCACGAATTTCTTATGCCACACCAAAGGGGATGCATGAAATGGGGTCACAAATAGGAGAAATGCATGGTCATGTAAGAGTGAGAAAATATCAGAAAGCGAAAAAGTTTGAATATATCCAAAGAATAAATAGCATTTTAACCAAAGTTTTAAAATGGGGCCCAATTAAGCAGTGTCTGATGTTGTTTTGACCTGGTTCAACAATTAAGTTAGTGTGAACCATCCTAGATGACATCAACAATTCAGGCGCATACATACATATGTCTTGTGTTATTTATATATAATTGATATTATTATGTTATTTTTATGGGAAACCAACTAATTAATAGTTTTACTTAAAATATTATTTACTTATGAAATATCAATTATCTCACATTAAACATAGATTTATTTGCATCAATTGGAATACCTTGAAAGAGAAATGATGCAGTAGTGCAACCATATTTGGGTTGCGGTGCTCTAGACCAGCAAGACTCATTTGTACGGATAGTCAATATGCACCCATGCATGTCTTTATAGGACATCATCTTGAAACTACTAAATTTAGATTAGAATAATCAAGAAAAGTTCGTGAAATTGTAAAAGTATGTTTCTCCATCAACAAGGACATAATTGATATTCTTTATCAAAAAAAAAAAAAAAAAAAAAGAGAAAGAAAAAGACATAATTGACATTTACTAAACAAGAAGTTAATTAATAGTCCCTAATAAAGAAATCACCTCTTGTTATACCAAAAAAGGATTCCAATTTAAATCTTAAAAGCTTAATCATGATCTAACTAGGATTGAGTAGCTTGACAATACCAGTCAAACAGTTGTCTATAAGAATAAGATCACTTAAAACATATTTTTCTATTTCTCAAGTCATCAAGGGTCAAGTAGGGGGACTGACCCATAACTCCTCTTGCATGCGCATCTCTACCATTTTGAGCCACATGATGTGGTATACATCAAAATTTGGATTAGACACATGTCAAATTTTATGATCAAACATCCTTCATTCATATCCATACATCCATGTAAATTTTTCAGCTGTACATGTATTTCTAAACACCCCATTTTAGTCCCTAGCTTTGTTGTATCTTGTGGTAAATTTTGAAATTTGTCATGTAGGCTGGATTCTTAGATGTTTATTCATTCACAAAATTTGAGCCCAATCCGATATACTCAGTGTCGGACATATATTTGGGCCATCCTACTAGCTTATTAGAATGATCAATTTTGGAAACATTTGCTCATATAGTTATTATCTTTCGGGAGAAGGTTCTGTAAGCTGCTGGCATGTGACATGTCTTTAAGAATGGAACTATGCAACACTATTTGCCTATGCATTGAATTATAAAGGAGAGGCAGGTTAAATTCAAAAACCCTTCCCATTCCATACTCGCACTTGGATTTTTTGGCAGACGAAGATGATCATATAGGCCCTATTAGTTTTATTGTAAAACATTTTAAAAAATTTCATCTTTTCCATACAATAACTAAGACCATGTTAGATCTCAAAAATGGCCATGTGTCGACCATCGATCCATCATTGAGTCGTCTCAAGTTCAAAAATATAGGCTTTGAAGTTCAGAGCTAGTAACGATGATTGTGAGTCTCGTGTAGGTAAAATCTGAAACTTTGATTCTTTATGGTGAACCCAAGGAAATGATATTGTGACAGGAAACCATGGCCTTGGCATGATCAAGAGGTAAGCGTTCAACATTTTAGTTCAGTGGATTTTTTTATATAGAGGAATATTTATTAAGATGATAGACATTTTTTTTTTTTTTGGTAAAAGATGATAGACATATATAGTTTATGAACAATGATGCTTTTACTTCATAGTTTGGTACTTCAAAGAAGAATATTGCTGGACTAATCTTAATGACTGTGTTTGGTTGCAAGGGTAAGTGAAGAGAAGGAAAGAAGAATTTTTTAATTTAAAAATGAAACTTTTACAGTTGTAATACAAAATGATGGTATAAACTATTTAAATTTCTTAACATATTTAATAATGATACTAATAAAATCTAAAATTTATTTTACTACATGCAAGGGATTTGAATACAAAGTGAAGTGTAAGTTTATAACTAAATATGAAATGGTTTGGAATTAATTTCATAGCAATATGATAGCATGTGTTGTAATAATTATAAAAGTTTCATTTTTAAGTTTAAAATTTTCACTTTCCTTCCATTCAATTCCCCTTGCAACCAAACACAGCCAATGGGCAAGTTACTAAATATATCAATTAGGTAAAAGTTTTCTTAGCATAGTGGTGGGTGGTGGGTGGTGGGTGAGGGCGATGGTGGTGGTGGTCAAGTGAGAGTCTACTATTTTTCTTCTCCCAAAAACTTGTTCCAACATGTTAGAGCAAATATTTGTTACTTCAAAATTTTGGATTCTGAAGCCATTTTGAATCCGATTCACTCTGTGGAAGCTTGAATCTAATTGGACTTATCAAACGTGCTTCTACTCCAAAATGGCTCATTGGGAACCAAAATCCATAGAATCCAGAATTTGAAGTTTTATCAAACAGGCCCTTCAAATGTCTTCAAGAAAACTCTTTGTTCAATGGTCATTTAAAGGGTAGGGATACACAATTTTGGGTCCAAACTCTTTATACTTTCATTTTGTTCACTCTTCAATTTTGATTGTTAAGTACTGAAATTGTTGTGTCTCGAGCTCTTGTACTCTGACAAAATTTGGTGGCGACCTGAATGAGAAATTTTATAAGGAATTTTTCGATTTAGGGTTTACAAAGAGAGTTTCACTATTACACTTTTGAGTGTTCTTGAGAGATCTACATTGTATTGACTCATTTTACATAGTAAATCGTCTTCATCTTTGCTTGTAAATATAATTCATTGGATTAGTGTGTGAATCACATAAAATCTCTTCGTCTTCTTTGCTTGAATCATTTTTGTTTTTCTAGTGTTTCTTGGTATTTGTTTTAACAAAAACGAAAAATTATACAAAACGAATGACTTAATCCAACAGGCAAACAAAAAATTGCACACAACGAATGACTTAATCCAACAGGCAACTTGGGCTTTATCACACAACTCATAAACAATAAATTAAGAGACTTTTTTTTTAGACTAGAGTGTGGTCTCACTCTTGATTCAAGACAAGTTTAGTAGGGTTGTCATTTGAACAATGTTAGGGAGGCCCCATTTCCTGACCTAATTCAATTCATAACCAATCAGGTGATGGAGGATATCATGGTATGGAATCACCCGGGTCCTCCTATTTCTATAGAGGAACGTGTGAACGATGCCGCCGATATCTTGGCGGATCTTCGCCGAACCCAACGCGCCCAAGAATTCTGCAAAAGCAAGTTCTCCCTTTTATAATTCTTTCTCCCTGCCCCTGGGACAAAAAAAAAATGAAGAACAAGAATTTACCGTGGTTCAGTATCCCAACCCAAGATGCCCACCTCCACCCATGACAAGAGAGACTTCCTTTATTCCCAAAAAAAAATTTACAGTATTCTCCACCTAACAGAGTGTTCTCCCCTGTTAGCCTTACTTAGGGATTCCCACACAAAGACAATATATAGGCTCATCAGAAACCCTAATCCTCCACACAATTACAGATTTATCCCCATACATGTAATGGATCCAAACCCTAATACAAGTACAACCCTGATAATTGTGTGGATCCCACATAATACAAGATACAACTCAACAAACAACCCTCCAATAAGGAAGCACTATTACAGGGTTGCCCTCTGATAATCCAAGACTACTTCATATGCGAGTTGCTTACACTTATGATCCTAGGAATCTTGCTTGCTCTATTTGCTAGTAGCTAACCCTTTTACCATTGTGGAGCAACATTACTTAGCATCAAAGAGTGAGAGAATGCCTCCACCACACAAAGTGGCTTTTATGTGTAAGGGAAGGGGATCTCCAAGCTGGATGATTAGGAAGGAATGCCTAAGCAGAACCAATAGGAGAGGGGAATGGTGGTTCATATAGTAGATACAGTAGGGGAGGGAGGATGGATTGTCTGAAAAAATAATAAGTAAATCTATATGAGCAGATTTCACTAAGTCCTTGTTTGTTTGATGGAATTTTGATCCCACCTAAATAGGTAGGATTTTGGCACTGTTCACTGGTAAAGTTCTAAAGGTTCATTTTCTTATTTTTCATCTTCTTCAACCTCCTCTAACTTCTTCTTCGTCTTCAATATCCTGATCCAAACTACACATTGCAGCAACAAGAAGCAGGTTCAATGCTTCTAAAAATAAAATAAAATAAAAAAATTCCTTTTTTCTCGTAAAAATAATGAAACTAGAGAAAAATCCCCAAAAAAACAACGAAATCGAAGCGATGTGGATGGTGGGTCTCTTGAATACAGTGAGATACTAATTGGCATCTTCTATTTAATTTTAGATTTAATAGATTGGTCTCACTTATCAGAAAGTGAAAGAGATGAGGGAGAAGTACTTCTTACCTGAAGATGGTAGAGATGTGAGGAAGAAGTGAAACCAATATCAGTGAGAAATCATTTACCCAAAAAAAAAATATCAGTGAGAAATTATTTGAAAAAAAGATTCATGTAGGATCCATTTCCACACCCTTCCACATTTGCATACCTTCTCTTTCTTCTCTGAATATGTGGGTCCTATATTGGTAATATTATTTCCTGTACTCCATCGGTGTGATGTGAGAAATTCCTCCCGTCCTCGCATTGGAAGAAACCCTCTCCCATTTGACATATAGTGCTGATTAACTATGTTTAGGGCTAGCTACATCAATCCTGATTCATGATTACTTGGATCGTAAGAAAGCAAGTGAAGAGATTCTTGCTGATATTGTTGTAATAAGGATATTCATTAGAGAAGTATCTTAACCACCATTAGTGTTTCGGCCCAAATTTGTAGCCGAGGTCCACCACGTTGACTAGACATGCAAGACACAAGAAAAGACAAAGGGGAGGCGGGCCTATGGCCCAGGGTCCACTCTTATGCCTAAGTTAGGGCTCTGTGAATAGTCAATGGATTCGGTATCCGACCCCACTTAAATATGGATGAGGTAAGTAAGAGATTCTCAGTCTGAGGTGTCAGAGCGACAATCCCTAAGAAAGAGTATTAAATGTTGTGTGTCTGAAATCTAGGGATTCGTGGTATTTATAGTGAATAGTGCATCTTTGTAAATGTCACTTTTACCCTTGTTTGGTGTATAATGACCGAAATATCCTTGTAAAGCTATAGAAATGATATTTTTACCCTTATCCATTGATTGAATTTATG
>CM053269.1:47302821-47560321 GCA_028583415.1 Protea cynaroides | reverse complement strand
TACAATGAATGTGAATTCAGTCAATCCCTACAGAAATCTCGAATCTGTGTCTCACTGAATTTGGTGGGTGTTCTATAGCTGTTATTTCATTGTACTAGCAGTGGGCCCATTACCCATTCGGATGACAGTATATTTGATTGAATCCAACCTATGTCACATGTTCTCATATAATTGCCATGAAAGCAAATCTAGGGCTTTGTCCAGATAGCAAAGGTGCATATCCTATTAATGAAAGAGAGAACAAACTAATAGAACTAATTTTCCTAAAAGAATCACTTATCCACTAGTATTTCTCAGAAGTTCATTTGACATTGTCAGAAAATACTAACTCACAAATAGACTCATCTAAGTCATAACTTGGTCAGTTCAGCCCAAAGCATAGAGTAGTAACAATGAGGTCAACAATAAAGAACCTCAGTTGTTATTAACCATATAATGATTAGAACTGCAAATAAAGCTCTTTGTTTCTGATCTTTACTTCTAAAATTTTTTTAGTCAATACAGTCCACCATGTATTTAATTTTGAAAAATAAAAAACACAATTAATACATTAAATTACAAATATATGATATCTCATTCTATCTTGGAAATCATTTATAGCAATCAATAACAGTGAATAAAGTAATGGTATCATTAATAAGCATAAAAAATCCATAGTTGGCTATGCATATCTTACATCCAATGATAGCACCAAATTACCAGTAAGAGTAAATTATTCATCTGTAATTCAAATACTTACCTGCATATTCACCAACTGTATAAGATCGCTACCAGCTTCGGAATCGGATCCGAGTTATATTGAAAGAGTTACGCTCTAGTCCCTTGTTTGGAGTACTCAAATGCTTTTTAAAGTCGCCCTGGACGAAAATAAATTTTTAGGCATCAAAACAAGAGATTATTTTGGTGCGCTCTTAGTTTTTAGTGATGTTCTACTCTAATAAAATTTATGGAATTTTTAGATTTTGAAAAAAGCTAGCATTTGAAAGTTGAAAATCAACCCTATGATCGAAAATCCAGTTTTTGTTCTTGAACTAAAAAATTGACTTCTTATCCTTTTAGAACTTGAATTTTAGACTATTTTTATTGGATGCAAATGGAGGGTGTTTGCTTATTTATGAATAATATCTTAAGTAAATGAAATAATAAAATTAAAGATAAGTGATGCCTATTTAACTCTGAACACAATCCTAGGTTTCAGCTTACACTAACAAACTTGAGTCCACACCACATACTACCATTTTGGATATTTGTTTCTAAAACTAATAGATAGAACAGGTATAAAATGGTTAAAATAGGCTACACAAACAAAATTAGGACAAAAAAAACAACTTCTAGGCCTCGAAACCTAGGTTTTGAGTTCACCCAGAAAAAATCCCGACTAGTCGAAACCTGGTCCTACTCGGTTTCGAGACTGGTTAAAACCGGGCTCAAAACCGTGTTCTCAAACATCACATCTTCCTCGATAAGCCAAAAACAATTGCTAGAAAATTAAGAAATTGAAATACAACTAGCTAGAGACAGTTAAACAAAGGTACTAGCAGTCAGTTCAACAATTACTTTCTCTAAACATAAGAAAGATTAGACCTTAAAATCTGCATTACCAAATAGATTCCAATGTGTATTACCCCCTTTACACATTAATATTTTCAAGTTTCATTGGCCTTAAAACTTTGCATCTACCTTCTAACATTTACCCTTATTGTTTCCTCTACACTCGTTTCTTCACAAGGCATAAGAGCAATAACAACCGCTATCTTTTGTTTTTTATGGACATACTTTACTTTTTTATATGAATAAGATTTGTGACAGACTACTGGACAAGGCAAAAGGTCCTGTACACAAAAAAAAATGCAGGGAACCATTGCCAGCTACTCGGACCTATAGCCACACAAAGCAAAAGCAGAATCAAAGATCCTTATCTGAAGAGGAATCAAAGTCCAACATCCTAATTGATGAGGCCACCCTGGGCTCCTAGGCAACAAGGCACTTGCTTGCAACCAAGGTGCCCTTGGTGTTTTTTTTTTTTTTTTGGGTGTATCCATTATGTCTAAAGCATCAATGATGTGTATATATATATATATATATATATATATATATATATATATATATATATATATATATATATATATCAAGAATCAACATTTAAGGCATAACCTAATATGAGAGAACCCACAAATAATGAATAAAGTATAAGATATAAAGACGCATATTTATTAAGAGAACAACAAAGCAATTAAACAACACATTAAAACTAGTTAGTAAACTAGTAAAGCATCCAAGAATAAATTAACAGAAAATATTCAAGCATATACAATTTCTCAACAGTCAACATACTCATTGCAAAATGAATTATACTCATCAAGTAATTCAAGTATAGAAGCCATAGATAACAGAATTTACAAAGCTACAGAAGAAGAACAAGAGATTCAATAGAATATAAGAAGACAGAAAGTATCCATGAAATAGAAGAAAAAAAGAAAAAGAAAAAAGAAGACAGCACTCACAGGTCACAGGAGAGAACATAATCACATTCGTAGAAGAAGAAAAGAGGGGAGGGGGGGGGGAACCCGGCAAGAATAAGATATGACAATCGTAGAAAAGAAGGGAACTCAGAAAATCAGAATCGAAGAAATAGAAGAAAAGAAAAAAAAAAGTAAGAAGAAGATATCAGAATCGCAGAAGTGTTGAAGAAGAAAAGAAAAAAAAGGGGAAAAAATGGAAAAGAAAAACAGAGCAGCCTCGTAGAAGGGAAGAAGAAGAAAAAGACTCAGAAATCAGAATCAAAGTAATAGAAGAAACGAAGTAAGCCTAGAATTCCAAGAACAGAAGTACGCTGGTCAATAGAGTTGTGCAATTCCTCTCCCATCAAATGCCTCAGAAAATGGCAAAATAAAGCAACAAAGAAAAAAAAAATGAAGTGAAAAACATAACTGATAAAGTGGTTATTTTGCTTCACAATGGATCCTATGGAAGGATTACAAGTAGTAATTTACACCGAAAGCTTAAACATCTAAAACTTACGTTCCATATATGTACTTTTGATTATAAATAGTTTCACTTCCATCTAGAAACAAAATCTTCAAAATACAGGAAACAGCAGATAGATTAAAGAGGGCAAATTCCAAGCAGCGCTAGTTAGATCATGAGATTGTAATGATAGAGAGAGAAATAAACATAACGATTCATTCCAAGGATCCTCAGTTTCTCACACAGAATTAAATTGAGGTTTCAAGATTAGGGCCCGTGAGATGACACGAATTTGCAGAAGAAACTTACCCGTGAAATTCCTATTTCTCCAACGCTGCTCTCCTGCCCGAGTGCACGCAAATCCAGTCCTTGTGCCTGCTTAACAGTGGAGTGCGGGTAAGAACCCGGGATTTAGGGCTCGGAGACTCGGATCGGATAAGATATTTTTTTTTCGGATATTGGGACCGATACCGAGACCGATTCTGGGGACTTGAACCACCCAGGCTCGCACAGCCTTGCCTGGCCCAGGTGGGTCGGTTTGGTCGGGTTAGGTCTTTTAGGGTGCAATAATTAACCCAATCCAACATATGACTCGAACCATCCATCGTCTCCAAGGTTTAAAACTCGGTACGGGTTCTCCATTGGACCCGGTCAAATCCAGTGAATAATCAGGATTTGTGTCAGCACAGTGTCAGGGTTCAAATCCCTCTTCGCTCACAACCGGCCCAAAAAGGAAGGACCTTTCCTTTACAATTTCGAGTTAACATATATAATCTTACTTATCTCTTTAAGACATGCCATAACCTATACAGGTTTCAACCCATTGCACAGATGGTACACTTCAACTTATGACCCAACCTAGGTAAGACTTCAAACTTTCCTTCCTCAGTGAGGGCCGATAGAGGATTCAACAAGTTGCAATAATGGGTTAGGAACTTAGGATGTTGTTCCTAGTTCTAGTTGCAAATTGCAATCATTAAACAAAAGCTTTTTTCATAGGGAGGTAGGTTTGTTTTCTTGTAAACATCAAGACGTAATATTTTTTAAGAGGAATGTTGGTATCCTGAGGCAAGGTATCTGGTCTTTTCAAAGTTTCATTTCATGTTGATCATTGACATTGAACACTGTTCTGCTCTTTAGGAAATGATCTAAATTGTTCACTTGTCAAATTTTTAAAAAGAGAAGTGATTTGGACCAAAAATAAAATCATACCATATCAACCCAATCTTTTACCCTCCCACGACCACATATGCCCATACATCAAAATCGCTCCCAAGTTTTTTCTCTTTCTAATCCAACAATCCTCCATTAATTCAACAGTTGCCATCCTCCATTAACAAGATATGATACATGCTTTGACTGTCAATTGATGGAACTATGATTTGTCAAGACTCATACCGATCTGGAACGGTGGTACAGCCAGTAGATAAACAACATGAGTCATCAAGGGATTAAAAAACAAATAAAAAAAATGAGATTGGATCGGTTTGATTCTGGACCTCAATACTAATTAATAAAACCTTGCTCACGACACTATTGAAATGAGAGCTGCAATGAAAATGCACATGATAGAGAACAACTTGTATACTGGGTCACAATTTTTGATGTTATGTCAAATTTGATTGAAGGTCATATGCTATAACCATTATGTTTTCCATTTTTCCTTGATTTTTCATTAGAAAAAGTAGAACCCCCTCCCCCCTTCCCCTCCCCCCCTTCCCCTCCCTTTCATTATCCTTCCTTCCATCACCTGCTTCTAGATATGTTAACACTTACAATCAGATAATACAATGCCCAAGAGTGCAGAACTTCATCAAAACATACATGGTGGAGCCAGAGGAATTCTAGCTTGAAAAACTCTTCAGTCGTGTGTACCACTTGCTTTGAAGTCTACAAGCTTCATTTGCAATTTAACCCTGGTAACATTAAACGAACAAATTTAACCCCAAAAACAAAAGATAAAAAAAATAGACGAACAAAAACCCAATCAGCAAAGCGAAGATATGGTAAGCAAAAAAAAAAAAAGGGAGATGGCACCTTAAATACATGCCTCCTGGGTCATGAGAATTTCCACTGCAACATTGGAATCCCCATCAGCAGCTGCAAGAGCAACTTCAACTTGCGTCTGCATCAGAAACCCTTGTTTATCAATTCATTCCAAATAGATACAATATATAATTGCAACTTACAAATGGATACAAGGAGATCACTTATATAAACCTTAAATGCATGGAACGTGATTAAAGGTTTAAAATATCATAGAAAAAAAAAAAAAGAAAAAAAAAACTCGTCCTGAAGCAAAAATTAGGGTTAGTCTGCCCTCAAAATATTTTTTGTTCCCTCACATAATGCCAGTCATTTAGATCACAAATTTTAAGTCAAGAGAAATGCCCTACAAAATAGAATTTTTGAGCCAGCATCCTAAGGGACCAGGCTTTAAGAGTACACACATGAAACCCCTATGTTACCTATATCTATTGTTCAACAAATTTTTGCACACAAATGCCAACTCCCCCCCCCTCTCTCTCTTTCCCCTTTTGGGGGGCATTCAGAAGCAAATCTGATGGTGTGAAGGAATTTGTTATTATTAGTTCCTTTCCAAAAGAAGGCACTCATCAAGGATTCCACTTTCTTTGTAACAGAGGGAAGTTCGAACACCCTGGCTAGATATAAACGCTTTACATGACAAATTTGACCAGCTCCAATTGTCCTCTGAAGGACAGTTATAAATATAAGTACTTTGCTTTCCACAGTTGAACTGTCGTTTATTGAGGTTGTCCAGAAAAGAGGGGTACAAATGGTGGTGGGCTAAAAGCTCATAAAGAAGATGAGAAGGCAGTGGTATTTGATAGGAAACAACTCCCTTAAAATCCCGAGATGGTCAATAGCCTCCCCATAAACAATTGGGAAACAAAGCAAGGAACAAGAGAGATTTATGGTTGTTAACTTTAAGGCCCACCATTGCCTTGAAGGAGTGACGAGTGCTGAAAAAAAGATTCCAGAGAGGATTGGTTTGCCTTTGTGAAGATCATGCGATCATTAACACAGGCCAGATGAGACAGCTGGGAAGCTTTGCACTTGGGGACAGATCGATGAGCTTACGGACCACTGCTGATTGGAGACTTCAGAAAGAATTTGGGCATCCCCCATCGGATGCCCACTCAGATTCTGAAATAACCAACCAAGCTCCCATTCAGTACAATGGAGCAATGAGCAGAGGAGACGCAAGATTAGACCCACTGGATATAGGGAGGTGGGAAGAGCATTTTGGTCATAGTATCCCTGATGAACTCACAATTTAAAGAATCATAAGCCTTGTGAAAATCAAGTTTCAACAACGTTGAAGTAGAGTGAACCCGCCTATCAAATTCTCGAACAAGCTCATTGCCAAGCAGGATGTTGTCAGAGATTCTTCTTCGCCCTATGAAAGCAGATTGGTTATCACTGACTAACTAACCCATCCACCACATTCTTGAGCCGATTGACAAAGAGCTTTGCCACAAACTTATAAATGATGTTGCAGAGCAACAGGTCTAAAGTTGGAGGTAAAGTCCACTCCTTCACACTTTGGAATTAGACAGAGAAAAGTTCGGTTAACTCCCTTGATTTGGGAAGGATCTAAGAAGACTAGATTTGGGAAGGATATAACTTATAAGAAGTGTACCGCTCAAACAAGGTCATCCTTTAGAATGCCCCATGCCGAAAGAAAGAATCCCATGCTGAATCCATCCAGAACAAGAGCTTTATTGGTTTTTACTCCTTTGATGGTAGCCAAAATTCCATCTTAGAAGAGAGAGAGAGAGAGAGAGAGAGAGAGAGAGAGAGAGAGAAGGAGGGGGGGGGGCCCTAACATGATCTGATTGTCCCCCAAAATTTTATTGATAAAGTCCAAGCATTTCCCTAATTTCCCCCCATTTCCCTTCATTCACAATTTTTTTACCAAATTTGACCATCGGGGAAATATTTTGATTTCCACAGGGGTAAATATAACCTATCCTATTGAAATCTCAAACCTAGCTCAGTATTTTAATGGAACTCAAGTTCAAGTCCATGCAATTGCTACAAGAATATCTTAAAAACCATTATATAACCATCTTGAATCCCTTTGGCCTGAAATTAGTCACAATATCTCGTTGATTGGATTTTCTTCACAGTGAACTCCTCCATCAAGTGAGCATGGGGTATGAATTTCGTTTAAATTTATCATTGTAATGAAAAAATTTCCTAACATGACAAAGCTCAAACAAGGATGCTGAAGCTTACCTTCTCAAAACCCATTGTTACTAGTTTCTGGACCTCTTCATCAAAGGTAACTGAACCCTACATTTGAGGAACAAAATCAATATTAAGATTTAAATGAACCTAGGAAAAATTAACAGTATGACTTCTATATCAAGATAGGAACCTGGGTAGGTGCATGGCCTCCTCCCACTGCTGTGCCACTATCTACAGCTGAATGTCTAGAAGGAGAAGAAAACAATGAAGAACAAAAAGTCGACTGTCAGATAACAACACAGCTAGAGATTAAATAAATAAATATAATAAAAAGGATATGATTGTACGGGATTGCTTTTTGTGTGTATACATATTCGATGGATGAGAACATATGATATCTTTAAGTTAATTACATGGCAGGAGTAAAAGATAGCCCAGAAACCACAGCACCCAAATGCAAACAAAACCTGACCAGAGCCTTACTTCTAAACCTTAAATTAAAACATAGAATGCTAGAGGGGGAAAAAAACAGTGCGAATAAAAATGACAGTGAGAGCTCTACCTAATTAAGGTCTGATGCCATGTAATCCGCATAAAATATAAAAAAATTGGCTGATCATCGCAGCTATCAGATCCAGTTCTATAAAAGGGGATCAGATCACTGTGGCATGTTCGGTCTCCACATAGGATGCTTTTTAAAAAGATTTCACTATGAGTTCGAGTTTTCTTTTGTCTTCAGCTTACTGCAACTGGGTCCAACAGGAGGTAGACTCATGTAGTAAGCGGGTTTATATTAAGTTTTCTTTTTGAAAGGCTATTTATATATGGTCAATTAGGCTAAAAGTCCTATTTATATTGTTTATTTTCTGTAGAGAGTGTCAGTTGAAAAGTTGTTTAAGAGTAGTTAAGCAGTTGACTTGAATAACCCAAAATTTAGATCCAATTATAGGGCTGTGTAACCCTGACCTTCTTTGGGTCATTATGGAAATGAAATACATTTTTTTTTTGGGTGAGGGCTGCTATGAACTATAAACTAGCCAGTGTGGCTACGATTGTTATCCCTTTCTCTTGCTCCCTATTGACACCTGCTCTCTCTCTCTCCCCTTCCCCCTGCCCCGCCTTCGGAAAAATATTGTAAAAAAGAAAAAAAGAAAAAAAAAAGATCTCTCACGGATTCAATCTTAGATCCTCTTTCCATCTGCATATTCTGTTTTGCACCCCTCAACATTGCTGATATCACATCTACAGACTATCTCTGTCATCCTCCTGATTTCTTTATTCCTGTTACTGAAAACAGATCTGCTTTGATTTTCCTTCAAATAAACATCATTATTTCATTTTATTGATGTCATTGTTTTGGACTGAACTTCAAATTCAACACTGGTTTTCGAAAAAGATTTGCTTACTCATGGAGTTGGATTCACATTCTTTACGCTAAAGTTATTAAATTGGCTGGGCTCACCTGCAGAGTTATTTTGGTGCATCACAGACCCATGACAGCATCAAATTCACAAAAACACTCAGTGAAATTTTTGAGTGCTAGATCAATATTTTTGAGTATACGCATTGAAAGCATGCTTCAAGTAAGCAGAATTAGCAACAGGATCGCTTCCACCGATTCTGATTCCAATCCAGCCAGAATAGGCTGGAATCACCTGAACCTTAAGAAAATCTACCAGAATCGGTAGAGTCCAATGGGCCGGAATTCGAATCTGAATAGGCTGATTCCGCTGATCCACTCCCAATTCCTAGAACCAGATCAGAAGAAGCTAACACGCCTTTTAGGATGACAAAGCCATGGTCAAAGCTTTTCAACCACGGGAATCGTTTTGAGTACCATCAAGTTATAAGCAAATCTGAAACAACTTTATACCTGCCATCGGAGATCCGCTGTCCTATACCAGATTCTGCCACTTCTGATGGGTGATCTAAGCTGCTGTCTAGGAGCCTAGCTTGTAGGCTTGAATCAGAATTCATGGTTGAGGTTGCTTGATTTCTGCTAGAACCAAGTGTCCTACCTGTCCCGGGAAATCTCTGATCCTGTCCTGCCTGCAAGTGTACTATCATCCATATCAGGTTAAGCAGAAATTATAATCAACTGAGAACATATCTTAGTTTTGACCAAACATTTGAGGCCAAATAGATCCAAAAACCATGGATCAGAAATGGTCTATATACAGGTAGAAACAAGTAGAACAGCATGGTTTATAGATAGGTAGAAACAAGTAGAACAGTGCATACAACAAGAATTATTTTTTTCTTGAATGTCAGTTTTTTATTAAACAGTATAGAGGCGCACCGTACATTTACAAAGCCAGCATAGCCATATAGAGAGGAGCCAAAACAACTAAGAAAACCACTAAAACACAGAGGAAACCCCATTACAAAAATACAAACCAAATTCTTATTAATTCCAAAAATAGATCACTATCTGAACTTTTTGCAGACAGAAGCTCACAGTCCACCTCCTCAGCTTTTCTGAACACAACATACACAGGCTTAACCTTATTACTGGAAGGTCTGCAATTTTTTTCAAGTCATATGCTCAGTTATTTCTGCAGAGAATAGAAGCCAGGGCCTTCTGGCCTACCAAAATTCTGATATTTCTGTGTAGCTGGTCGTGATTGAATGGCAATAGTGTCCTCAATTCTGTCCTTAGCCATTTAATCCCAAGTGTGTTCAGTTCTCCCAGGAACTCTACCAGTGTTCTGCTGCCAGTCCCAAGCCCAAATAAAGGAGGGTGGTGTATCAGGTTGGCAGCCGGCACCAACAAAACCTAGCCAAACCCTTAACATGGATGCACAAACAACAATTATTCAGTGTAATGCTAGAACGTTCTCATAAACGACACATTACACCAGGACTGAAAAGTGGGCACGGGCCACTACGCTGGCACTCGGATGCGGTGATAAGTAGCCAAGGGTTATCATATGGTGGATGAGTGGGGTAAAGAAGCTAGTCCATGAACGTAGGATTAAATTAGCATCTTGGAACATAGAATCTTAATAGGTAAGAGTCTAGAATTGATAGGTGTTATGAGGAGAAGAAGGATTAACATAGCTTGTGAATAGAGACTAGACGGAGGGGTAAAAATGATAAAGAGTTAGATGACTTTAAACTTTGGTATACGAGGGATAAACGTAATAGAATTAGAGTGGGCATAATTGGATAAGAATTTAAAGAATGATGTGGCGGCTTTTAAAAGATTTAGTGATAGGATCATATCCATCAAGTTGGTGTTTGACAAAACGGTTATTTATCAATATAATTAGCGCTTACGCACCCCAAGTAGGACTAGATGAAAGTAGTAAGCTACAGTTTTGAAAACACATGGATGGATTAGAGTTTTAGACAATGAGAAAAGATTATAATAGCAGGTGATTTAAATTGACATGTAGGGGGAGATCACAGAGGTTATGAAGGTGTACATGGAGGATATGATTTTGGAATGAGGACTAAAGAGGGGACTTCAGTTTTAGATTTTTAGGTGGCTTATGATTTATCTATTGTAAACACATACTTTGAGAAAAGATAGAAGCATTTAGCTACCTTCAAAATTGGGCACCATAGTAGTTAAATAGATTTCTTTTTAATCAGAAGGTTTAATAGGTTGTTATGTAAGGATTGTAAGGTTATGCCGGGGGTGAGCCTAACGACGCAGTTATGATTACTAATCATGGAATGTGTTTAATTATGCCAAATCGTAAGAAATGTGAGGTTATTTGCCCCAGAATAAGGTGGTATAGCTTAAAAGGAGATACTTTGAAAGCATTTACTGATAATATAATCAAGCAAGAAAACTGGGACTTGATGGAGACACTAATACGATGTGGAACGAGATGACTGCTTGTAATAAGAATGTTTTTCAAGATATCCTACGCATATCGAAAGGAAAACGTCATACCTTTAAAAATCTTGATGGTGCCATGGTGGGATGATGAAGTTCAAGCAACCATTAAGGCTAAAAAAGACAGTTATAAGACATGCAATGGACTAAGGATGTCAATGATATAAAAATGTATGAACTTGCTACAAA
Organism: Protea cynaroides; assembly: GCA_028583415.1. Taxonomy (NCBI): domain Eukaryota; kingdom Viridiplantae; phylum Streptophyta; class Magnoliopsida; order Proteales; family Proteaceae; genus Protea; species Protea cynaroides. Next base: position 47,549,103 of record CM053269.1, on the reverse strand, counting down.
ATAAAAGCTAAGAAGAATGTGGCAAAAGCAAGGATAAAGATATATGATGATCTTTATAATAATGTAAGCACAAAGAAAGGGGGAAAAGCTATCTACGTCTATAACATAATTGTCAAGGCATCACCTAGGCGCCCAGGCACTCTTGTGACACCTTGAAAAATCGGGCGTCTTGGTTGCCTAGACGCCTCGTCAGGCCTCCAACGCCATGGTTCACCTTGGCGCCCTGTCAGGCCTCCAACGCCTTGGTTCACCTTGACAACTATGGTCTATAAGATAGCAAAAATGAGGGAAAGGAAGAGTAGGGATGATAACTATATTAGATGTATTAAAAGTGTATATGGTAGAGTTTTATTAAGAGATGAAAACATTAAAGAGAGATGAAACGGTTATTTCTATAGCCTACTAAAAGAAGACACTTAGAGTAATAGTGTCCCAGAAGGTTGCATTATTCATAATGACACCATAAAATTCGTCGATATATTTAAAAAATTAGGGTGTCAAAAGTAAAAGAAGCTTTAAGAAGCATGAATGTATGCAAAGCATTAGGCCCAAATGAATAAAAGCATAGAAGAGCCTAGGAATCTATGGATTATCTTGGCTCACCAAGCTGTTCAATAAGATTATGAGCACAAGGAAAATGCCTGATGAATAGAGGAGAAGCATCATGGTTCCGATCTATAGAAAATTAGAAATAAAAGTGATATTCAAAGCTGTAATAACTACATAAGCATAAAACTAATGAATCATACCATGAAACTAATAAACTAAGGGGGAAAGAGATTGAAACTCACCTCAGACAACTACTATCACAAAAAACCAATTTGGTTTTATGCCAGGAAAATCCATGAAAGAAGCTATTTACTTAGTTAAGACAATCATGTAAAGATTTAGAGAATGCAAGGCCAAGGACCTTCATATGGTCTTTATTAACCTAGAAAAAGCTTAGATAGAATGCTTAGAGAGTTAATCTAGCAAGTACAATAGGAGAAATGTTCTAAGCAAATATGTCGACATAGTCAAGGATAAATATTATGCGTGGTAACTAGTGTGAAAACCGTGGGAGGTCAAGGTGGTGAATTCCCAACTACAATTGGGCTACATCAAGGATCAACTTTAAGTCCTTATCTGTTTGCCCTCTCCCCCCTTTTTATCATAGATGATTTAACTAGAGACATTTAAGATGAAGTTCCTCGTTGTGTATTTTTTGTTGATGATATTGTTTTGGTGGATAAGCCAATAGGAGGGCTTATGCCAAATTGAAGTTACGGAGATCAACTTTGGAATCAAAAGGTTTAAAGATAAGTAGAACAAATACAGAATACATGGTGTATAACTTAATCACACAAAGATGGATAATGAAGGGGTGAAATTAACGAAAGGCAAATACCACAAAGTGATTTTAGGTATCTAGGCTCAATAATAAATGAGGAAGGTGATATTGAGGATAAAGTTTCGCAGAGGATTGAGATATGATGGATGAAGTGGAGAGGTACATCTGGAGTGTTGTGTAATTAGTGTATTCCTTTAAAAGGAAAATTTTATAGAACGATCATTCGACTGACTATGATCATAGATTAAAATCTCAAGTCTCGAGGTCATCTCGACCTTGAGAAAAAACGAGATTTCCGACATCTCGACCGAGATCTTGGCAAGAAACTGCAAAAAGCCCGAGAAAGGGAAAAAAATGCAGCTTCAATGCTAAAATGGCCATTTTAAGGCCTAATACTCTAGGGAAACCCTATTTTAGCATATATAAACACATTTAAACCACAATGTTATACTAGTAGAAGATCAAAGAAGGCCAAATGAACCAGCAAATTTATATTTTAGGATAAGAATAAACATAATAGTACTTAATTAGTTAATTATCATAGTAAAAAACCTAAAGTGGTCAAGTAGACCATACAATCATAATTCATACATTATGTCGAGACCAGTCAAGAACTAATCGAAAATTGGTTGAAAATGTCGAGACTGGTCAAGACCAGCTCAAGAACTGGTCGAGATGAGATGGTCGAGACACAGTTTCGAAGGGGTGTCTCGTTTCAACCCCCTCGAGATCTTCGAGAAAACCGAGATCTCGCTGAGATTTGAACTATGGCTATGATGTATAGTGCGGATTGTTGGCTGTTAAAAAGCATCAAATAGATAAATTAGTGTAGCTGAGATGAGGCTGTTGAGATGGATGTGTGGCAAAATTAGGTAAGAAATGACCATATTAGAGCTGATTTAGCGTAGCGCGACACGTGATAAGCTATAAGAAAGTCATTTAAGAAGGTATGGCCATGTTCGACGGAGGCCTTTAAAGGCTTTAGTATGGAGAAGTGATTTGATTCAAATCGAAGGATCTAAAGAGCTAGGGGCAGACCTAAGATGACTATAGGTGAGGTGGTGAGGAAAAACATACATAGTTTAAGCCTTGTTTCAAGTATGACATCGAACAAAGCTAATTGGAGAACAAGAATCCATGTAGCCAATCCCACTTTGTTGGAATAAGGCTTTGTCATTGTTGTTGTTGTATTTAGTTCTTAGTCATCTCCAAAAGACCCTCAGGAAGTGGAGATCTTGTAATGTAAAGGGCTTCGACCTTGGGTTCCTTCTCTTCCTCCTAGGCTTGGGAGCTTGTTAGAACCGCTGCTCCCCGGGTTTTATGGTTTGATATTGTCTGGTTCCAGCCCCAGAGATACATTCCCCACCATAGTTTCATTGTCTAGAGGGCTCTCACCAGGTCTTTCTCGACTAAACATTTTCAGCAACAAAGTCATCTCACTCCCAAACAGCTGGTTGTCTCTGTTGCAAGGTTCAAAATCTTCATCTCGAAACCAAAATTTCTCAGGTTTCAATCAAAACCAAGTCGAAACCTGGTATTTTTTTTTCAAAGTTAAATTTCGTATTTTTTGCAAAACTTGGTACAAGCAGTTTCGACCTTAGTTTCCACCAAATTCGAGTTGCCTCGACTGAGATGGTGAACCAAGCCATAGTTATCAAGGCGCCGCCTAGGTGACAAGGCAAGATTCTAGGGGCTAGGCACTTAGGCGCCTTATTACATGTTAGAAAGGTAGACACCTTGGTCGCCTTACAACCTGAGTTGACCGCCTTCTTTTTTATATCAGTTTTGTTAATCTTTTATTATAGTATATTGATTCTAGTTATAAGACATTTATTCGACTGTGTATACAAGTCATGGTACATATGAGATACATAGGATCAGTTGCTATATAAGCTGAGAAATGAGATGAGAAAATCGATCTTGAAGACTTGAGAAAAGCTAAACTCAAATCTGAAATTTGAAGTAGAGAAGCCCTACACTTTTTTTTATGAATTTTCAGACTTTCAGTCTTTTAAACTTTTACCTTGCTGTCTTGCATATAATATTCAATAGACGCCAGTGGCAGCAGTCATGCTGATATCTTATTGCATAGCCTAGGTTGATTTTTGATGTATGATATAAGCATACAAATAATAATAAGTAGAATAAAAGGATATAAGAAACTGTGCACCTTGGACGCCTTATTGATGCTTAGGTGCCTTCCTAGGCTCCCAAGGACCATCCAACGCCTTAGGTCGCCTTGGCGTTTTGACAACTATGAACCATGCTATGTTGGCTCAGAAAATATCCCCCACATCTTGTTTTGATTGCTCCTTCTAGGCTTCTGTTTGAGAAGGCATTCTCAAACAGTGTTGGCCTTCCAAAAGACGTATCCACAACTTTGAAAAGGAATGGAAATGGATCATCAAAGCCTTCAAAGGGAAGACTGCATGTGACAAGGTAAGCAAGCTGGCCTTTGAAGCAACCACTTACCACATATAGTGGGAGCACAATCGACAAGGAAATCTAAGACCATCAAGCAGATTTGGGATGCCATTTCTTTTGAGATCCAAGGATCCCTTATCCCCATAGGCAAATCTTGCCGAGACACCCCTAGGAATAGATTTCTAGTCAATGCTTGGAACCTACCTATCCAACTTATTGTGAGTAGGATCTCCCGTGTCAACCCCTTGAAATTTTCTTTCCTTTTTGATCCCTAAAAGGGACCTTCCCTCTATCTTTATGCCTTTTTTAATATATTTACCTTAGAAAATAGTTATGATCTTTCTTGGTCTAAAACGGCCTTCAATACTTTAAATTACAATCCAACATATGCCATAATCTCCAGATAAATCAAACAAAACATTAACAGTCAAGGAACAGTAACTTAAAAAAAGGGGGAACATTATCATTACTCCTCGAACTTTATTTAGCTGTTGGACTTCCCAATCATTTAAGTTCCTGAATCTGAGTTGCCCAAATTGCTTTTACCCAATCCCTCTGAACATGGTCTGCTCTTTTAGACTCCTTGTTAGTTGCCATACCATAAATGGTTAGGAATACTTCCAACAGGGTCTCATGACTCTCATCTAAACACTGTGGATCATTCCAAAATAGTGTTCATGCCCATCTCCAACTGCTGTTCTGATACGCTACTTGAAAGATTCGTTATTTTCCATGATCCCTCCAGAAGGACTTCTGTGGCCTCTACCTCTAACCTGTTGGTTTTCCATTCGCTTTTGGAACCATATTTAGTTGCCATTAGCTTAAATTCTTACTCTAGTAACTATATGGGCGGCCAAAACCACTTAAAAGGTAAAGCCTTGTTCAATGTGGTGATCTTTCCATCACCATGTTCCTACTTTGTTGAGAATAGAGTCCACCTTTTAAGTTACAAAGATTTAACCAAACTAAAAGCTGGTTGGGCAATTATAAAATTTAGAAAAATATGACCCATTAGTCATTTTAATTATGGTTTTATCATATGATGATGAAAGCACAACTTACAAAAATCTCTAGTTGAAATCAAATCAGCAAATCTACAAGTTGAAATTGCTTAAGAGTGCTATGAAGGTCAAACAGCTCTCCATAGCTGGAAATGAATGGGACTTGCAAATTACATTGATAGGAGATAACTCTGACAAAAGACTGAAAACTCCCATAGATAGAAGTTCACTAATGGATGGTCTAAGTTCCATATATGTAGGAACTTGAAACTTAGTCCAGACATTACAAAGCCAAGAAAAACACTTTTAAAGATTGCCCCTAAAATGAAATCAGCTATTAACCCACTGGGACACTTACAAAAACAAGGCAGTGAGCCACCTACATGTCAAATTCCAGCAATCCAAGTGGCACCGTTGATTGGGACAAATAACTAGCATTCCACCTATGTCACTGCTTGTATTCTTAAAAAATTTCTATCCACCAACACAACTATATGTTCAAAGCTTATATAATTTATTCCTTTTCATTACAAAGAATTGAATTGGTCACTCCTGTATGACACTGGTACAGATGTCTAGGCAGCCGCTACTTCCTCTCTATAAGCCAATGCAATTTAATCCGCAGGTGTGGTGTTCAAGAACCATGTAACAAAGCAACATCTATTATAAATGAATCACACCATACCAGACAATTCAAAAACCTTACAGTGCCTACGGCCTATATTGACACAATACTGATACTAGATTACTAGCTACTGCAAGGACACCATAACTTAAACTTCTCAAAGTTAAAAATTAAGAAAAATTATGCAAAGGATAATAGATATATGACATGTCATCAAATAAGTAATAAATAAGAATTATCAAATCAATTAATTAACTGCAACTAAAATACAGATTTAAGACTTACAATCATGATGTCAACAAATTAAATTGGATCCTCCCATATATATATATATATATATATATATATATATATATATATATATATATATATATATATATATATATATATATACTGCAGTGGTGATCAACTCATTACCTGAGTATATGTTTGCCTTTGCGGCATCCATGAAGAAAGGTTTCTCCACATGCTTCCAGAAAACAGACTGCTGCAGGGAAAGATAATAGCAAATTATGCCTTTCACTTACAATATATTGAGTTCAAAAAAAAAAGATGGTTACCTTGAAGTTGTATTTGGACTTGAATGTGTAGGGATGTAACTAGATGGACTCCCTCCCGTGCACAAAATAAATTTAGGTCGCCTCACACAAGATGACTGCAAGTAAGGATGATGAAGTCATCAAGATTTGACACTGATTCAAGGACAACAAATTGCAAAATGCAGATAAATGAGCAGGATCGCTATCACAGTCTGCAATGACTTAGCAACTAATTTGCAATCCAGTATCAGCATTCTCCCTGAGGTCAACAGGGAGTGCTATTAGGTGCTTCTTATAAGCAGATAAGTGTATGGGATCCAGCAATCGAAAGAATGGAGGAGAAATTGGCAGCTTGGAAGGGCTCTTAGTTATCAAATGAGGTAAGATCACGTTGATTAAAGCATCTCCACAAATATTTCCATCCATTTTCACTCTCTAATCAAGGTTCCAGTTTCGATGACGAAGAGAATAGAGCGACTCCGATTTAACTTTAATTGGGATGATTGGAAAGAAAATCATAAACTGCACCTGTTTGATAGGCAAGAAATCTGCCTATCCAACAAGAAAGGAGGACTGTCTATTATATGAGTTAGACCCTTGAATGAAGCTCTTTCTAAGTGGCTTTGAAGGTTTAGCAATGAACCTAACAGCCTATGGAGATATTTCAGTAGTGCCAAATACGAAATGGCTAATGAGCGGAGGACCCTTAAGGTTACGAATAATTATGGATGCAGCTTAAGGAAGAGCATTATGTCCTCAAATGAATTTTCAAGCATCATAGAAGGATTAAAGTATAAGAAGGGAGGTCTACCCTATTTTGGAATGATTTTTGTGTATTGATGTCCCCCTTAATAAATCCCCAACATACATGCTCAAAACAAGCAGGAGCTGGTTTAGCAAAAGATAAAACAAAAAAAACAAAAAAAAAAAGCTCGTAACTCATTATACTCATGTAACTGGAACCTAATGTCTATGGAGGCAGTTTTCTTTTTGTCTGGCCTCTTGTAGAGATATTGTAAAGAAAAGTGAGCATTTAATAAAACTACCTTAGAATGATCAAAAAGAAAAATCTCTATTACAATTTGCAAGCACAGAAAATTATATTTGTGTCAAATATCTCACAAAAATGTATTTAACATACAGTATCAATATTTTACTGAGAGTAAAATAACTGGAATATGAAAGCAATGGCCACATATTCAGGAGTCAAATTGGAGAAGCAGTGGCACCCAATAAGATAGGACTAATAAGAACTGCATTACATTATTTAAAAAAATATAAATACACCATTATTTTAATACAAGCTAAAAATTTAGCACTTTTATTCAAAAAATTCATAAAAAAACTAGATAGTTCTTCACAAAAATTAAAAATAAATAAATAAAAATAAAAACACAGTTTCTTAAACTCATAATGAGAAACTTAGAAAGAGCAGGACACTTTCCCTCTAAGACATACATCTTAACTGTTGGGATAATGGTTCGACTTGTCTAGAGACTAGAATGATAGAGGTCATGCTTCATTAATAGAGTAAAAAGATTTACATGAAAGGAAAGAAGGTGAGGTAGGTGAAGAATGAGTCAGCACTCATATTCCCACATACATTGAACCTAGACATTACAATACTCATAAATATGGAAACCTAGGTTGCAAGCAGGAGAATCCACTTATACTTCTCCACATGTTAAACATGCAATTTACTCCCCCAACATACAGAAAAAAAGAACCCAAGATCCCCTACATGCCGAAAAAATAATCCTTTCTTATCCCTTTACAGCAGAAAAATCCAACACAGTTAAGGGGGCATATATAAGCCAGCTGACCACTGCATAGTCCATGCTGAGGACACATAACAGGCCACTTTCCCTCTAAGCACTTAGGCAACAAGGCACCCACTTAGGCTGTTAGGCATCCCCTAGGCACCTAAGCACCCATTATATGTAAATAATTTTATATAATTATGCTTATCTGCAACATTGAAGCCATATCAATGCAATATGATATAATTATGCTAGTAATGACCTAATATGAGAAAACCAACATATATTATGCAAAGCATAGAATATAGTATAAGAATATTCTTAAATAAAAAAAAAGGGAATAAATATAATTCAACGAAAACTCGTGAATTGTCAAAAAACTGAAATAACATAAGGCTTGATGTAACAAGGTGACAAGGGGACTCTTGGGTGTCCAAGGCAACATCAAGGTGACGCCAAGGCAGTCGCCTTTCTTATATCAAACAGGGCATGTGCTTTCTCTTACCCCAAACAAAGCATGTGATTGCCTGGGACCCAGGAGGGTGCTTGGACGCCTTGACAACTATGCCTAGATTGCCCTCCAGGTGACAGAGAATCAACAAATGGACAGGACACCAGGCCTCTAGCTTCAGTGCATAGAACCTTTATTGCCTAATCAAAATCTGATAACTAACCAGTCACAAGGAAGACAGCTCAGAAAAAAGGTAGGACTAGGGAATGTGGGAGGAGGGATGTGATGAAAGAAAGCCACCTCGGATAGAACCCCTCCGCAAATTTTTACTTGCTTTCACCAAGGTTGACACAAACAAGTCAGCTCCCCTGAGCAATTGAGGGCCTACATGACATTATTTCAAAAGATAAATCTTAGCACCATATAAAAACACCAATCCTCTAAGACACACATCACAGGAGTAGTGCTGCATGGTATATTTAAGTCAAAGTAAACACATAAGAAAAATGTTTAGATTCATCCACTGAAACCCAGAATCAATCATCAGTAACTTTTTCCATGAGTCAGTTGACACATTCTCATTCCAATATTGAGTAAGCTCAACAAGCAGCGGAACAGAGTGAAGTCTTGATGTGCAAGACCTGTGTCCACCTGTTCTCTACATGTGGCTCACAAATTTGGTTACCAATCATCAAACTTTATGGACTTTCCCTAATCAATCATGATACTTCCAGCCATACAATGACACAAACAAAACTAAAGCAAGATTATTATGTTGACCGGCCAGAAGGCCTTCCTGGATTGACTTGTGTGCCACAGCACAAAAATACTACAGGTAAACCATAGATAATTAAGCCGAAATGTTCACTTTCTGAGACAAAAGCTAGTCTGCTAGGAAAACTTACAAGCCATGACGAGCCCTCGATAGCAGAAAAGAAGGATGATCCAGGTAACAAGTAGTTGAACAATCCGTATGTGTCTGAAAAATGAAGATATTGCCCAGTAAGTATTTTATGTGAGTTCCTAACTTCCAACCAGTATACAGTGTCACAGTAGAAAAACAAACAGTTAAAATAGACAATTAGTAAACATGAAAGGAAGTGAATGAACAGAAAGGAAGTGAATGAACAGACATGCAAATCCAGACAAGATTCCACATAAGTGCCCTAATAATGAGACGTTCGTCATAAGAAGCTGGAAGACAACCAATAAGATCCACGCATACCTGAAAACAAACCTATAGAGTCAAAATACAGCATCTGGAAGCAGTCGTAGTAGTGAGAACCCAGAAAAAAGAAAGAAAGAGAGAATAACATGAACATCACTGAAGATACTAATGGATTTACCATTTCGCAGGAACATTGAATAGCCCAAACACACTGCAAGAAAGAGGATAGACTTCATTACTAGATGCCAACACCACACGAAATGAAATGAAGCATTATAATGCTTTGGATGAAAAGATGCACCAAAGTTTGAGATGGTTCCTCAAAATCAAACAATGGTGTATGTATGCAACTGTGCACAATCATTTTCTTCAAAGAACAACACAAAAAAAAAAAAAAAAAAAAAAAACTCAGAAGTTTTATAACACAATAAAGCCATGAGAATAACAATATCACTCATGTAGCATGAAATTGTTTTCACTCAAAATGCTTATGCACCAACCTTCTGGATTGAACTCCACTCAAAGTTGTCTCTATAACAATCATAGAAAATAAGATTCCGGAAAATCCTATCCCACACTCATTCATGAGGTATGGATAAGGATGAAAAGGATTATAAGCCACCACTAGAGCAATAAGAAGATGAAATAGTGCACTGCTTGTAGCCAATAAAATAATCACGTATAATAGGCGGAGAGATCCCATGATCCTTTCCAATTCAGAACCCAAAGGTACCAAAGCCAACATATTAAACAGAACATGCAGCAGTGAAGCATGAAAAAGAACAGATGTGTAAATCCTGTAAACTGCAAGAAACAAGAAGAAAGTTAGACAGAAAATGAGGAGGATCAGAGACAGACTCTGGGAGTTACAAACATAGCAGTAGCAAGAAACTGTATCAATAAAATTTTACAAGATGTTTAAATTTGAAGTTCATGTCCAACTAAACAGAATTCGCTTAATAGTAGAGACTTGCAGCCATTACAAATAAGATACAGATAGCTGATTATACAAACCTTTTTGGTAAATAAATCAGGATATACACACCAAAATTTTCTCAAGAAGAATAAAATTACAGGACTACAGCATTTAGAACATAGATTTCTAGTTAAGTAATAACAGAGAAGTGAAAATTGACTAGCATGTGAAATTTGACAATTCTTCCAAGCATCAGAATGATCAAGGTACCTTACATGAAAAAACATTAAATTCAGTGAGAGATGCTTCTTATTTATTTAATCTTGGAGGCATGAAGCATCAGTCTGAATTTCTTTGTATAGAGAATCAGAAACATTTTCCTATAATTAGCCTGACAGTTTAAATGTGGTGAAGCATTTTGGAAGGGTTTTCAGCATCACAATAAAAAGAATCATTTTCCAAAACAGGGTACAATTACTGTTATGCCAAGCAAGATTTTTTCAACCATAACCCTTAAAATTTTGCCCTGACAATGATTTTTTTTCCCTCTAAAGATCAGAAATTTTATTAAACAAAACAAAGAATAAAGAATTACAACGAACCAAGGAAGGAACCTACCCCACCTTCGGCAATGCTGTCAGCAAGGGAGGAACCAAACCTCGAGAAAATCTAAAACTTAGTCACTCCGAAGCATCCCACACAACCTCTCTAGCAATAAAGGGAGGACAAGCATACCAAACAGAAGGATTCTGCGACCAAGCTGCGTGACGAGCTAGACCATCAGCCACCATATTTACTTCTTGAAAACTATACGTGATCCGCCACTGGATACTGCTTAAGAAAGGAACCAAACTGTTCCAAAACTGCTTGCATTGCCAAGGAACCTGAGACCGAAGGAGACAATCAACAACCGCTGAAGAATCGTACTCAATCGAACGAGAGGAGAAACCCGGATTCCTGGCATGGAGAATCCCAGATAAAACCACTAAGAACTCCGCAAAGTAGTTCATTGATACACCCAAGTATTATGCAAAGGACAGAACAGTCAACTCTGCTGAGTTACGGAAAACCCCTCCCCTGCCTGCCCTACCTGGATTCCCCAGGGAGCACCCATCAACATTTAACTTAACCCACCTCTCAACAGGTTTAATCCAGAAAAGCTGCTCAGCCCAATGCACCTTAGGAGGCCAATTGTAAAGCTGGAACTAATTAGCAATCGACACTATGAAATGCTAGAAACCAAGCAATGCTTGCAGATCGAGAGATCCCTCAAGCCCTTTTGCACACTAACCAGGATTCTAGCCACAAATTGGCGTTCTCCTTCAAAACAAGCCCAGTTTTTCCCCAGCCAAATACACCGAGCCACAATAAAAAAAGCTTGGAAGCCAAAAACCCTTCAACAGAACAACATTCTGTTTCCGATTCCATCAAGAGTATAAGAGTTGAATGCTATCAAAGCCAAACCAATGCAGGTTGAAAAAACTTAAGAAACCCCTCCACACAGCGGAAGCCACTTCACAGTCTAGGAAAAGATGCTGCAACGACTCCACCTCCTTATAATACAAAAAGCATCTGGACTCCATAGACATGGCACCAAATCACCCTATTGTCAATGGGAAGACACTCATTACACCATCGCCAAGCAAAAAAAAAATGCCCGAGGCGTCAATGATTTACAACACACAAATGCCGCCCATGAGGAAGGGAGGACGGTTGCAACATCATCCACGCAGCTTTACCAGAGAACTCGCCACTTTGGGAACCAGCCCAAATCAGAGCATTAGCCCCACCATTCAGCAAAGGAATTTCCTTAGCTAACTCGAAAACTCCTTGCAGGAAAGCTGAGTTAACAGAAGGGAAATCCCACCACCATAAACAGTAAAATCCGAAAGCAACAGTTTCATGTTCCGAAAGATTGCGCTATCTAACCTAGAAACTTCCATGACGGAGAAATCCCCAACCATCTATCCCTCCAAGAATTAATAGTCAAACCATCTCCAATAATCCATCTGCAATTGTCAGAAACCCAATTCCATAGTCCATACCTTCTTCAAGCTCAGCCAGGCCACAGAGGCAACCACATTTCAGATAGACCCATCCGCATTCAAATACCAGCCTCTCATAAAACAAGCAAAACCGGACTCAGAAGTCTTGATGGTCCAGCATTGCTTGCCTAGAAGAGCCAAATTAACATCCCGAACTCGTCTGATTCCCAACCCTCCATCCTTCTTCGGCAAGCATATAGTAGACCATTTAACAGTAATAGACTCCCCCTTATCCGGGTCACCACTCCAGATAAAATTCTTCATCCACAATTCAACTAGCTTAACAAGAGATGCAAGCCATCGATAGATAGCAAAGTTGTGAACAAGGACGTTGGATAAAACCGAACGCACAAACTCAACTCTCCTTGCCATGGATAATAGGTGACCATTCCAAGCTGAAAACTTCTTTTTAAAATTGTCTATCAAAGGCATTAGATACTCCTTTTTCACACGCCCTTTAAAAATTTCCACCCCAAGATATCGAATAGAAAAAGTGCATTTAAAGAACCCAAGATGGGTAAGGATCTGATGCTTCCTGTGCGGGGCAAGATCACCAAAGAATACTTTACTCTTGGTGAGATTTAGCCTCTGCCTAGCATAGGCCTGGTAAACATCCATGAACCGCTCCAATGCACAGACATTACGGAAATCCGCACTCATAAAGATGAAGATGTCATCAGCAAACAACAGGTGGGTAGGGACATCCACAAACCGCAAGCTCCGAAGGGGAGAGATCAGCCCATTATCTTGAAGAGACATCAAACCCCTACACAAGACTTCTTCGGCAAGAATAAAAAGCACAGGGGACAAGGGATCCCCCTGTTTGAGGCCTCAACCGACACCAAAAAAACCAACAGGCCCCCCATTTAGGAGAAACGAGAGCCTAGCCAAATTCAAAAACTGATGCACCCGGGATATCATAGTCTCAGAATATCTGAACTGCCTTAGGACCACAAACAGGAAGTCCGACAAGTTTCATATGCCTTCTAGATATCCAGCTTGAGAGCCATACTCCCTCCTCTAATTTTCTTAGCCACTAGAGCTGCCATTTCAGAGGCCATGCTGATGTTACCAGATATCATTCTCCCTTTTATGAAAGCTTCTAGTTCCTCAGATACAAATTTACCATCACTTCACCAAGGCGAGTTGCAAGGAACTTCGGGATAATTTTAAAAAGAACATTACCAACACAAATAGGATGAAACTGAGATATCTTGATTGCATTCTTAGGTTTGGGGATGAGAGATAAGAAAATTATTGTTAATTCCCTTTGTAATAACACCCTCCAAAAAGAAATTCATGATCCCCTTGCAAACATCCACCGCAGCAATCTCCTAGGACCTGAAAAATGACTTGGAAAACCATCAAGCCCCGAGGCGCTCTCGGCCTTGAGATTGAACATTGCTGCCTTTATCTCATCTTCCAAAGGAACGGAATCAATGTGACTGTGCACAACATCTCCATCCGACGGCATCCTCAGAATTCACTCTAAAATCTCCGGGTAGATAGTGACATCCAACCTTTATGAAACTCCTCAAAATACTGGGCAACATACTCCTCAAGAAGACTTTGCTTCGACATATCCTGACGACCATCATTTTGAAGAACCCCGATAATTCCCCAAACACGACGAGCCTTGGCATGCATATGGAAGAATTTGAAAATTTGATCCCCACATCGAAGCCATCAAATCCGAGACTTTTCCGCCCAAAGCTTTTCATGAAGAAGAAAACTTTTTGGTGGCCTTCCTTAACTTCCACTTCAGCTTTAAAAAGCAAATCATTGAGACCAACCATCTCAACGGTTTCTTGATTATCCTTTAAAATAATCCTAGTATGATCAACTTCCACCTCAATTCTAAGAAACGCCCCTGTAGACCAAATACGCTAAACATTCTTTAACCTTTGTATCCTGAAAGGTTGAAGAATGAACTACTGATAAAAAGTCATCATGCTCAGGTCATAATCTTTGTATCCTGAAAGGAATATTTTGTGGTCGTGGGAATTCCAAACAACACCAAAAAATCGGACTGTGATCAAAACCAAGGCGGGGAACACACGCCGAAAGCAGTCTTCATACTTAGCTAACCAATCATCATTGTAGAAGCTATAGTCGAGAACCGCCCTTACATTCCCTATCGCCCTGTTGTTTGACCAGGTGAACTTCAATCCTTTGGACAAGACCAAAGCTAAAGGAAAAAATAACCATCGCAGAAAACTCCGCAACAACTCCAAGATTAAAACGGCCCGGTCCCTTTTTTCATGAGCAAAAAGACAAGCATTAAAATCCCCCATAATGGACCAAGGCACCAACGGAAGACCATGAGAGATCAAGTCGAACCAAAGCTCCTGGAGGGTAGCGAGGAAACAATTTGCATCAATAAAAGTTAACAAATCAAGATCCCCCATAACCATCATAGAGATAGATAAAATGTTTATCTTTACCAGTAGCCATCAAAGCCGTTGGAGGGGAAAGACCCATCTTCCATAGAACCCATAGGTTAGGTAACTTGGAGGTTCTCGAGTTTGTGGATGAAGTCCACACAAAACCCCAGGGAAAGAAAAAAAAAACCTTTGGGGAACTTAGACGGGTGCAATAACGGCTCCACCAAACACAAAATATCTAGGAGATGTTCCTCCAATAACTGTTTCAAAACCTCTCGAATCTCGGTTTAAGACACCCTTAATATTCCAATAAAGCACTTTCATTATAAAAAAAATCTTATTGCTTACCAATCCAAAAGGATCTTCTCAGAGAACAAGCCCCACGACCACAGCAACTCCTACCACGATTAACCAACGTAAAGGGAGCAGAGCCCTCCTACGTGAGGCCATCAACCCGCACAAGCTCGGGTGATGAACAATCACCCTTCCCTGCTCATGACAAGACAGTAAGACACAACAGCAGAACCCATTGCAGAAATTAATTCCAAACCCCCACGCTGCTACGAGGTACCCTCCACAACCCTGTCGAAAGCCACCACCAAATCCTGGCCTACAGCCACAGGTGAGCCACCGGTTAATACAACCTAAAGGTGAACCAAAACCAAGGAATCTGAGGCAGCCCACTCCTCCAGAGTTGCTTCAGCAGAACCAGAAGCAGATTCCGAGTCACCCTCTTCTTCCGCATCTACCAGATCAGCCCAAGACTGATGAGAGTTCTCCACAACCCAATGAACAATACCAGGTTCACCCTCCCTTGGCACAACATGTGGAAGAACCTTTGGGATAGGCTCAGTTGTCGCTTCCTAAGATGGTTTCTCCACAACAGGTTCTTCCACAGGCATCCTACAGGAAGCCAATGAAAGTTCAAATTTCTGATCTTTTGTACACCTAATTGGAGAGTCTTCGTAAATCACCGCCCATTTGAAAAGGAACTGAGTATCCGATCCAATTTGCTTCCGCGCCACTAAAATCTCCTTAAGCCGAGTCATGGAGTGATCAATTTCAACACAGACCCGAGCAAAATACCCAAAAACCGCATTCTACGTCCTATAATCAATGGAGATAGGGCGCCCCACTGACTTCACAAGAGAGAAAAGAATAGCCTCGTCCCAATAATCATGTGGGAACCCCAAGGGGATAGCTCAATTGGTAAAAGCCAACACCTCAGAATTAAGAGGTCATGAGTTCAAATCTCCTTGGGGCCTACCTATCCCAAAAAAAAAAAAAAAAAAAAAAAAAAAAAAAAAAACCTGTGGGAGATCAGAAAGGGAATCCACTGCAAATGGTGAGACAACATCTGATTATTAACATTGAAGTCAGGAACCCAACACTGAAACAGTAATGACTGTCCCTTGATCTCGCAAGGACTACGCTTCCACAGATGAAGCATATCCGTCTCAGAGTGAAAATGGAAGAGTAGGAAACCCTTCCCCAGAGAGACCAACTCAAACCTAATCGATCCCCATAGGTTAGAGACCGATAGGGATATATCCTTCAGAGACGGACCTCTCGTGTTTAGTCTGCCAAATAGAGCAAAACGGTGTTGTGAACTTAATTTTTATATGCAAGATGGGGCATAGTGACCCTAGTAATCCCGTCATCGACCACTGGGTCCGATAAGGCATCCACATCAGGAAGCTCAGAACTCTTAACGGCATCAGCGAAGCTTCGTGCTGGACATGTAGTAAGATCAAAACTCCCAAACGCCCTTGGTGCAACTGGAGCAATAGGAGGAGGGTCTGCAGATGACCCCGCCTTCTACATGCCTGAAACAGCACTCCTGAAAAATAGAAGGGGTTCACCCTCCAAGACTGGATCAATCCACCCCGCCCTATCAAAACCGTTATATTCGGCCCTCGCAACACGTGCACCACTAGCAGTTGCCGCAGCTGGGAGACGAAGATCACCCACGGTTGCCATGAGAGAATTGAAGATCGGTGACAAAAGGATAAAACCCTAAAATCATATCTCCTTAACAATGACTTGACTAATCAATCAACTCAAGTATCTAAGACCTTTCTGACAGCATTAAGGTAAGTAAGTCAATGTATACTAGGCAAAGAACTAGTGGTTTAAACATTTCCTAGTCGACTATTTGCTAATAGATGTGCCATGCAAAAGTGTTTTATTATGTTTTTAGATATGATACTAGGAGGCACAATTAAGCAATCAGCCTGGGTAAATAAGTAATTCTAACCTCCCCAATTTCAACAGTCAAATGACGCTTTCATTTGTGAATTTTTTTTTTCAAAGATTCGAAGTACATATGACAATATAGGGTCGAAAGTATGATAACTATAAACATCAGCCTCCATCACCATGGCAGCAAGCAATACACTAC
Organism: Protea cynaroides; assembly: GCA_028583415.1. Classification (NCBI taxonomy): domain Eukaryota; kingdom Viridiplantae; phylum Streptophyta; class Magnoliopsida; order Proteales; family Proteaceae; genus Protea; species Protea cynaroides. Next base: position 47,532,059 of record CM053269.1, on the reverse strand, counting down.
AAATATTCTTTGGAATTAAGAATGAAATAAGTGAAGTATCATTATTAAAAAGTATTTTACAATCAAAGGAGTCACTCCAAGGCCCCGTTTGATAACACTCCAGCTCCCATGGAGCTACTTCTGGTCCAGAGTCGTTTTCCACTTCTTCTCCAGAGTCAGGATTTTTGGACTAGAATGGTGTTTGATAACGCTGCTCCAAAATCAAAAGACTATGCTTCCAAAATGCTGTTTGGTGGTGGTGGTGTTAGTGGTGGTTGGGGGAGGGGGTGGTGGTAGTGGTGCTGGTGCTGGTGGGTGGTGGCGGCAACGGTGCTGGTGGTGGTGGTGGTGGTGGTAGAGGCAGGGGCGGTGGCTGTGGGGATGGGTGGTGGTGGCGGTGGCGGTGGAAGTGGCGGTGGCGGTGGGTGGTGGCAGTGGTGGTAGGTGGTGGTGGCGGTGGTGGTGGTAGGTGGTGGTGGCGGTGGTGGTAGTAGGTGGTGGGTGGTGGTGGTAGTGGTGGTGGCGGAGGCGGTGGTGGTGGTGGTGGATGAAGGGTGGTGGTAGTAGTGGTGGTGGCGGCGGCTGTGGGTGGTAGTGGGGATGGTGGCGGTGGAGGGGTGGTGGTGGTGATGGTGATGGTGATGGTGATGGTGATGGTGATGGCAGTGCCAGTGGTGGTGGTGATGGCAGTGCCAGTGGTGGTGGTGATGGCAGTGCCAGTGGTGGTGGTGATAGCAGTCGGTAGTGGTAATAGCTCCGGAGTAAGAGAAGTAAGTTTTTTTAGCTCCAGTTTTTTAACTCCCATAGACATTTTTGGAGCGGTTCACTCCATGAGAGTCAAAACTTGAACCGCGTTTATCAATCGCCATTCCACTCCGGATTAGCTCTGGAGCTAAGAAGTAAGGAGCTGGAGTGTTATCAAACGGGGCCTAAGAATGTGTCCTTTACGTCTGATGACCAAAGGTATCGCAAGGAAATTGCCTTTGAGTATTTGAGGAAAACCCAATATCAATAGGTCATGGAAGTAAATGGGAGAATCTGTTCCTTGTACGGCTGGCAAATGGCCAGGCTGAGCACAAGATTTTCATGGACCATAGTGTGCACCCAATACAATTAGCAAGGCCTCCTGCGCAGCCACATGCATGTAAGCAAATGTAAACAATATGATTCTTCACTTCTTCCTGTATCTTAAATGACAATGCCTGATAGGTAAATCTATCAACTGCATCTCAACTAAGTTATTTACTAGTATAGACACTCGATTTTTCTCATCCAGGATGTTCACACTCTAGTGATGACCAAGATGCCTTAAGGAATGAATGGTTTATAGATATCTGAGGTTTTATAGAGGTCCAAGTTTACCAGTTTTCAGAGAAGCTAGCCACTTTCCACGAAATGTCATATAATGTATCCTTTAAACCATCTTGTAAAACCTATATTTTTGGCCAAAAATACCCCTATTTGCTATGCATGTCTCTTTGGCACTAAAATGAGCATACATTAAAGCAGAACTCTATAACTTCAATTTGTATTAAATTGCCTACATTTTGTTTCAAATGGTAAACAAAATCAAGCATAACTCCTCTGAAGACTAACTTCTTCTTTTTTCTCAATTTTTCAGGTTAATTACTTTTTAGACGTCCAATTATATGTCACTAGAGATGTCATCGAATCCAATATCCAGTCAAGAAATTCATCTGATTTCAATAAGAGGCAACAAATTTACAGGCTATTTACCACAAATGTGTCAAACAACGATGAAGTAACAGAAGGTTGGCTATTCATGCCTGCCATGAAGATACAGAGACGCAACAGAATTTTTGAGTTTTTTTAACAGCTTTTCACAATATGGAACTCCGTTTTGGACCAGGTTCCATTTTTACACTTTTTGACCTCCTATCATTGATCCAATCTCTTTAAGGCCTACGATGAATTTAGACCAGCTGAGAGTAGATTTACACAGAATTTCTTACCAAATTTCACCCCTAGGGTTGAAGGAACCAATAGGGTCATTAAGAGCCATTACCCAGTGCTGATCCTTCTTACGCAGGGTCCTGGGAGGGGTAAGTTTGGAGATGGTCCTAACCTTTGGCATTTTTGCGCAAAGGCCACTCTCAAGACTAGAACCTGGGCATTTTCCCCAGTAGCCGAAACATTTTACCATTGCTCCAAGCAATGGTCATTGAAGAAGGAACCAATGTATTTGCAAATTCGTCTCGGATCTCTCTAGAGTTCTTAGAGGGCCCTAGAACCGAGACATTACTAGGGACATGGTCATTGCAATCCTCCAAGCCATCTTTGAAGCATTGAATAAGAGATTACAAAGGTTCAGGTCTCAGTTTCTCTGTCCCGCAGTCACCAAACTACGTTGAGGTCAGGACTGTAACCCGATACTCTAGTCTAAGTTTCTTCTCTATAATGAAGGCAAGATAACTAACTTTTTCAGAATTAATTTCGTTCTAGTATAGGTCTTTTAACTTGCATTAGTTTCTTCTTCTTTTCTTGTCTTCTCTTCCTTCTCTTTTTTTTCTAATACTGTACTAATACTAGTTTACTCTACATTTTTCATATATATTTCCCATGAGATTTTTTTTCTTTAGGGCAAATTCTAAGGTTTCCAATGCATTCTTAGTTCTGCAGGAATTCTGTGCATAATGCTTACAACATTTATCTACTTCATTCTTATATTCAATACTCAACTTGATATTCTTGAAGTTATTTAGATAACCAATTTTTTTTTGCCCAGTGCTTAATGGGAATACTTTTATGCATCCTAACTTGATTTTGACACCAATATTTATTTTCATCACTTCGACTAACTTCGTTAACTTATTTCTTATGTAAAATTTAAGGAAGACAAATAAATAATTAAATAGAAGATTCAATCTACATGAACTTCTAATTTAAATTTAGTATGACAGGCCTGCAGCAATGCATAACTTTGTTTAATATTTCCTGATTGATAGGTGAAAAACGAATGTTTGAAACTAGAATGTACCTTGGAACCGAGATAACACCGCAGAAGGCAAGAAGCATATTTCGATGAAGGAGTCATATCCAACCAAAAGGCACACCAAATAGATAATCCCACAGACAATCACCACTGCTGAAGTTAGGAATGGAATACCTTCCCACCACTGGCTCAACCTAGTGGGCAATCCTGCCTGTAGACGATAAAATACAAGCTGGAGTGATAAGTAAAAAAAAAATAATAATAATAACAATACGTGGAAAGAAATATGGAATATATTTTCCACCAATATAATAATTCCTTCGTAACAAACATTCGGGACCATTCTTTTCTTTCCCTCTTCTGATAAGCATTAGGGAGTTGGGACCATTCGTTCAGTCAGAAATTGTTTTCTCCAATCATGAAATTAATTGGGTAACGACACTTAATAAATTTCCGACGAATTTAACATAGATGATAAGGCTTCAAACGCGGATACGTTCTACCACTAATCTTCTTCTACAAAAATAGAAATAGATACATTCATACAGTATCTCCAGTACTCAAAGAGCCACATTTCAGATCCTAAATTCAAAATATAATCGAGTGGAGTAGAAAAAGCACAAGACTGTCAACCATTCTCCAGCTATAAGAAAGTAGGGTTTTCTCCCCTAAAATAGACAGGATCCGAGCAGAATATGATAGAATTTGAGTAGAAATGAAACCAGACCAATCAAGAAGTCCAGTGGTTTCAGATCTAAGCATGAAGAGACAAAATTTGCTGAAGTATATGTATGCTAAAGAGTCATCCATCCACTTTGCTTACCTCGGAAACAATGTTTGATCGCATTTTGGCATTCAATTTTTTTCCTTGCTAAAATTTCCCGCTACGGAATCCTTAAATACTCGCTCTCGTTCTCCGGATCTTCTCGGAAGTTTCTTGATTGACGGTAGTCCCGCGAGTATGATAACAACAACATGAGGCAACATTGTCTTTAAACCTCAGTTCCAAACCGTCGGATGCAATGGATCCAACGGCGTGTACTGAATGTCAACGTTAAAACACAAGTGAGCACAGTGACTCTGCATCCCAATAGCACAAAATAAAACTGCACAGCCAATCCAGTGACTGGAACAAGCATCTTTCAGGCACATTTAGTGGTTGATTCTGATTTTCCAAAAAATCTAATTAGATTCTAATTATTTTTAGATAGTCGTGGTTGGTAGGTACGACTCTAGAATCTAGAGTAACCAACCTCCTAAATCCCTAAATTATACGGAAATTTTTTAAAAAATAATTTTGTCTGAAAATAGAGGTTTTATTATTTCCTTTATTAAATTTTACATCTAAACAAACAGGACGTAAAGGAAAAGAATATCATGCAAAATGAAACATTACATGGCTTCTGATGTAATGATTTTGATTGCAATTTACAGATCCATGCCTCAATGAGAGATTGAATGTTCATGAGACGTTTATAAAGATTTAATGCTATAGTGGATTCACACTATCAAAACTCTCATTGAAAAATACTAATATTGCGGAAATAGATTTTTTTTTTTTTTTGATAAAGACTGAATTAGTAATTAACCAATAAAAAAGTAGCACTAAACAAATTAGATTTTTAAAGAGTCAAAGATTTTAACGAGACATGAGACATGAGACATGGAGGAGTGAGATTCATACACGTTTGAAGAAGAATAGGTACATAACTCCAAGTTTCCTCTCTTCATTCTTTCTCATAGGCTATGTTTGGATGTCAAGGGGAAAAAAAATGTGCATAAAACAAGAGTTTTTTTTTTCTTGACACCCAAAAACATAGCAAATAAAACAAGAGCAATTTTATTTTCTTTCTTGACATCCAAACATAGCTTTAGAAAATCAAAGAGCTTCTAAAATTTGATCCATGAAAGATAAGATTAAATTCTACCAAAAACCAAAAAATATAAATAAATAAGATAATGGGCTGGTAAAAGAGGGAGGCTGTAATGGGTCAGTAGACGACCAAAGGCTTTCATCTGTTTCTATCTTTTTTTTCTTTGAAATTTGAATCCTCTTTCTCTCTCTTTCAATAGACCGACTACCGATCTTCTTGTACTCTCATTTTCCCAGTAGTATATACAATTTCATTATGCCCCGCTAACTTGTAGATCATACCACTTGAATCTCACCTAATTGTTCAGAATCGCAGGGGCAGATTATTTGAAGGTAAGTCTGGGATCCTAGTGACCAGACCCGTACTTTGGTTTTAGGTGTCAATACCAGGCCATGAATCACACATTTAATGGAACCAGAACCATACAAGGAGAGGCCCTACGTATAAAAATAAGTACTGTCAAATGAACTACAGGCATCTGACCTGAATACTACCTCTAAAAATGGAGTTCACTTTGTGGGGACCCATTGAACAATTAAACTTTCTGCCATTCCCTGCAGATTTAAATCAAATGTGCTTCTTTTTTCATCGTACCTAGCATAGCAGAGCAAATTTTATGCTCCCATGTCACCTGGTGATATATGCAAATACCATTTATCATCCATTGAAACCATACTGCAAAAATGCTTCTCATGCCTTCCAAATTTTGAAGGCTTTTTTTTTTTTCTCTCATTTACATGGGATAATTGAACTTGTGAAAAAATTTCCTCTGATTTTCTGCACCTGAATGTCCCAATTCAGATACAAAATTCAAAACACAGATATTCTCAGATAGAAGGGAAGAGAGAAAGTAAGGGATCATTTCACCTGAAATATACAACAACGACGACAACAACAACAACAACAACAACAACAAAGCCTTATCCCAACTAAATAGAGCCGGCTACATGGATTCTTGTTCCTCCAATCAGCTTTGTTCAACAAATTCTATATAGGCTGAATTCTGAAACCACGAGAAATAAAAAGTTCTTCTCAGTTGCACTTGCCATAGTCCACCCTGATAACTAATGTCGCCCACAACTCACGAGAACAGATGATATTAATTATATGTTATCTATTAGTCTCGCTCCCACCCACCTAATCTATCCCTTGGGTCATAGTTTGTAAACAGCCGGAATTCATTTCCAAGTTTGCTAGAGTGCTGAGGCTTGAAACCACACGGATACAAGTTCAATAGCTCAGCCGCTCTCTCTTTCTGCACTTCTCCTACACAAAACACAATAGCACTCGTTGATATCATCAATAAATATAGATTATGCAATTAAAACATGTCTCAGGATAGAATACAAGAGTATTAGCTAGATGATTAAAGTTTTTTTTTTTCATAGGGTTGGAGATATTATTGCTGGGATGCCACTGAATCGTGCATCTATATCCATAGGCTACATGTCCATTGATTATACTATTAAGCAATATAAATTCTTTGATAATATGAAGAGTCAAGGAAATCACTAACATATGGAAGATTTGACAAGATATAAATATTTCTGCTCTAGCAGTACCACATTCATAAGAAACTACCACTCCTACCCTAAAAGAATTTAAAAATAAAGCAAGAAAGAAGACTACCTGTGAGCAGAAGCAAGTAGCTTTTCCCTGGCTGTGCAAGATACGTCATAGTTTGAGCAACTCTCTCTAAACATTCCTTGCTCTGCCAACGCAAATCAAGTAAACTAAAATTACAAAAAAGAAAAAAACTTAATTTGCCAAAAAAATCAAGGGCAAGGAGAGGGGGGGACCAAATTTAACATTTTTTTTTTGGGTAAATCGAAATTAACATTAGAAGAGTGAAGAAGAACAAAATGAGACGAATAAGTGCATCGCAAGTAAAATCAATCACAGCAGCCATTTTCTTAGCCATTCAACTACATCCTCACCAAGTATGGAGGATCTGCAACAATAACTCTGTAAGCATTCTTCATTTCAAGAGGTAATTCTTCGGGCTGGTTGTAGTCATAAAATGTGAAATCACTTCCATATTGCTCAAAACGTTTGTCATACTCCAGTAGTTGCACAGAGATGTTGAGATCATATTTCTGAAATTCACATAAAAATATACACGTTAGTAAGCAACTAAAAGGAGGAGAAAGAACAGTAAACTTTCCCAAAAATTGGAAAGCATCAGTGTCAAATGCTACAAAAAACAAGGATGTTGATTCCCAAATCACAAGATTTGGCAAGAGAATGGAGAGATGCATAAATTTGATTTAAAGCTAGTTTAACAGAAGGCACAAACATATTGGCCTAGCATAAAGATGGTTATTAACATCTGTAGTATGTCAGAAAGTGATATAGGACATCAGAATCCGGGAAAGGGTACCATTTCTCCTGGGAGAAGAAACATTTTTTATTAAGTCAACTTCGGCTAGACTCTCATTTTATTTTATGCCCTGTAGGAATCTAAAGACACTGGCAGATAAGAAAGAGGGATAACCCATCAGATAGGAAATGGTTTGCTTACCGTGAAGTGCATTAGTTGGTTAATTACACAAACATTTTGTTGATAAAATATATATGCCATGAATTGGACTAAGACAACTATAAGGCTGAAAGTTATACTTAATTCTCAAGTAAACTAAAACTTCTGATGTGACAAGTGTTCAATGGTTATGTTCATTCACAAAAGTTCTAACTGGAGACCTGACTAGTAAGTGTTCATACCAACATGCTGTTCATGAATTATTCTAATGTTGCTAATATAAGGGCAACATAGGGTGCAATGCCAAGCAAGGAGAAAATACTCAATTCAGCCTTATCCCAACTAAATTGGATCATGAATTATTCTAATGTTGCTAATATGAAGGCCACAAAGGGTGCAATGCCAAGCAAGGAGAAAATACTCAACACGGCTTGTCCCAACTAAATGTGGTCAGCTATATGGATCCTTCTTTTCATTTCAGTTCTATTCACAGTCATACTTCTTACTAGCCCTAAGCTATGCATGCCTTTCTCACGACTTCACCTAGAGTCGTTTTAGGCCTACCTCTAGCTCTTTAAGCTCCTTTGATCGATCAAACCACCCCTCTGCACTAAAGCATTCAAAGGCCTTTGTTACAGATGTCGATGCTATGCCAAACGACTTTCTCGCAACTTATCATGTATTGAGCTACGCCTAAATTAGCTCTAATTTGTTCACTTTTTATTTTATCTTTTCTAATTTTACCACTCATCCATCTCAACATCCTCCTTTCAACGATACTAAGTTTGTTTGTATGTTCTTTCTTAGCTGCCCAACATACAGCTCCATACATCCTTGATGTAATCCAATTGTAATTGAGAATATGGGTTTTTGGTTAGCCTAAAGAACTAGGTTTCAGAAACTCAGATTAAACCAGAATCGCTTTGATTGGTTCAGAAACCAGTAATAAGAAAATGACAGTAAGAATGCCAGATTGACTTAAAACTCTGGTCAACAGTAAAAAAAAATATATGATGAAGAATAACTCCTCAAACCCCGAATCAAATCTGATGGTTAGATATTAAATTTCAAAGAAATCCATATAGAAGTAGGAATTCAAGAAAGTAGAGAAAGATTGGAGTTCTAATGCTCAAAACAGATTCAGATTTTAGAAGAATCATAAACAGTAACTTAGTTTAATCACAGGTAACAGCCTTAAGCTAATACGAAGATGTGAAAACTGACCTGGATTTCAATAGAAGAAGAAGGGATATGAATTTCAGGAATCACCACCTGAAATCCTACCTAGGAATCACCATCAATGGGTTCCAGGAATCACCACCAAGGGGTTCCTGGATCACCACCGAGCCAAAGGCAACAGCCAACTTCATTCATCAATTTCATGTCTCTTAATGGCTGGTTACATGGATATATATAGGAACTCTACAAATATGACAACGAAAACCATTGGACCAAAGACCAAAGGCTCAACACGTAAAAAACCCACCCAAAGCTTATTTCCAGTAAAATAAGCCCAATGTTGTGTCTTATCTACATCAATTATCCCCGGATTGAACAAACTCGACCACAATTGTTGTAGAGTCATGGAAGTAACTTCATGTGATGTACATCAAACTTCAGCCCATAATAAAACTCTAGTAGCTCACTTAGCTCAAGGATGTTAGGAATGCAATCTTCACTTTCGGGAGCCTTCTTACTGATGAACTGAGGTGGAATCATGAACCCCGCAAATTCTTAGGCAGTAACAACAGCACCAGGAACAGTCACCACTTAGTTAGTATCATCTTGGAAGTTGTCCTTAATCATGACCTCGTCTTCCATATTTGTTTCAGCCTTGACTGCTTTGTTACACTACGACGTAGACCTCAACATTAGAATCCTCTACCTATTGGTCTTCCGTAATCGAATTGTTGAAATAATAATAAGAGTAACTGGCTTGTCTAGAATGACAGAGGCCTCACTTTATTTATAGAGTAAAATGGATTACATGAAAGGGAAGTAGGTAAGGAATGAGTCAGCACCCTTATCCCTATATTCAACGAACCTAGACATAAACCCATATTACAACATTCCCCCTCAAGTTGGCGCATAATATCAAATACGTCCAACTTGCTAATAATAGGAACAAAACTCTTAGTACCAAGTCCTATAGTAAAACATTTGCTAACTGAGCAAATGAAGAAACAAAGGGAACACAAATCACCCCTTGTTCAAGCTTCTCCTTGATGAAGTGACAATCGATCTCTATGTGCTTAGTACGATCATGTTGAACAAGATTATGTGCAATGCTGATTGCCGATTTACTGTCACAGTACTAACGCTTAAGCAATTCAACTGGAACACACAAATCTTGAAGAAAACCTCTAAGCCAAAGGAGTTCACAAATTCCTTGGTTTCTTATTCTGTTAAGTAACAAGGTGGCCTCCAACAACGTGCAATAGCCTGAGGTAGACCTCCTTTCATCATGATAATAGCCCCAATCTGCATCAGTGAAGGCCTCGATACGGAGATGACAGTGAGGAGAGAAAAGAACCCCTTTACCAGGAGTGGATTTCAGATATCTCAAAATACGATATGCTGAGAGGAGTGACAATCACCCATATACTAGCTGACCACACTTACAGCAAAGGCAATGTCAGGCCGGGTGTGTGACAAGTATATCAATCATCCAACTAACCACTGATAAACTGCCTTTATCAACTGAGTCCCCATCCTCGTGCTTAAGGTGAGAGTTAGGCTTTAGAGGAGTATATGCTGGTTTACAACCTAGCATTCCCATCTCAGATAAGAGATCAAGAGTATACTTCCATTGAGAGAATAAGATAGCTAGAGCTAAATGAGTAACTTCGATCCCAAGAAAATACCTCTGCTTATCCAGGCCTTTGATCTCAAATTTTGTCCCTAGGCAAGTCTTTAGGCTGGATATTTCAGCAACATCACTTCCAATGATAACAATGTCATCCACATAGACAATCAAAACAGTAATGTGTCCACTAGTTTTCTTGACAAACAAAGTATGGTCAGCATTACTTTGTTTATAACCAATCAATATCATGGCTTGAAAAAAAACGACCAACCACGCCTGTGGAGACTGTTTTCGGCCATACAAATCTCGTTTCAACCTACAAACCTTACCATGAGTCTTTGGAGAAGCAAATCCAGGAGGAAGGTCCATATATACCTCCTCTTCAAGCTCCCCATGGAAAAAAAAAAAAAAATTTTTACATCCAACGACAGTTGTTGAAGATCCCATCCTTGGTTAATTGCACATGAAATAATAACTTTGACATCTTTGGAGAAGCAAATCCAAGAGGAAGGTCCATATATACCTCTTCTTCAAGCTCCCCATGGAAAAAAAAATTTTTTACATCCAACGACAGTTGTTGAAGATCCCATCCTTGGTTAATTGCACATGAAATAATAACTTCGACAGTGTTCATATTTGCGACTGGAGCAAAAGTTTTTTGATAGTCGATCCCATATGTATCAATGAATCCTCTAGCAACAAGCCTTGCTTTTTATCTATCCACAGAATCATCAACCTTATATTTGACAACAGAGACCATTTACAGTCTACGGGTTTATTTTCTAGAGGAAGAGAAACCAAATCCCACATGTCATTCTTCTCAAGAGCACTCATCTCTTCATTCATTGTTGTGGATTTGCCAGAACATCTTACCAGGTGTTAAGAGTGGAGACAGACGATAATGAAGAAACAAAAGCACGGAAAGAGGGAGAAAGAGAGTCATATGCAACAACACAAGAAATGGGATGTTATGTACAAGAATTGATGCTCTTACGAACAGCAACAAGTCAAGACTAGAATCACTAGGAGGAAGAGACTCACCAAAAGGAGGAAGACCTAGATTAGGTAAGGAAAATGGCTGGCTAGGTGTAGTGGTGGTGGTATCTAGCACATTCATATGGCAAATAAAAATTTTAAGAGGTGGCAGCTCCTGTGTCTCCCCCTGAACAAAAATCAGTTCCTGCTCCATACTGGAGATGTCATCCACTGTAACAACAGGATCAGTATCAGCATCATCCTCAACGGGTGTCTCCATTGGAAGACTTGGAACGATGACCAGCACATCTTCAATACTGTCCCGAGGAATCTCCCCTTGAAGAGGGGTCGGGTAGTAGGCCTCAAACTCATGAAAAACAACATCCATAGTGACCAGCAACCGCCGTATCGGAGGATGATAGCACTTATAACCGTTTTAAGTGGCAAAATAACCCAAAAAGATACAGCGGAGCCCGCAGGCATCAAGCTCGCCATGCACATGATGGTTCCAAGCAAAAACTAGACAACCAAAAACACAAGGTGGCACCACAAAGGAAGAGGAACCCACGAGCACATCAAGAGGGCAGCGAGAGACCAAAACACGAGAAAGCATACAGTTAATAAGGTAAACTGCGGCAAGGACAGCATCCCTAAAAAACGATGAGGAATTGACATGGTAAATATGGGAGACCGAGCTACCTCCAACACATTGCCGATTTTTACATTCTGCCATGCCATTCTGATCAGGAGTATCAAAAAAGCTCGTCTGATGAATGATCCCATGTGTAGACAAATATAGTTGAAAGGAACTATCTACATACTCCTTGCCACCTTGGCATCAAATTAGGTCTGAATCAACCGATGGAACAACTGAAAACAATCGAACACATCACTCTTGTGACGAATCAGGTATATCCAAGTAATGCAACTAAAACAGTCAACAAAGGAAACAAACCAACAGTAACCAGATGTAGACACACAATGGAAAAGGACCCAGACATCAAAGTGTATTAAACCAAAAAGAACATAACCTTTAATCATCTGAAATGGATAAACAGAACCAAGAGGAGAGATAGATGTGGAGAACCAAAGTCAAAGAATCAGTGAAAGAAGCCCAAGCAACCAAAGTCAATGGAGAACCATTGAGCAAGTAAAGTCCATCAACCACTTTACCATTGCCAATCGTACGACCCGAATCCAAATCCTAAAAGACACAATGATCAGGAAAAAAATGTTACTTTACAACGCAAATCCCTAGTAAGACTACTTATAAAAAGAAGATTAGTAGAAAACTTAGGGACATGTAAAACAGAAGAAAGAGATAGAAGTGGAGAACACTGGATAGACCCTTTTCCAGAAACAGTGGAAAGGGAACCATCTGCAACCCTTACTTTACTACAACCGGACAAAGGAAAGTACTTAAAAATAGAGCGGAAGATCAAGTCATATGGCCAGTGGCACCTGAATCGATGATCCAAGGAACAGAGGCAACCGGGGCACAATGGCCACCAAAAGATATACCTGAAGGAGCATAGGAGGAATCAGAAGGTGTTGGCACAGTCGCGGCAAAAGAGGTAGATAGTGTTGATGAAAATGAGTCAAACTTGGACATCAAACGACACAGAGTCAACAAGTCTTCCTAAGAGAGAGAAGGATCACTGGAAACATCATCAAAGGTAGTGTGATGGGCAGTGGCAAATGACGAACGACCCTGTCCACAACCACGAGTATCCGAAGGACGGCCATGTAGGTTCGAGCACTTGTCTCTACTATGGTGTTCCTTCTTACAATAATCACACTTTAGAGGAGCTCCATCCGAAACAGGTCGATCACTAGTACCACGAGTAAGGCTACCATGAGATGAGAGACTCGAGCCAAAAATATAGAGCGCAGCGTTCCTGTGTCATAGCGACGATTATAAAGCAGTAGGATGACTGTTCTCAGAGGAAATCAAAGCATACACTTGCTTTCAGTGGGAAACGGATCACAATTTAGGACATGAGCCCGAATCTGGTCAAACTCGAGGCCAGCAAGAAAATCGTAGACTCATAGACTATCTTCCCATTTTTTGAATGCAGTGGCATTTGTATCACAGGTAGCAATAAATGACCCATAAAAATCCAACTCTTGCCACATACCTTAGAGAGTGGAATAGTATTGGGAGATAGAGAGCTCCTTTCAATTGGACTCATGAATTTGTTTCCTAAGTTCATAGCACTGAACAGCATTCTCCACCTGAGAATAGGTGTCTTTGACAGTCTTCCATATTTTAGCAGCCGTGTCAAAAAGAAGATATCCCCTGGAAATAGAGTCATCTATAGAATTGATAAGGTAAGACATGACAAGATAACTGGATGTTACCCATTTGTCCTGAGAAGTGCTAGCAGTGGAAGACTTAGTAGTACACCGTGTAATATAGCCAGAGAAACCATGGGAACCAATAGCAATAACACGAATAAGACCAAATCAGTAATTGCTCACATACAACTTTTTTTTTTTTTTTTTAATAAGTAATCCCAAGGGAGTTGTACTCAAGTGCTCACATCCAACTTGATAGGGCAAACAGGGAACGAATGAAAGTAACATGCAGGGAATCTTTCCTGTTCGGCAAAGGCTGATGAGATCTCAGACGTGGTTGCTGGTCAACGTCAGATCACAAGAAAAACATCCACAGCATGTAGAGAAATAATTGGAAGATTCAACTCCACATGAGAACTCTCGAAGATTTTGAGCAATCACAAATCGGTCGTGATTTAGATTTAGATCGTCATAGGTCTATATGCCCTTGGTGGGAGACAAAAACTAACTACCAAGGGTAGCGATGGACTGGAACCAAAACAAAAGCGAAGGAGCCGCTAGGAGAGAGGTGTGGATGTGGCGCTAGATTGAGAGAGAAGAGAGAAGCTGTGGTGGTGCTAAAATCGAGGTAAGAGAGGAGAGCAGAAATGACGCAAAAAATGAAAGAGGAGAGTCGAAGGCACTGAAGGGCTTATTGCATTAGGGTTGAGATCTCGATGTGGGTCCCAGCTCATAAACCATATTGAAATAATAGTGAGAGTAATTGGCTTGTCTAGAATGACAAAGACCTCACTTTATTTATAGAGTACTATGGATTACATGAAAGGAAAATAGGTAAGAAATGAGTCAACACCCTTATCTCTACATTCAACGAACCTAGACATAAACCCATATTATGATACTAATCAACAAGCATTGTTTGTTCTTTGTCATTCCAAGTCATTGTGACTCCTTCATTTTATACTTAATTGTAGGCTCTAGCTCTTGAAGAGAAGTATATCCTTCCGCCTTACAAAGGATTTGGTTTTCAGCTTAAGTCATTAATTTCTCTACAATCTTTGTCTCCTCGTCACATTCACGATCTACATCAGATTTATGTGAGGGGATTGTATCTTCCTTTGTGGGTCCTGTTGAATGAATTGAATCTACTAACATATGCACCTTTTCTTTGATGATTTCTTTATTTACTGCCTTTGATGATGCAAAGTTGAGCTCAGCATTTGCTTTGAGAATGTTGTTGTTACTTATTAGACTTCCAACACTTTCCAACTTGCCAACTGAATTTTATAGATGGTTGCTTCAAGTTCTCTTCAGCCTTAAAGGCCTACTGGTAGTAATCTTTTTGAAGGGAGAGTTTCCTTTGGATTTTCTGGTAGATACTTATTCTTTAACTCATGCTTCATCTCTTCCCTAGTTCTAAGCTCATGTCTTCTAACTTTTAAGTGTCGTTTCATGGTTTCCCCACCATTGTTTAGCACAACCAATCAATAGTGTAATACTGTAAAAGAGAAAAAAACCAAAGAAAGAGACCAATAGAAATGAGAGAAATGGTGGAGAAGGGGAGAGATTGATTGTGTTTATCTCCCCCTATCCCTCTACTATTTATAATCAATTAGGCAGCCCATGTACAACTATCGACAGTCTATATACAGCTGTATATACAGTCAATATATTGTTGTTCATGTACAGTCCATATACAGCCAATGTACTGCTATCCATGTACAGTTCATATACAGCTGTCCATATACAACCAATGCACCACTAAGACACACCTAAGACCTAGTCATCATAAGACAAAGAAAGTAAAGATTAAAGATTGTAATCTTAACAAATAACAAATGAACAAATTAAAGTTTCCTCTCCTCTGTCATGTCGTACCAATCAAAATATTCATCTAGAGTAGCTAACCAATCAAGGAATAGCCGTGAATTCATTTGTCCAGCAAAGTAAGAAACTTCTGGTGTCACTTTCTTTGTAGTATTCCCAGTCCTCCTATAGTAGGTGTTGTTTTCAGATGCACTCCCTCTTTGATGCTTCACAAAATAAACATCTTCTGATAATTTTCCCGATCATCTTAATCAATTGGCTGATAGAATTTTGAAGGTTGTATTCATTAGGGTTCATTGTATCACTGTTGGCCATAGTTCTTAGACCAATTGATGGGGTTTCCAAATCCGAAGAGTGTAGGATTCAGAAACTCAGTTAGAAACCAGAATCGCAATGAAGGAAAATGACCAGAATTTGAACTTAATAAATAACTGAAGATCTGACAAATTGATGCAAATCAGATTTTAGGATATTGTAGAGAATAGATTAAAGAATAACATAATCAAATCCCAAAGTGACCTCACGGTTAGATTCTAAGTTTTAGAGTAATCCTCGTTGAAGTAGGATTGCTCAAAAACTGAGAATTAGCAGCCGTAATGGAAGATTCGATTTCAGATAAGTAGTTGTTTAAGCATGTAAGGAGAACAAATGAATAAATGATGCACTAAACCATGGACAGAACTGAGAAAAGCCCCAAAACCCAAATTGATCTCAGGTTTGGAGTCCAAATCAGAATCTAATTTGATGCTCAGATTTGATTCAATGGAGGAAAGAAGAAGATATGGAAAAGCTAAAGCGAGGAGGGAAATTTTTTGCAAGTCAAAGCTAAATAAACAGAAAGCTCTTCCAGTTGTGCAAAATGAATGACTTACGAAACAGAGTCAAACTTAACCTAGCTAATAAATTAAATCCTTTATTCCTAAATCCTACCCATATTTTAGGCCCATTAAAGTGGCCAATTACAATGAAAACCCATTAGACAAAAGGCTCAACATGTATAGAACCTATCTTATCTATATCAACCCCCCCCCCGGCGCGAACCCTGACAACCACAATTCTTACACTAGTCACTACACCATTCTATATATCTTTAACTATGGCCACATATATACTCAAAAAAAAAAAAAAAAATTCTAATACTTGCCAAATTAATAATTCAGGGTCTCTATCATAAGCTTTTTCTAAATCACTAAAGACCATATGGAGAGATCATTCTTACATTTTCTAAATCTTTCCGTTAATCTCCTAAACAAATAAATAGCTTTTGTTGTTGATCTTTCTGACATAAAACCAAATTGGTTATCCGAAATATTATTTTATTGCCTTAAGCAGGTTTCAATTACTCTCTCCCATAAGTTCATAGTGTGGCTAATAGGTATGATTCCTCTATAGTTAGAACATCCTTGAATATCATCTTTATTTTTATAAATCAGAACCACAATACTTGTCCTCCATTCATCTAACATTTTTCCTCAACTCAGAATCTTATTAAACAACTTAGTTAGCCAAGTAATTCCACTAATTCCTAAGCTCTTCCACAACTCTATCAAAATACAATCTGGATCTACAGCTTTACCTATTTTCATCTTTAAAGCTTCCTTCACTTCAAACACAAAATTTTCGTATATATATCTAAGGTTTGTGGCTTCTTAATGGTTATTACAATCATCTAAAACACTATTACTTATATTGTTTTCATTTAGTAAGTGGTAGAAATAGTTTTTTCATCATTTTTTATAATTGATAGATATCTTTCCCCTTCCTTTGTACCTGAATTGTTATACAGATCCTCATATATTTTAGTCCTTGCTTTTCCTATTATCTTCTTAGCTTCATTTCTTGCAAATCTATATTTTGTTAAATCCTCTTCATCCTTAATCCACTGCCAAGCATTAAAACTAGATTTCTTAACCTAATGGCTGCTAGAACTTCATCATCCGACCACCAATTTTCTCTATATCAATTTCGTTTCTCTTTAGACTTTCCTGGAACTTCTTTAGCTACAATTTTTATATTAGTAATCATCTCGCTCCACATAATAATATTGTCTTCATTGGAATCCCACCTTCCCCGTGTTACTAATTTATCAATCTATGTCTTCAAGTTTTCTCCTTTTGATATCTACCATCTTATCCTAGCAAATAATCTCACATTTCCTCCAATTTAGTGTTTTGAAACACATATCTATGACCATAAATCTAAGTTAAGTAGTTAAGCTCTAGTCTGGCATCATGGTTCGAGAACTCAATCGAAACCAATACGAGCTATCTCGGTTTCGATAACTGAGACGAAACCAAAGGTCGGTATCACTTTGTTTCAGAACTCGACCTGGTTTCAACCAGGTTTACACCGAAACCTGATTTTAACGGCACTTGAAGCAAAACAGTATATAAAGTCGCACGTTTCGATCGAAACCTCTATGTTTTGACAGGTTTCGACGAAGAGAGAAGAGTTTCAACCAAAATACCAAGGAAAACACTTATTTATGTCTAATATCATTGAAGTAAATGGACATTTACTTAAGATATTATTCATAAATAAGCAAACCACCCCATTTAAATCCAATAAAAATAGTCTAAAATTCAAATTTCAAAAAGATAAAAAATCAACTCTTCAGTCTAAGAACAGGTGATTTTCAACTTTAAAATTATAACGTTTTTCTCCAATCTAAAACTTTTAAACAATCTTATTATAATAAAAACATCACTAAAAACCAGAATTGCGCCAAAATAATTTTTTGTTTTGACGCCCAAAAATTTATTCCCATTCAGAATTACTTTAAACAGCATCAGCATATTCCAAACAAGGTTTGATTGGAGCGTAACTCCTTCAATACAACTCGAATTCAACAAATCTCAGATTTTGACAGAAAATTGGTTGAAAGTGGGCCAACTTGATTTTGAGGCTGATCGAAACCGGCCTCGAAACCGAGTTCTTGATCTATGCCTGGTATAACCTCGCAATCTTTACATAATAACCTATCTGCCCTTCTTGTTAAAAAGAAGTCTATTTGGTTACTATATTGTCTACTTCTAAAGGCTATTAAATATACATTTCTCTTTTCAAAGCATGTGTTTACTATTAATAAATCATAAGGCATAGGAAATTCTGAAAATTAAAATCCCCTACCTCATCCCTATCTCCAAAACTATATCCTCCATGAATTTTTTCATAACCCCAACTATCTCTTCCAAATGTTCATTTAAATCTCCCCCCATAAATAATTTTTTCTCCTTGACTAATTCCTTAAACTAATCTATCCATGTGTTCCCAAATTTGTTTCTTAGTATTTTATTTCCATCTAATCTGATTTGGGGTGTGTAAACACTAAATTAATTACCTCTTTTGCTAACCCCAATTTGACAAATATTATCCTATCACCAAATCTTTTAACATTCACAACATCATTTTTTTAAAAGGAAAATTCTTGTAACCAAAATGAAAAAGAAGTCATAACCTCATTTTTTTTTTTGCCCTTGAAACATAACACACATTTTCTTTAAAGGAAGATAAAATCCTGTCATTTCACATTTGTACTCAAAAAATGTGATGATAAGTCACTTTGAAATTATTTTGAAAATCTTTTTTTTTTTTTACTAACTTAAAAAAAAAAACTTTTGGGAATAAGACAATGAGCAATTAAAATAAGGGTAAATAAAGGCGCCCCAGAGCATGAGGCTCCCGTTACTGCAGAATCTGGAGAGGGGCAGAATATAGGCACCCAAACCCCCACAACACGGAGAGGTTATTTCCGTAAAGGGTACAACAACAGCAACAGCAACAACAAAGTAATATCCCAACTAAATGGGGTCGGCTACATGAATTCTTGTCTGCCAATCAGCTCTGTTCAATGTCATACTTGAAGCAAGGCCTAAGTTATACATGTCTTTCTTCACCACATCCCCTAGAGTCATCTTAGGTCTGCCCCTAGCTCTTTTAGATCCTTCAATCTGAATCAAATCACTCCTTCGTACGGGAGCATCTCACAGCCTCCGTTTAACATGGTCATACCATCTCAAACAATTTTCTCGTAGCTTATCATGTATCGGCGCTACTCCCAAATCAGTTCTAATACGATCATTTCTTACCTTATCATTTCTAGTTTTGCCACACATCTATTATAGCATCATCATCTCAGCTACACTAAGTTTATCTATATGATACTTCTTAACTGCCAAACATTCTGCACCATACATCATTACCGGTTGAATGACTGTCTTATAGAATTTTCCTTTTAAGTTTTAAAGGAATACGCAGATCACACAACGCTCCAGACGTACTTCTCCACTTCATCCATCCTATTTTAATCCTCTGTGAAACGTTATCGTCTATATCACCTTCTTTGTTTATGATTGAACCTAGACACCTAAAATGATCAATTTGTTGTATCTCCCTCTCAAAAATGTTCACCACTTTATTATCCGTCCTTGTGTTACTAAAGTTACAAACCATAGACTTCGTCTTCGTTCTACTTATCTTAAAACCTTTTGATTCCAATGATGATTTTCATAGCTCCAACTTGGCATTAATCCTTGCTTTTGTTACAACAAGATGCATCCCTTCTTAAAATCTTTTTCTACTACTATTCCTACCCCACTTTTATTATTTTTATCTCCCGAATACCAAAGTTTATAGTCATCTAATTCTTTAGCTTTAATTTTAAATAAGCACTTTGATGATATGATTGGGAAAACATAATCACTATCCAGAAAGACCTAGTTTGTATTGTTCCAGCAAATAATTTTTGCCCCCACTTCGATGGGCAATACAAATTTTATTACAAATAAGGTATGGGTAGAGAAAAAGTCATAGCAACTCTAATTCTTGCATGTGAGGTAAAGCATTCTGGTCACAACAAATATGTTTCCCCATAACTTTGAGGACCATTCATTCTCTTGCAAGTCAGTAATGTGGAATAGCGGCAAAATTTAGACTTCTGTTGCATTTGATAACTTGGGGCTATCAACGCATGTCGCAACCATCAGCATATTTATATTCTTTTTTTTTTTCTTTTTTTTTTGCTTGCATAAAATATCATTCGAATTTCAGTAAATTACTTCTTTGTTTTACCTTTCAAAAAAGTTATATCTAGCAGACAATATTTTCTTCCTCGATAATTTCTGTCGCATCTTTCTTGAAGGAAAACACATGCCTCTCCTTCATTCAACTAAAAAACTGCTTATAAATCATTGAGTAAAGCAATAAAAAAGAACAGCAGGACCTGTCTTGTCATAACCGTAACCTTCAGTGTGATTTGGTCCTCTTATATTTATTATTTTAACGAATGACAGAGGAGCTTTATATGGCTGGAAATACTGTGCAAGTACATCACTATACAATAAAACAATCTAGATTCTAGCACACACACACACACACACACACACACACACACACACACACAGATGCTCCACAATGCGCACTCTCTTCTCACCCCTTCTCTAGCTAATGCGTTTGCCACAGAGTCACTAGACTAAGGTTTCCAAATAAACGGTATCTACTTATCAGTAATGACGAATTCCTACTATAAATTTCTCCTGGACTCCTGGCAGACCCAAAAAAAAATTAATGGATGAATCTCTATTTTTTATTTTTTTTTTGTCTGAAAGAATTCCAGGAAAGGATGCCCTCAATGTGACATTTTAATTCCGGAACATTTGGGTAAAGCTTTGCACTCAAATCTCTTCAACCGTAACTAAGGGATCTGCCAAAATAGCGCAATTTCTACTACTATGCCCACTGCACAGAGTGTTCAAGGTCTAGGGATACCTTCTACAAGATCTGTAATACATGAATTAGCATTTCAAACCCCCAAAAGAAAATAGCATTGCCATGTATAATTGGTAATGGAGTAAACATAAGTTCAGCAACTATACTTCTTGACTTTAGAGTTCCTAATATTTTGCAGAATACGCAATATATTAATTTTTCATGCAAAAGAGCCATGCCCATATATAAAATGGGTTCCCAGCTATCCTAAGAGTTGCAAATAGATTGTCACGTTTGATAAAAGATAATCCAAATAAAATAAAAAAAAAAGTGGGGTTCTTTGGGTGGGGATGGAGCAAAAAACAAGATACAGAGTGCTCAAAACGGAAAGGGAGGGAAAAACAAAAATTTCCAGTGTCTTACTACAGTAGAAACCAAAGCCATGCAAAATAACCCATGAAGCCCATAAAGCTTGAAACAACCCCCCCAAAAAAAAGGAGTAAAGGAAAACAAGCTGATTAAGATTTAAAGGCCAATAATAAACAGAAAAATAATAATTGGAATGTTATGAAGGGAAACTTGAACCCCGATACCTTGAGATACGCGAAGAGGGTCGGGCAAGCAATGCAAGCGACCGGGGAAGACGTATCAATACTGAGATTGCGAACCTCCTCTGCTACGGTCTTGGCGGTTTCTCGATCGTACCAAAACTGACTCAACCTCCAATCCTCCGCCACTAGAGCAACTTCAGAGCTTTCCATCTCCGCGGAGCCGTCGACAATGTTCGGCTGCTGTTCGTTCAGAAACTCTTTCAAGGCTTCCAAAGCTTGAGAGCTTAACATTGGAATGTCGTCGTCTTCTTGGACGATGGGTTTTGTCATCCCGACTCCTTCCGCCTCCATTTCTCTCGGGTTTCTCGTTGAAACGTGAAGCCTACTGCCTGCCCTCTGAATTTATAAACTAAGCAGTCGCAGTGCGCTTTTGTTGGATGCCTCACACTAGAGTACAGTAGCACAGTAGGTGGGTCAATGGTGCAGGCACTTACGAGGCTTTCAGTGCGAAAAAACTAAGCACAGTAGGTGGGTCAATGGTGCAGGCACTTACGAGGCTTTCAGTGCGAAAAAACTAACTTCTTTCCCAGGTATTTGTAATAAAGATACGCCATTGAGCATCCAAAAAGACAACCTAAGTTCCATTCATATTTCGCCGGAATAACATATACATTTTTGTAATTTCATCAGCGAAAAAGTTTTCTCTCCAACCGTCTTTCTGTCCGATTGTCTTCCTAACCCTTTTCACGTGGATGGTGAAATGACCTCCTATTGTCTATTGGATATTTCGTATCGCACATAAATTCTCTCCATCCGTCCAATCATTCGATCAAACATCAGACGGCTAGGACACACCGGGCATAGGAATACGTTAGGATGTTTGTCCAGTGTATTCCAGCTGTCTAATGTTAACATGGATAGCTGGACGGATGGAGATGATTTTTATTCATTCCAGATCCTCTGCTTGTGCAAGAACCATACAATCATTTTTTTTTTTTAAGTTTTTTCCAGTAACTAATAGGAAGTATTGATAGTTTTTTTATTTTTGGGAAATTACATATACTACCCCTGAATTATATACTAATACACCTACTATCCATCCACTAGTTTCTGACAATTACACATATCATCCCTAATTTCATAAACATGTAACAAAAATATCCATTCTGTTAAC
Organism: Protea cynaroides; assembly: GCA_028583415.1. Lineage (NCBI taxonomy): Eukaryota > Viridiplantae > Streptophyta > Magnoliopsida > Proteales > Proteaceae > Protea > Protea cynaroides. The sequence continues at coordinate 47,509,437 of CM053269.1, read as the reverse complement.
AGTGTTAAGTCTAAATTTTAAAAGACAAACTTTGCCCTGGTAGGGTTTACAACATTTACTCTTTTTTTCTTTATAGACAGTACTTTGAATCACCGCAGTTGCAAAGACGGCAACCAAATCCACTTTGGTCGAACTTCGTTGTTGTCAGAGTGGCTGTGGAAGGTGATGCTATTTAAGTGGAAGATGTTGAGGTAGAAACTGTTGTTGAAGGTAAATACTGTTTTTCTTCGCGTAATAGAAAAAGAGAGGCAAAATGTTTTTTCATCCTTCAAATTTTAGAACGATTTAATATCACCAATAGACTTAACACCGTTAACGAACTGGATTTTTTTATTATACGTTTCTGAAATTAGGAGTGGTATGTATAATTCTCATAAACTTTTTTTTTTGTAGAACAATTCTCATAAACTAGTGGATGGTAAGTGTAATTAAACTATAATCCAATGGTAGTACATGTAATTTTCCCCCTTTTTTTAGTAGGAGGAGGTGTCGATAGTTGGAAATGTTGGATAACACATCTAAATGTGCTAAATGTGTATTTAGAACATATCATTTTTATTTAATTGTTTTTTTTTTCTTATTCCTACGCGTTTTAAAATTAAGGATAAAATGAATTTTTATAAGAACTTTTAAAGTGATCCATAATTATGTCATTGTCAACAGTTGTTATTGGTTAATATTTTATTTTTTTAATAGACATGTGAAATGATATAAATTTATCGTCATTGAAAACAATTGTATTGTAAATTAAAAAAAAATTATGAGGTGTCAATGAGAAAATCCCTAACTTAAGTCTTATAATTAGGAGAACAAAACTCTTGAAACGAAGGAGAGAGTTATTGAAATTCATTTGAGACAATAAACTATTATTACTGTGAAATGGATGAGAGAGATATTGAAATTCGAGTGATACAATAAACTATTATATGATGAAATCAACGATTTATTCGACAAAAAAAAATAATGATTTAAATTTCGGTCTAGTGCCTAGTTTCGGCCATGCCAAAAGCATTGAAATTTTTTTGGCAAGTTTCGAAATCAATTTTGGTAGCCAAAAATTTTGATTTTTTATTCCAATTTTTTCATGTGATGCATTTTTAACGTTCTTAACATATTCATTTAATGATTTACACAAAAACTATATCATAGTATGACAATATACAATGGAACATGAGGATTGCATTTAGAGTTAATTAGCCAGCACTTTTTTATTACTAATATCATTTAAATAAATATTTATTAATTTTTATATTTCGCTTATTTAAGATATTATTTATAAATAAGCAAACACATTCCATTTGAATCAAATTAAAATAGTATAAAATTCAAATTCTAAAAAGATAAAAAGTCAACTTTTACTTTTTAGTTCAAGAACAAAAATTGAATTTTGGATTGCGGGACGATTTTTAATTTTGAAATACTAGCTTTTTTTTTCTTTAATCTAAAATTTCAATAAATCTTAGTAAAGTAAAATATAATTAAAAATCAAAACTCTGGCAAAATATATATTTTTAATAAAAGATTTCGTCTATACCGCATTAAGGATTGCTACCATCATCCATATCCACGAGATTGCAAAAACATCACCTACCACCCAAAAACTTTACTGTGCTAATCAAATAAATCCACTCCGTCACAAGATTCTCATTAGATGTTGATGTCAGCTGCATTGGAATACTTCATGGACAATAGTATCCTTTTAACTAGTTGAAAAGACCATTATACCCTTTACCCAAACCCTTATCTTCCACTTGTGCATTGCTTCCTCTCTCTCTCTCTCTCTCTCTCTCTCTCTCTCTCTCTTACTCTATTTCTCAACTTGGGTTCTCTTCTCATCACACTACAACTCTTGCATTTAATTATCTTTAGTTTTCGATTAATCGAGTAATGAAGATAATGAAAGACAAAGAGAGATAAAGGGAACTGTGATTCTAAGAATATATCAAAAGCAAATCAACGAATCACTAAAAGGAGAAACCTCAATATTCATCCCTCACATCGTTTATGGTTTTAGGTTTTTGATTTCCTGTTTTACGGCCTTTCTATTCGCTTTTTTCCTACATTTTCCTTCACATAACTGATCACCAAAGAAATGGGCGGCAACAACTTGTAACTGACCAAAGAGAAATTGATGAATTCCCCGATATACTGAATCAGTGTTTACATGGTTGAACTGTTTGATTCTTGTTAAGTTTGGGTGATTATAACATTTGTCTGGATTTCCCTTTCGGATTTGTTTTGAAGGTGACAAAGCTCACGCTTCTTCTCCTCCTCCTATACCTCTCTTTTCCTTCTCTTTCGCCTTTCCCCTCCCTTTCTGTTATTCTGTGGATGTGTTAGTGAAGTTTGTTCAGTAGCTAGCTTTGCCTGCTTGTGTTTTCGCGTGCTTGCTTGTGAAATGATTGATTAAGTAGGAGAGAAGGGGGAGAGGGAAGTATAGGAAGAAGAGATTATTGTAAGAGAGAATAGAAAATAAGAAAATGGGAAACTCGTTTGGATGCTTGGCATCGGGGGAGAGATTGTTTGCGTTATTGATTCAATCTTGTCAATGTACGTAGTTATTTCTTTGCAGGATAAGATGATGGAAGTGCTTCACAAACAGGGTATAACAATCCAACAAATCAAGGAGTCTCTAAAACGGGCTCCATTGCATCCCCAGATCATTATTGCCATTAAATCAGCATTTGTGAAATCGATTGATCATTTTAATGAACTTCATCAACAGATATGGCGGCGATGGTGGTGAGTTTCTTATTTTTTACAAGTGCCAACAAGGCGAATTTCCTCTATTCGTGCTAAGCAGCATTTTCTTTTCCTAACTTTCCTTCTCTTTTTTTCCCTGATATTAGTAATCCGCCTCTTTTGGAACTTCCCCTCCCCCTAATATTGTCAATCCCCAGAACCCTCTTTTTGGTGGCTTTCAATCGAGAGGTGTTGACGATGAGTTGAGTGATGAGGGAGGTCATTGTCGCTGGTGAGGGAGCTCATCACAGTGACTCCAACTTAGGGCTTGGCTGAGTGAAAACGAAAGGATGGGAAAGAGTGAACACGATAGAGTGAAAACGAAAGAGGGAGAGAAAATATAAGTTTGATTTGAAGGACAAATTAGTAAATCAACATAATTTTTTAGTTTTTCAATTTATAATATGAGGGGTAAAAATGTATTTCAATAATTTTAGTGATTTTCGTCAGTTAAGGGCATGTTTGATAAAACTTCTACTTCTGGATTCTATGGATTCTGACTATCAGGGAGCCATTTTGGAGTAGAAGTACGTTTGATAAGTCTGGTTGAATTCCAACTCCCACAGAGTGAACCGGATTCAAAATGGCTCCAGAATCTAAAATTTTGGAGTCATAAATACTTGCTCCAAACTGTTGGATCAACTTTTTGAAAGAAAGAAAAGAGTCAACTTTCACTTGACTCTCACTTGACCACCACCACCACCCACCACAGCCACCACCCACCACCACCGTCGTCGCCGCCACCACCCACCACCACCGCCGTCGCCGCCACCACCCTCTACCGCCGTCACCGCCACCACCCACCACCATCGCCACCGCCACCGCCACCGCCACCACTGCCATCACCACCACCACCACCACCCACCGCCATCACCGCCATCACCGTCGCCGCCACCTCCACCACCCACCACCATTGCCATTACCCACCACCACCACCCACCACCGCCACCACCCACTACCACCACTCACCACTACCATGATTGTTTTTCTAGACTTCGATTAGGGGGATAGTGTGTTATCAAACGTATTTCTAATAAAAAAATGCTCTAGAATCCATTTTATAATTGCGTTATCAAACAAGTTTTTACTCCAAAATAATCCTGGAGTAGCTTGGAGTAGAATCCAAATTTGAACCAGAATCCAGAATCCATAAGCAGAAGTTTTATCAAACGGGCCATAAGTGGACCTAGGTGATGTTTTTGCATTCTTGCGGGTGTAGATGATGTTAGCAATCCTTAATGGGGTGTAGATGAATTTTTTTTTTTTTTAATGTCCAAAATATTATTTTCATTGATATGATTTTAAACAACATTCGCATACTTCAAACAAAGTTTGACTGGAACGTAACTCTTCAATATAACTCGGATTCAAACAATGTCGATGTGGTGTGAAACCTACAAGATATGGACGATGATGGGATCTCAGGGATGATACAAGTACATGGAGGTGAACTATTCTCACTAAAATGAGGATGTTGGGATGAATGTGTGACAAAGCTATGGAGGATAAAGTAAGGAATGCTCTTATTATAGATATTTTTTGGAATAGCTCTGATACATGAAAAGCTAAAAGAAAAATCGTTTGATATGGCATAGCCATGTTCAACAAAGGCCTTGCAGCCTTTCCGGTGCGAATGAGAGATTTGATTCAAATTGAATGAGTAACTAAATGAACCGTGGGGCGAACTTAAAACGGCTATAGGATAGGTGGTGAGAAAATATGTGTATAACTTAGACCTTGTATCAAACATGATTGAAAAAATATCTGATTGGAAGATTAGGATCTATGTAGCCAATCTTATTTAGTTGGGATAAGACTTTGATTTTGTTGTGTTATTTCATCATTACCTTTTTAGTCTTTATTTTCTTCTCTTTTCATTGGCTTCCCAACATAGCCTAAGTTCATAACCAACATCAAGAAGAAGTGAGAGATGTACAGAGCCACATTGTTATTGCGGTGGTGGATCTGCTAAAAAAAGCAAGAAATCGATATCATCGTATGTGATGGCAGTCTCAAGTTTGATCAGAGGGATCATCGAAGTGTATTGTCTACAACCAATCAATGAATGTGGTGGAAGGGTGTGTGTGGGGTTGGAGGAAAAAAGGTGGTGGGGTGGAGGAGGAGGGGAAAGCCACGTTAGAGCGGTAGTAAATGACAAATGATGTAGTGATAGCTGCAATGAACTGCTAAGATGCCTTAAATCCTATCCAACGGTCGATAAGATGCTAGAGTTCGAGATTCCATTATACCCTACCACTGAGTGCATAATTTTCCATAATAAATAAATAAATATTGCTTACTTATAAGAGCTGTAAATCATGTCATTGTTTAGCCCGATTATTGATTGATGAGGTATTTACCAAAAGAAGACGAAAAAAGATTGTGGAGGTATAATTTCTCTAGAGAGTAGGACTAAAAAAAGGGGTTAGTGGTGATGAAGGCCAATAGCGATGAGTGCCAAAGGTAACGATGGGGATACTTGCATCGAAAGGTCTTTACAATGAGTAGTGGGTTGCAATGTCAAGTTGGTAGAGAAAGAGAGTGGGGTGCAATGGTAGTGGATCGCAGATGATGCAAGGTAACGGTAACGAACAACTAAGACGCTTCAGGTTCCATCTAATTGTCAATAAATGCTAGCGTATAAGATTCCATTACGTATCATGCAGAGATCCTCTCACTAGCATTTACTATTTGTCCCAATTCCCCCCCCCCCAACCCAAAAAAAAAAAACAAAAAAAAAAAACAAAAAACAAAAAACCCTAAAAGCTATTTACTCCCTTACTCCCTAAAGAACAAAAGAGTGAGAAAGGGAAAAAGTTGGGTCTACTTGGGTGAGTATCATATCTTTGAAAGATCTTTCCCTCGAATATTTATTTGACACTCTATCTCCTCCCCGACCCCTTTATTGAACAATCTGTTATCGCATAATGTTGAAAGGATTCAATTGTAGTAGCTAGCGTTGGAAGAGGAAGTGGGACTAGAAGGAGGGGGCTGGTGGCGACAAGGGCCAATGGCTATGAGAGCCAAAGGTGATGATGCGGATACTTGCGTCGAAAGGTTTCTGCCAATGAACGCATGAGAGAGAGTGTAGGGAGATGCAATGAGTGGTGGGTTGCAGCATCAAGCAGGTAGAGAGAGTTGTAATGGAAATGGTTCGCGAATGATGCAGGGCAACGATATCGAACGATTGAGATGCACCACGCTCCATCTAATTGTCACTAAAATGATATTCCATTACATATCATGTAGATATCCCTTCACCAGCATTTACTATTTGTTCCATTAAAAGAAAATAAAACTAAAAACCTTAAATTCTATTTTTATTTTTATTTTTTTGGTTAAACATTAAGAGTTATTCACTCTCTTGCACTATATGGAACAAGAGAGTGAGCAAGAGAGTGAGAAAAAGGGGGAAAAAAAGAGTTGGGTATACCCCGATGAATATCGTATCTTTGAAAGATCTTTCCCTCCAATATTTCTTTGAGACTCGATCTCCTCCCAAGCTCCTTTATTATTAAATAATCCGCTATCGCCTAGTGTTAGAAGGATTTAACTGTGGTAGCTAGTGTTGGAAGAGGAAGCAAGACTAGGAGGAGGGGCTGGTGGCGACAAGGGCCAAAGGTGACGATGGGGATACTTGAGTCAAAAGGTCTCTGCCAATGAACGCAGGAGAGAGAGGGTAGGGAGAAGCAATGAGCAGTGGGTTGCAGCATCAAGCGACTAGAGAGAGGTGTAGTGGAAATGGATTGCGGATGATGCAGTCCGCGATAACAAACAATTGAGATGCTCCACGCTCCGTCTGATTGTCAATAAAATGTCATTCCCTTACATATCATGTAGATATCCCGTTACGAGCATTCATTAATTGTAAATTACTCATACTACCCCTGAGGTATGTATTTATTGGAGAGAGACCCTAAAGTAGATTACAATTACACATACTACCTCTAAATCTCAAACCTTGTTACACAAAGACCCACAAATGCTGACATGATTAAACATTTTAATGTCCAAAATACCCTTATGGGTATTGTAAAAGGACGAAATTAGGCTTTTACCTTTACTCTTTTCTTTTGTAAAGCCCTAAATCCCCAAATCCCCAAATCGACGAGTGGTTCACCTCTCTTCTCCGTCGCTCCTCTTCTTTGTCCAAGATTTCATGTTTGTGGGCTTGTCTGCTTCGACTCAGGGGAGTACAAAGGTACACGGTTTGGAATGGTGGTGCTTCAACTCTTCATTTAGGGTAATTGAAGAAGATATAGAAGAACCTGTTAAGGATACGCCTTCTACTTTCTTCGTTGGAAAGATCAATGTTGAACTACTGGGTATCAGAATAACAACGAGAAACCGAACCCAAGTGAGACCTCTAACCAGTGAGAAAGAAAAAAATTGAAGGACAACAAATTAACAAGGAGATGGCGACCAAAGCTGTGGATTAACAAACTTAAAATTTATGACCTAAAAGGAGCGACGACATTTGAAGTCTGGCAATAAGGAAGGGCTGTTGAGTATATGGTTTGGCGGAGGCACAACAGAGCTCTTCTCACAGTGGTACTGGTCGCCATGTTTGTACTCACTCTCCAAGGCAAGGCAAGGACTCAAAGAGAGAGAGAAAGAGTGCGTTGTTAATTGGAAATCAGGTTTCTTCGAGACTGTGAATCCAAAATTTGATAAGGGAATTTCCGTCGAGTCCCTTTGAACGAGCGAATTTATATTTCAGCTCAATAAAGCGTACAATGATCAGTTGCCCATCGTGGCTCATTTGGGGCAGTCGGGGGCCTCAGGGTAGAGAGTCTGCACTCAACGATTCCACTAATTTAAGAGTCGGGGGCCTCGGGGAGGATAGTGATACGATCTTGGTTCTCATCCCTCAAAACCGGCTTATCATAAGAGGGTTGCCAAGAACATATTAACTCCCACTCAACTTTGGTATAACCAATGTGGGACTAAGATGTAACATTCCCCCACCCTTCACAGCTGACGTCCCGGCGGCTGGCCCTTGAGGCGGCTTTCACTCTGGCCTCACCCAGGTAGCCCTTTCCACGGTACCTCCACTTCGAAAAGCCCTGCGCGTGAGTGGGTCAATGAAAGCACCAAATTGATACGATCTTGGTTCTCATCCCTCAAAACCGGCTGATCAGGAGAGGGTTGCCAAGAACATATTAACTCCCACTCAGCTTTGGTATAACCAATGTGGGACTAAGATGTAACAGAGAGTATCTACTTCTCCGCATGGTTCGCCCTCCCCTCAACCAACTTCCTTTTACCCCAATGGTTAATTCTTCTGATCTCCCACCTCCAACCCTAGCTCCTTTTGGTTCAATTTCAAACTCTTCGAAACCATAAAAGACCAGTAAGTGCTCTTCCTGCCACAACCAACACTGTAAGCAATAGCCGGGGCGGTAGCAGGGGTGGTTACAGTCGGAGTTTTTTTTTTTAGGCATTTTCACTGGGATGCTCGTCTGGGTCGTGGGAAAAGGTTTAGTTGAGTTGAGTTGCATATGAGGTGTCTAATCTAAAACATATTTTGGGAACTCCTCTTTTTAATTTTCTACTTTGTCTTAGGAGTGGACGTCAAGTTTATTACGAAGTGGTAGTATTATCGTCAGGAGAAGAAAAAAGGAAGCAGTAGAGACAATAGACATGCACATTTTTGTCTTATTTTTTGTCAATGGATTAGGAGAGAACATAATTAATGTTGGACCTTGAAATAAGACAAATTCCTAAGGCTACTCGACGTTAAACATAATGAAGGCAATTGGTCGGAAATCTCATCATTTCCGAAGACGAAGATAGTGTAAAATCCGACGACGCAGTCAAAATAACGAAGTAGTCCAACGGAGAAGAAGAGTGTGGGACTGGTTTTTATTTAAGAGTTTTAGGGGTAATTGTTGTAATTACATCTTTCTCTTTTTTGAAAAGGTCAAAATGATTTTTCTTCCTTTTTGTTGGTAAATACAATAAGGGTAGAATGGTCTAAATCAGTCAAAGGGGTAATATATGTAATTGTTTTCAATTTTAGGGTCTCTCTCTGCAATAAACACATACCTCAGGGGTGGTATGAGTAATTTACCCAAGAAAAATATTAAGTGAAAAAATTTATTTATTTATTTATTTTTTGTTGAATCTTAAAAGCTCTCTTACTCAGTATAAAAGAAATGCTCCGAGTCTCTGCAATTGATTTCAAAGGAGTTTGGGATGAAAAGTTGTCACTGATTGAGTTTGCTTACAACAACAACTATCAAGCTACCATTTAGATGTTCCCATACAAAGCATTGTACGATAGAAATGTCAGACACCTCTGTTTTGGAACGAGGTTGGTGAAAGAATAATTGCTGGGCCAGAATTTGTTGAAGAAATTTGTCTAGTGGTGGATAAGATCAAAGAGAGAGTAAAGACAGCTCAAGTCCAACTGAAGAACTACACGGATAACAGATGCTGAGACCTTGAGTTCGTTGTCGGTGACAAAGTGTTTTTGAAAATATCACCTATGAGAGGCTTGAAACGGTTTGGTAAGAAAGGGAAATTGTGCCCTATATATGTGGGACCCTATAAGATTCTAGCAAGACGTGGCAAGGTGGCATACCAACTTGCACTACCACCATCAATGTCGAGTGTGCATAATATATTTCATGTTTCCCTACTGAAGAAGTACATCAGAGATTCATCCCACATATTGACTGCAGATCCTCCAAATCTCACAGGGGAACATACATTCGAAGTTGTGTCAGCTGAGATCACAAGTCAAAATGTACAACGATTATGAAATCGGGATAGCTTTTATGTCAAAGTAACTTGGAGAAGCCAAGACATGGAAGGGATCACCTAGAAAGAAGAAGCCACAATGCGAAAGGAATATCCTCATCTATTTGATTTGGAAGGTACATTCAAATTTAGATGATGAGATTTCTTTTTAAAGGGAGGGGAGTTGTAAGACTTGCACTCCATGAACCTGGTTTAACATGGGTTAATGTGTAGTGGTAGGTCTTCCCATCATAATTAGACCAAAAGAGACGGTTAGATGACAAGCCACGTGTTACAGGTATGAATACTCGCAACTTTAACTTTGTCTGGTCTGACTAGTTGGGCATGGCCAGTCGCACGGCCTTTGCTACACATGCGATCTGACAAGCACATAATTGAGTATGAGGATAGGAAAGTTTCCTAGTTTGTGTGGACTACTCTCCTAAACGAAAGTGGATTCACAATAGGATGTTACCCTTTATATAAAAGCTTAACTTTCCCATTCTCTCTCATTATACAACCTTAAAGTTGAGAGAGAATTGAGGAAGAAGTCGTGGAGAAAAAGAAGTTTGTGGAATAAGAGAAGGTTGTGCACTTACCTTCGGTTTCCACCATCGCCATCACGAGACTAATGGTAAGTCCCCCTCATTCCTGTAGAGGTTTAGGGTGTGTGTGGATTGAAGCCATGGCCACTAATGATCGTGGGTTAATTTTAACAGCATGATCAGACATGGGGTTATTACATGGTTCATCACGAAGAACCCTTACAGTTTGGAAGACATAGTAACTATGATATCAATGAAGGACCTAACCCTAACATGTTTTCGACCATCTAATGATGGAATATAAACCCTAAAACAAGTCGAAGAATCGACTCAAAAGAAAAGGCAGACAGATACACAACCTAGACAATGTCCGATATGTTCTCCAGTGGGACAATAGGTCACACTGGTCAACTCACACCGGTGGGACATATAGTGCCACCGGTGATGCCACTGGTCAACTTCGGGAAGTATCTCAGAGTTAACTGGTGGGATGTCCAGCGTGCCTACTGTCACATCGGATAGTGCCACCAGAAAATCTTTGGAGGGGCTTTTTGCCACTCCGGACAGTCAATCCAGAGAATAGTAAACTGTCAAAATTAAACCTAAATTCATCCTATTATTTGTCTAGGATTTGTAAGCAAACAAGGCTAGTTTCAACATCGCAAAAAGTATCAAACATCACTCAATAGGTGAGGGGCAATACCCCAAACTAATTGGCTAATAATCAAACTACTTTGTGTATTGATGATGGGCTATGTATTGTGCATATAACATGTCATCCAATATTTCTATTTACTGTTCATGCATATTTATTTATGTTATGATGAGATTGATGATAGGCATGTGCTTGTATGTGGTTGGTGTGTTGAGTGGAAAGAGGTTGGAGCCTTGGACCATTTATCACACTGACATCGTCGTATCGCAGTCTATCTTAGTGTGCTTAATACGAGGCAGGGTATCAGGGGGTGCTGGCGATGTTGGCGATAGCCTTATCATCAGGCTTTAGCTTTATCTTTATTTCGTATTGAAGGGTGCTGGGGTAGGGCCATGGATACACTTGTGATGACATCTAGGATTGGTTAGTGACGAATCTCAGTTTGCAAGCCCTCGCTAGTAGGGGTGTACGTATTGGTACGATGTAGGGTATCGATGGGGGGGGGCTGATGGTTTGGTTGCAGCCTACCATTAGGCTCTAGCTCTATCTCTATCTTATAGTGAGTGTTGTGGGGCAACGACAGTTTCGTTTTGAGCATAACCAGTGGGTGTGCTCACACTCTCGTGTATGGAGGTATGGTTGTAGCGTATCCTTACCATAGCACTTTGCAAATTTACCAGACCCAATGATTTAATGTTATCTCATGCATATTGCTTCCTGCATGTTTTTTTTTTTTTTTTTCTCACTGAGCTAAGTTGTGAGCTTACCCAACGATATCGTTTCATTTTTAGTTGATGATGCAGGTACTACTGTTGAATACTACATTAATGCGCCTTCATATGGGTGAATGATAGCTCTTGATGTTCAGTCGATGGAGAACGAACATGATTCTTAATGCAAGTATCTCTATTGTGTTTATCTCTAGGTTATTCGTTATTTTCTATGGATTTATAAGTTTGTAATAATATATTATTTATGTTTTGGTTATTGAGATAATTGAAATAAGATATTATTTATGTTTTTGTTATTATCATTTAGATTATCAGTTCATTAATAAAGACTTCCACTATTATTTATATATTCTGATTATGGTTGAATGTATTGATTTGAATGTTGGTACTGTTTTTCTTGATCCTGATTTGAGCCGTGGTTTATTAATGGTTTAATTACACTTCTGGTTCAACCATAATTGGGGTGTGACAGAAGGTAAGGAGGCACAATGAGCGGTGGGTTGTAGCGTTAAGCAGAGAGAGAGATGTAGGGGTAGTGGAAATGAATTACAGATGATGTAGAGCAGCAATAACGAACGTCTGAGATGCTTTATGTTCCATCTGATTGTCAATAAAATGCTAGTCCATAACCCTGTTTGATAACACTCTTGCTCCAGGATTCTAGGATTTCGTCTCCTTGGAAGCAATTTCAAAACTGAATCTCGTTTGGTAAGTCCGGTCCGATTCCGAGCTCCAATGGAGTGAACCAGACTCTTTTTGACTTTAGGAGACCAAATTTGGGAGCTAAAATAGCGAGCTCTCGTTGCCCCAGAGCAAATGAAAGAGAATTAAAAATAGAGAGTCGGGCCAAAAGGAAGGTTTGACTGCCGTTGCCACCACCACCCACCCCTGCCACCACCACCGTTGCCACCGCGACCGCCACTGCCACCACCACCACCGCGACCACCACTACCACCACTCACCGCACACACCGCCATCACCACAAGGGCCACCACCACCCACCGCCACCATCACCCACTGCCACCACCGCCACCCACAACCACCACTGCCACTATCACCACCGTCACCCACCACCACCCATCGCCACCACCACCAGATCTACAATAGATGCCAGACTCATTTTTATCAAACAAAATTCTATATACAATAAACTCTGAAATCAGATCTAAAACAGTGTTATCAAACAACATTCAACTCTCAATAAATTGAGTTAAGAGCTAAAACAATAAAATGATTCCGGATAAAAAACAATGAATCAGGAACAAGAGTCTTATCAAACTGCCCTAAGACTCGTGGAGATCCCCTCACCAGCTGTTACTATTTGTGCCATTTAAAAATTAAAAAAGAAGGCCCTTAAGCAGAAAACCTTAAAAGCAATTTACTATCTTACTCCCTATCGAACAAAAGAGTGAAAAAGGGGAAAAAAAAAGTTGGGTCTATTGAGGTACCATAGCTTTGAAAGATCTTTCCCTCCATTCTCTCTTTCACCTACCAGAGAAAGAAAACTATTCTTTATACAAACCCTAAATCCCATTTTTTGTTTATCTGTTATCCTGGTATGTAATGATTTTGACAGGTTTGATCATGTCAGTAGCTCCTCATTGCCATCTTGGTTAATAGTGACCAAATAATCTTCGAAAAATGCTGCTAATAGAAGAGTTTTATCCCTATTTCGTCGTCAGCCGTTTAATTGACTAAGGCTGGAGCACTATCCAGTGTGGTTGGGATTCATATAACTCCAGGGTTCCGGATGGTTATTATGTTTGGGCCCAAAAAAATCATGAGGAGTTAATTGCGTGAATTTCTGCAGTTTGGATGCTCTGAATTGGAGTTTCTGGAGAAATTATTTATTGCTTTCCGTTGAATCGGTCATGTCGGAAGATATGCTTAACCATTTCTCTTCGAATTCTTCAAATCAGTCCGACCCATCTCTGCCGACAAAGCTGGCGAAGCTTGAAGCTAGGATGGCAGGAAAGGCCTCCTCGACCACAACCGTGCAGGCAACCTGGCCGTCCGTTTCATCGGCTAAATTTGGCGCTATGGAGGATTCAGCTGAGCCTTCGACTTCAAGTGATTCTGACGATGATGTGAGTTTTTATTCATAACGTCGACAGAAAGGTCTTCATTCCCAATAAAAAAAAAAAAATAATCCGGCTAGGAATGTATTGACTATATAACCCTTTTAATTCAGTTGAGGGTATACAACAGAAGTATAACAGTGTAAACTTTATTGTTGCTGATGAATTACTTTTTGCCTACTGCTATTGTTCTCTTCTTCTTGTTGTTTTTTATTTAATTTATTTATTTATTTTTATGGGTAAGTGAATTTCTCTTGTTATTTATGCTGTTTACTTATTGTTTTAGTTGGAGTTGCTAGATTTGCAAAAATAACCCTGAATAAATCTCATATATTGCTTACAGCATTGATTCTTATTTGTATCTTACAAACTTGGATAATAGTCTTCATGTTATAGTCGGTAAAATATATGTTTTTTTTTTTTTTTTTTTTTTTTGTCCTCTGAATGCAGAATGGAGGTGAGTTTCTTATACAACCCAATACTCAGAAGCGGAAAAGGTTTGAGGAAGATAATCCTTCATCTGTTTTTCAACAGTCTGAGGTACAATGTTGTTTGATTATTTTCTGTTTGGAACCTTAAGGGGTTGTTCTGATCTCATGTATGTGCAGCAATTGCACATTTATGCTCTCTGCATTTTTTGGTTATGTCTTATGTTTGATTGCTTTCTCCTCAAAGAATCTACAGAAAATAGTAAAAAGACGCGAAATTGACTGTATGATGTTCCTTTTGGCCTTTTCCCTCGTGCTCTCATCTATTCACGTTGGGTCATCAAAGTACTGCTTGCTAATGAAACTTGTCTAATTGCTCAAGTTCCGGTTTCCTCAATCTTCTGTTCTGCTCGGTTTGCAAGTTGCAACAAAAAGTTTGATTTTTGAGTAATACTTTCCGGAACAAGAAAAGTAGAATATTCATGTGGTATCTTTTCAGATTTTGCATGTGTGATACATTTTCCTATTTCTCCAAGTAAATCCCTTCGCATTGCGATGCCTGTTGTATCGGTGGACCAATACATGAGTCGTTGAGGAAGGTCCGGCATGCCCCTATCATTGAAATCGGCTTCCTTTCACTTACCTGGAGGCTGGAGGGCCACCTCACCCATCACTCTTTCTGCCACTGTGCAGTCAGTCCATTCTGTTTGGCCCCACCCCTTTAGTGTTGATATGCTAAAGCGGGGGGCCAAAGAGTTAAGAAAAAAAAAACATTGGTGTGAAAAAAATTAGTGAAAGATTCCACCGAATCAAAGTTATGTATGAAAGCAAAATTCATTAACCCTTGAAGTTTGTGGACAGCCCCGGTACCCTTCCTTAGACCTTATAAGAAAAAAACTAGCCTTATCTGCCAAACAGTGTAAAACCTAGGAAGTTTCTACTGAATTTTGCAACTCAATTCGTTATCATTATTTTTAGGCTTATATAGCTTAAACTTTATTACCAATGATGGTAAGAATATCCTACTTAACCTAATACTCTGCTAAAGTATCATAAAACACAAAAAGGAACTGATCAGTCTGAAACTAAAATTCACTGAATCGCCAGCAGCAGTTGCAGAAAAAGCAGTTTGAAGAAACAAGGGAGAAACTTTGTCTTGCATGAACTCTTGCTTCAGACCGGAATACTGTTTCAACATTTCTATCCCCTTTTATTTATATTCATTTTCTGCCCATGTCCACACTCTTTGTATACTAGCACAAGTGTCATGCTTCTGGACGCTTCATGTATTTTTCTCCTTACAAACATGGGGGAAAAGAGGAATGACGATGTAGATAAATATTGCCTGCATGAAAATAAACATTATTACATGTATTGGCATTAGGGAAACATAAATATTTTATGCATTTATGTATGTATTTGCTTGATGAGTTTTGGGGTTGTATCAATCACATTGTATTTCTCAGATACCAACAAAAAATGACCGTGTTATCTAATTTTCGAAGCATATTTTCTAATTATCTTTAAAATGGTAATGTATGATTTAAGTTGGAGGTTTTAGTTAAAATATTAAATCTCAAAAGCTTGAACATATTGGTCTGCACCACATTGAGAAGGTACCCATTTCTATGAGTTTGTGGTTTTGAGTTGGATCTTCAAATTTATGGCGGCTAACTTTCTGTGTTTGTTGAAGAGAAAAATTCTATTATCATATGTTTCTTTGGAATGTGTTCCAGCTGTGGCTTATCAGTTTTTGTAATATCAACTGGATGAGTATGGGAAAATGCTCCTACTTATTTACTCCTGTAAAATGTTCCTCTATCTATTGGGGAAAAAGGATCGACCATTGTCTTAAAGTTCTTCCATGCAGAGGCCTAATAGGGTTCTCCCTTTGTGTATTACTGATAATTCTTGAGCGCTAGTCTGTCTTCTTTCTTTTAATAAGGACAGAGGCTTCTGTGTGTGTTTTGTTATTGATATATTGTCTATTACATCCACTTATAGGTGCTCCACAGGCAAAGTGGCTTGCATTAGGGTTTTCATCTGACATGGTTGTTCGTGGATCACTTGAGTCACTTTGGCGTTTTTAAGAAATTCTCCTACTAATGTTAGTTGTATGATTTGTGCTGTCTATGGCTACACTTTACTTGGTCATTTTCAAAGGGAAAATAAGAGACGTTGCAAAGAAAAAAGCCCAATATTATCAAATGTGATTGCTTATAAAAAATAGGGTAAATTACTCATACCACCCCTGACCTATGATTCTAATACAGAGACACCCTAAAGTTAACAACAATTACAGCTGCATCCCATTGACTAACACCATTAAGTTCAAAAATTTAAAGAAAATTTTCTCTTGTTGCATTTACAATCAAAATGGGAGAAAAAAACCTTTTTGACCTTCTCAAATGGAGAATGATAAAATTACAAAAAATAACCCCAGAAATGTTAACACCTCTCTTCAACCTTCACTCTGACAACCATCAACACCACTGCCACGCATCTGATCCGTATGTTATCTCGTCAAGTCGTCGCCTGAAATTCTGAGTTGTTCTTTCTGCCGTCAGAAGCCTCTTTACCATACCCAGTTCGTCGTTAATCAGACTTCGGAATCTTTGCCGAGAATTTTAAGGTCCTGCATCTCTTCCGGTACGTTGCTTCATCACATGGTCTTCATTCGTAGGCATGGTGGAGTACAGTAGAGCTGCTAGCTCTAGCTCTTCTCATCTCACTGTTTCAGTCTGTTTTGGGACAATTGGAGCCGTTAAATAATCGGACGGAGCGAGCTGCCCTACTTGACCTTCGCTCTTCGTTAGGGCTGAGGGGCAAATACTGGCCGAAAAAAGTTGACCCCTGCTTGGTTTGGATCGGCGTCCAATGCCAGGTAGGTCATGTTGTTGGAATCAACTTATTGGGACTGAGGCGAACTCGCGTTGGCCGTATCAATCCACAGTTCTCAGTCGATGCGCTCACTATTGTCACCTTTTTGGCCTCCTTTAACGCATCCTGTTTCTTGCTTCCGGGCTCTATTCCCGACTGGTTTGGGGAACGCCTTCAGTGGCTGCAACTGCTTGATCTCCGATCTTGTTCTGTTGTCGGTCCCATCCCTTCTTCTCTGCAAAACTTAACCACTCTCAATTCTCTCTATCTATCAAAGAACAGCCTTTCTAGCATAATCCCATCTTCGCTAGGTAGTTATTGAACCTCTCGGTGCTTGATCTCTCGCAGAATTTGCTTACAGGGTCCATCCCTTCATCTTTCTCCGTTAATCTTCAAATTTTCTGTCAGGGCCGATTCTTCCCGCCCTTGGGACGCTGTCCAGCCTTAGATTCTTGAATCTGTCTAGCAATAGCCTATCTGCATTCCCGCTCAGCTCAGTGACCTTTCTCAACTGGTTGACCTTGACCTCGACTCGAATTCCTTTTCTGGGTTGTTGCATCCGGATTTGAGAGGACGAGGAGTTTGCAAAAGATGTCACTGGGGAGAAACTTGTTCTGGCTTCCCTATCAATGATGTTAGGCTAATTGAAACAAGATTTCCAGAATCAAGAATTGCTGCCTCGGTAGTACTTGAGAAGAGGAGACATGGTGGAACAGAGCGAACAGCGCGGAGGAGAGGAGAAAAGGAAGAGACAGAGGAGCAAAGACGAAGTCGAACGAAAAAAGAAAGAAAGAAAGCAAAAGCGGTTTTATTTGTTTGGCCAATTTTGTCATTTCACATTACCCATAAGGGTATTTTGGACTGATGAAATTCAATATTGTGCTGAGATAAGCAACTAACGGAAAAAGGTGACGGAATGGGTCTCTGTGTAACTACGTTTGGGATTTAGGGGTAGTACGTGTAGTTGTTGTCAACTTTAGAGTAATGTCTGTATTTGACCAATAGGTCAAGGGTGGTATGAGTAATCTTCCCTAAAAAATATCATCTACTGTTGTTTAGAATGCTTGTTTGGTGGGTATAAAAAATATCATCTACTGTGGTTTAGGATGCTTGTTTGGTGGGTATAGTAATCTCAAATTAGGATAAGTATCCTGTGCTGTATATAATTGTTTGTTAAGACATGTTTGAGATGCGTTGAGGCAGGAAATCGTAAAAATAGCTTTTGACCGCTTAGAAATGTCTAATCCTTCCATTATGAGATTAAGGATTATTTGATTGCAGAAGTTAATGTATATCCTTGTTGAGTCCTCTCCTCATGCTGGTGAGTGATGAGCAAAGTAATAGTTTTACTAAAAAATTAAAGAAATGCATAGATCTGGAAAATATGTGCAGCAAGAATACCTGTTCAAAGTCCACCTGAGTTATGCTGTATACTCTATAATCAATAAGAAATTCATGTGTGTGGGTGTCCTTTAATTCTTCAGTAATGGGAGCCTGAAATAGCAAAAAAGAGTTGACCTGGTCAACAACAACTTTTGGTGAATCGCACAAACACCTTCACATATTCAACCCCCAACCTTTTCTCTTTGCACAAATAGGAGGTCAAAGGCAGCAATCATGAAAGAAAATATTCTCACCAACTGAAAACATTAATGAACCAAGAGAGAATAAATCCTGATAGATTGTGTGGCATTGTTTGCTAAAACTAAGAATCATGACTATGGCAATTACCAATTCTCTCCTTCCCCTCCTTTCAAAACTCTCTGAAGAGCATATTGCCACATTTCTCAGTGAATCAAAAGACAAACGAATAGTAGAACAAAAAAGGAAGAGAAACTAATTGAAAGGGGAAAAAAAAGGAAAGAGAAAGTTCTTATGATCCGTTTATCTAAATTTTGAGTGCGCTGATTCTGATAGTTACTTCTATTTTTCTCTGATGCCTGATTTGAGTTATTGGTGCTTGTGCTGGTTGTCTGGTTCTGTTATTTTGTTGTCTATATGTTTTTTTTTGGGTTTGTTTTCACACAATTTAATGCGAACGGAGAAAATAATCAGGGTGTAGCTGAAGGGCAGATAAAGAATGTTGATACCATGGATGCAAAATCTAGTTTCGATGAAACAAATAGGAAAAAGCAAGGTCGTGGCAGGGGACGTTCTGTATCGAGCAGGGGACGTGGTTCAAAGGCTAATGATCAAGTACGTAGGCAAGTTTCTCCTTCTACAGTGTCACCATCAAATGGCCAGCTTGAGAATTCATTCCATAGGGTGAGCACTTAATAGAATGCATTGATGCATTGTCTTTTCAAGAAAAATATTTACATTATGTTGTAGTATGAGAAAACTTCATAAATGGAGGCTACTTAGAATGCATTAATGCATCATCTTTTCATAAAAAGATTTACATTATGTTGGTATGATTTTTTCTATTTCAATTTCTGAGGCCGTCTGGTATGATTTTTGCACCCAACTTCAGAGAAATTGAATAATCAATTTTAATAAATCTTGAAATAGTTTACAAGCTATTTCAATTTCACAGGCTGAAATCACTTTCAGATTATTTTGTGCTGAAGTGTTAATGAGCACCTGCTCAAAGCATGGGCAAAATTGTAATTTTTCATTCAGAACTCCCAAAACCCTTGTTTCTCTCATCTCTCTCTCTTCTTTGGCTTGGAGGACGAATGGAGCCTCCCTGGGCGATGCCTTCCTCTCACAGCCCTTCACACTCTCATCCCTACCTTCCCATCTACTCTGAGCCAACTCAACCCCCCCGCCCGCAGCAACCTCATTTTACCTGCAACTGAATTCCATCCAATTTATTCGTTTTTTTTTTATTGTATCATTTCTACTCTCCTCCTCAACCGTGTCAACATTGCATCTTAGTTGCACTCATTTTGATTTTATACATGTGTTTTATTTTGGTTGCCTAATCTTCTGCATCATAAGCATGGTTCTTCTTGTGGTTATCTTATAATAGTAACAATTTGTGGTGGGGGCATGGGAATGTAAATTGCCTGTCAAATCTAATGGTATGCACCAATTGGACAACACTCTAGATGAATTCTTCCTCTGCATCATCGATCTCCTCATTCCAAAGCAACATCCTTTTCATCTGTCCTTCCTATATACATAGGTGGATGTTTCTGGCCCATCTGCATAGCTGTTCTGCCATTTTCCATGGACCTAAAATAGTGAGAAAATGAAGAACATCTGAATTGAACATAGTCTGACGTGTAAATAGTCTTGGAACTTCTAAATTGGTAAAGGTCTTGTGTACAGTTTTGGTTCAAGCTGATTGTTTTTTTGTTCACTTCTCTGCCAGGAGAATAGGCCCCTAGAGCAGCATGGGAAGGATCATAACATAAATTTGGAGGTATGGATATGATCTTATGCTTTATGTTTATATTCTAGTACTTTATTAAATTGGGCTAAACCTTTTGTTTCTGCATTTGTATTGACTTTCTGTTCAGTTCTCTTGGAGGCATTTGATACTGTGACCAATTGCTTAAAGGGACATAAACTTTCGTTATTCTCATTGTTCTTTCGACCTTTTCTTTTATTGTCTCTAATCAGGAGGAGGTAACATCTTTACGTGCAAGAGTTGCATCGTTGGAGGAGGATCTCCGTAAATCTTGTCTAGAAGTGTCTGATCATCAACAGCTTTGCCACCAATTAGAGAAGGTACAATTCATAGTATTTCAGAATGATTCTATAAATCTATCACGGGCATTCTTATATGCATATTTATTGTGCCCACAGGAATTGAGAGATCTTAAAGATCATGAACAGCAAATGAAGCCAAAGGTGCTATTCTTTCTGTACTTGAGATTTCTCTTACCAATAAGCTCATTTGTAGGCTGAGATTACCAGTTATTTTTAAGGGAAAATCACCACTTGATTGTCCAATCAAGACAAGCTTCTCTTGAAGGGCCACCAGAATGGTTAATTGCAATTCTGGAATTGGCCTTCTTGAGTATGTTGAGAATTGGAGAATTGGCCTGAAGCTCTATTCTCAATTCTGGGAACTAGGGGGCCAGAATTGGAGCCAATCATATCACCTATGGTGCCAATTATGGTTCTAGGGCAGAATTGAGAATGAGAATTGGTACCAAACATGGCCCAAGGCACTTTTTTTTTGGGTAAACGGCCCAAGGCACTGATCCCCTTAGCCACCACTGGAAAAATTGCTTTTTGCATGTTCATATAACTTGGTCAACCTATAAATTGTGCTTGCTTCATTCTGTACTTATTTCTGGGTCTTCAGGACTACCATTACAAAGAGTTTCTCATGAATATGTCCATAATCCATTATGCTCCTCTTTTTTTTTTGGGTTATGAATTTTGCTTTTCAAGATATTTCTGCCATCCTTGAACATACTGTTCTTTATTTCTGTGGTTGTAAAATCATTCTCATGATTTGTTGGCTGGTTTGCACTCCCTGATGCAGAGAATAAAATTGATATCTGATCTCCTAATATCCGTTTCGAAAGCAGAGAGACAAGAAGCAAGATTAAAAGTACGCCAGGAGTCTTTGAGGCTTGGAAATGTGGCTGTAATCAGGTATTCATTTTCATTGTTTTTGATGAGGAGTGAGAGATGCAGAATAGTTTCTCTTGAGGCAGTCTCTGGTTAGTGATACTCCATTGAAAATAATGGTTTCCATTAATGTTATGAGGGGACACAACTCCTAGGTTAGCTTTGATTTTATCTCTCACACACGGAAGTTGAGTGAAATCTTGTTTCTTATTTATTTTCTCCTATCTAACTTTTTATTTTTTGTCGTGCGTATTTTGTCTTTGAGACAAATTGGTCTCAATTGGTAGACCAATTGGTCTTTGAGACCAATTGATTAATGTTGTTCCTCTCGTATGTAGAAAGTGTTATTTTTTATTAGTTACTTATTTGAAATTATTGGTTCTTTCCAAATTGTCATGAACCATGGCATTTATTAAACAAAGGAAAGTATTTGCAAAGTAGTAGTCAATATAACTTTCTCAATATTCTAGGTTTCATCTAGGCAAAAAATCTGCAATAAAGGACACATTCTTCTTTATGGTCTGCTACAGAAAATTGTAATGATAGTTCCATATAAAAGTTTATTTATACATTTCAAATGATTGGGGGGAACAAGTTAATGTTGCAAATCTCTTACTCTTTGCCTTTGCCAATTGTGTCTAATGTTTGTGACTTTATCAGATTGGTGATTTCTGTTGATTTGTTGTACTGCAGAGCTGGAACTGTTATATCTGAGATGTGGGAGGACGGGCAAGTATTGAAGGACGTCAATGCCCATCTTGTATGTCCTTTCCTGCTGTTCATTCTTTCTTATAACTACCAAATTAGAAGTCCAATCTCATTGTTTTATACCTGTAATTAATAATTTCTTATGACTTCCTTCTTTAATTATGTTCATTGTGCTTGTTATTTCATTTTTTTTATTTTGGCATTTTTCAATCTTAACATTTGGAAGTGACAGTAGTGTAAGCATAAGAAATTTAATTCTCGACGAACAATAATAACCTTCAAAATCAAATAATAGTTTATAGAAACCTGTTGAGGATAGGCTGATGAATAGTCTGATGATCCATTTAGGCTGTTACAGAGGTTGCTTTGGGGGTAGGCCAAATCCTGACTCCAGGCTTCTAGTACTAACATGAATTCTGAAAACTGGGATATGTTCATGTCACTTCAACTGGTGTCCTGTTTGAGATGCCCATGCCTGTCTGGTGAAAAAATAGTTTTCCACTTGTGTTGGTGTACTGCCTTCTTTATGTATTTGTATAAATTATTTAAATTCAATGAATTTAATTTTATTTGGCCTAAGTTTTTTCCATTATCGTTTTATTTAATCCTGTGATTGTATTTTCTTTATTTTCTCAAAATATTTTTTTATTGCTTATGTCATTTTGTTTTTCTAGAGACATTTATTGGAAAATAAGGAGGCTATCGAACGACATCGGAAGTTGTTGAAGAAACGGCCGTCTGGTGAGGTTTTTTTCCTTTAAATTTGACCGGTATCATTCTTATTTAATTCTGGCTCAATTTGGGACGCAAACCTATGATTTGTCTTTATAGAAGAATTGTTTCTTGGCATCATGGCTTTCCTTTGGATGTTATCCACAAACTGCTTTATCTTTTCATTCGTTTGTACACAAACGAAAGCCTTTGAATTGTTTTTAATAGTATATTCTGTCTTGAAGATAAGGGCGAGGGGATTGATGCTGAAACTGGGATATCAGAAGAAGATTATGTCATTCAGGATGAGATTTGTAAATCCCGTCTAGCAAGCATCAAACGTGTAAGATTTTTGTCGTGTTTGGTTTCCACTTTTCCTCATTTACATGCCGTAAAGTTGGATTGCTGAGAATGTGCTGCATAGTTATCATGACGTCCCAAGG
The DNA here is from genome assembly GCA_028583415.1 of Protea cynaroides. Taxonomy (NCBI): domain Eukaryota; kingdom Viridiplantae; phylum Streptophyta; class Magnoliopsida; order Proteales; family Proteaceae; genus Protea; species Protea cynaroides. Next base: position 47,486,239 of record CM053269.1, on the reverse strand, counting down.
CGTTGGAGTCACTGGATGCCCAAGGCGACCAAGGCGAATTGATAACTATGATGTGCTGTATTATTTTTCTTACTACAAATCTTATCATATCCGGCTACTTATTTCGGGGAATTCTTCATAGGAGGAAGAAGCTTCATTGCGTGAGAGGGACCGTTATGAACTTGAGAAGGGAAGGCTTATACGTGAAATGAAGCGTATAAGAGATGAGGATGGGTCTCGTTTCAATAATTTTCAGATCGTCAATCATCGATATGCCCTCTTAAACCTTCTTGGCAAGGGAGGATTCAGTGAGGTTTACAAGGTACAATTCTCTTTCTGATTTGTGTTTACTAGCTCACCTAGATTTTTTATTCTTTTTTTTCCCTGATAGATACTAGGCCATCAAGAAATTCGTTTTATATTCTGGTAGTGGGTGATTCACCAAAACAAATGAGACAGAAATCCTTAGACCCAAAAGAAAAGAGAGAGAAGATAGTAGGTTTTTGTTTTGCCTATATAGGCATTCGTGAGAATATATTCTTTTGTAGTGATTTGAAATGGGAACTTTCAAGCAGGCATATGACTTGGTGGAGTATAGATATGTCGCATGCAAGCTGCATGGGTTGAATCCCCAATGGAGTGAAGAGAAGAAGCAAAGTTACATACGGCATGCAATTCGAGAATACAACATTCATAAGAGCTTGGTTCATAATCACATTGTTCGACTCTGGGATATCTTTGAGATTGATCAAAACACATTCTGCACCGTCTTGGAGTACTGTAGTGGTATATCTAAATTCTTATAATCTATTTCATGGTAGTAATGTTCTAGTATAGTCATATGGCTTAGGAGAAAATATTTAGAGTGATTCTCATTGAGCTCTGAATGATTCCTCTTAAGTTAATCATGAGGTTCTTAGAATCTGGCAGTCTCTCCTTCATTAGTCTCCTGTATTTTTCTCAGGTAAGGATCTTGATGCAGTTCTTAAAGTGACGCCTATGTTGCCAGAGAGGGAGGCTAGGATTATTATAGTTCAGATATTTCAAGGTCTTGTATACTTGAACAAACGGCCGCAGAAGATTATCCATTATGATTTGAAGCCGGGGAATGTTCTGTTCGACGAGGTTGGAGTTGCAAAAGTGACTGATTTTGGTCTAAGCAAGATTATAGAAGATGATGTTGGATCCCAGGGCGTGGAACTTACTTCCCAGGGAGCTGGAACATATTGGTAGGTTGTGATTCCCTATAATTTTCAAGACATTGAAAACAAACTTATTGTCTTGGAAATATCTCATTAGAATGATTTGTTTTCTTAATAACTAATAGGAGTGGGGATCTAGTGGTCTTGAGTTTTTTTTTTTGCCATGTTATGGAGTGTGGGAACCGTGGACTTTGTAGATGTTATTCAATATTCAGGCAGTCATCTAATCATGGATTGAGTTTCAGTCCAATCTGACATCACCATGTTTTGGAATAATGCTTTCAATATTGCTTGAATCAGTCTACTCTGTTTGAAGAACTGGGATAATTGTAAAGGAAAACAAAAAAAAGGGAAGGGAAAAGACAGTGGTGTGGCTTTATGGTTGAAATAGGCCACCATACTTAACGTTCAGCCTATCCAAAGGTCTCCGCATTTATCCTATGGTCAAAGACTCAAATATGACCAAATGATGAAAACATGTGGAACAAAATGCGCGAAGCTAAAGGCTCCTGGCCGAGGCATGGCTGGCATCCTTTTTTCATAAAAAGGAATTTGGGAAACGATTACTTTGTTTCTATCTATGCATTATTGGCAATAATTGTCATGATTGTGCTTCTTTCCAGCCTCTCTTCCTTCTTTTTTTATTTTATTTTATTTTATTTATTTATTTTTTTCCAGTTTTCAGTTTTGAGCATCTAATATGACAGTATCCTCCCATTAGTGTTTATACTTAATAGTCTGAAAATCTGGATCAGAGAAAAAAAAGTATTGATTCTTAAGCTGATTCATTTGGCACAATATGAGGAATCTCATTTAAACCACTCAACTCAAGAAATCTGATGCAGCCGGATGCATAAAGTTCATACAGGTCTTGGTTTGGGTCTTCTTCTTGTATCAGTAAGGCCTTTCCCTGCACCCTGCACGGCCTGCATAGGAAGGCCTTCCTGGGTGGCCCAGATTTCTGCCTTGTGGCCATGGTTTAAAATCCCGGAGTTTTTGAATTTCTCGAGGAGCTCGAGACGAGACAGTGGGTCGATACTGATCTCGACCAGTTCTCAACCCTGTTTCGACTGGTTTAGACCAGTCTCGACCAGTATCGAACAAAAATGGTTCAAAAACAAATATAAGACCAAGTCTCGGTCAAAATTTCGACAGATCTGTTGCTTGTTGTCCTCTTCATTTGCTCTCTCGCTCTCTCTTTCTCCATTTCTTCCATTTTCTTGAGGGTTTAGGCAAATCTTCGCACTTGGGAGTTGTGGATGGAGTGATGGGACTTGGGAGTTAGGGGCTGGGTGCATCATTGTATTTGATTTTGAGAATTTGAGATTTTGAGTATTTGTATCATCGTATGGAATTATGATTTATGAATGTATGATTTTCCCACAATGTGTGATTGGTTTTATAATTTTATGCTTTAAATGTGTTTATATATGTTAAAATAGTATTTTCCTAGAGTATAAAGCCTTAAAATGGCCTTAAACATGCTGAAACACCCATTTTTACGCTTTGGGCAGTTTCGGCTTGTCTCCAGGTCGAGACGACCTTGAGACTCGAGATTTTAATCCTTGCTTGTGGCTGCTCATTTGGGGCCCAAATTTTATTGACAGGTGGGCCCCAAGGTACTTTGCTACTCACGTATCAAAATTGAGCCCAGAGATTGCCTAGTGGCAAAACAGAGCTTTAAAAAATCAGGACCATGGGAGAGTACATAGTAGTAGTCGGAGTATAGTAATGGGGATGAAATTTGGACACGTTGCTAATCCAGACCATTTCCTCTCTATCTGATGCTCGGAATTGCCTCATCATCTAGCCATGTGGCACATGAAGGTGGGCTACACCTATCTGGTCCGCTGAAATGTCATTTTGCCTTTAATGCAAGGGACATAATTTAATGCCCAAGTAATTAGTCCAGGAGGGGTGATGCGCATTAGTTCTTTTTTTTAATTGTTCAGGTCCAGCTGGTTATTAAGTTAGATTTACTTTATTAAGTTTTCAAAAGGGTCTATTTAGGTAAGTCAAGGGGGCACTTGGTTAGTCGGTTTATACTACTGTAGTGTCAAATTAGTTTTTATAAATATGGCTTTCTTCATATGAATGTGGTGTGATTTTTGGTAATGGAATTATATGGTTATAGTGTAAGAGATGGTATCTTACCCTGTTTTTGTGGTTATGAGCAAGCCGATGACCTGTTTAATGTAAGCAGATTTTCTTTCCCTTTCTTTGTTCTATATCTCTTCCTCTGTCCCGATTATTTGATATCAAATACAAATCAACAGATCTGATTTCAGTCGGTGGTCTGAAACTTTGAATCTGGCCTTAATTCTACATCTGTTTCCCCTTTTCTCTTTGTTTCCGGACTCATTGCAACATGCTATTTTGGGTTGGTAAACCTTATCTGCCTTAGAATCATTGTCCCAACTTCCTTGTCTGGGTTACATTTACTCTCTCAAACCTTTTCACTTTATCTGTTCCTATCTTTTTCTTAAATCCATAAGCCTTTGCACATTATTTCAATATGTCATGTTTGCCTTTTCCTTGTTCTAACTATGCACCATATCTGGTCTTTATTTTTGGTGTCATTTGTCATTGTTGTACATGAGTAACATGACATAGCATCTCCATTGACTTTCGCTTATCTCGTCTGCTACTGTATGACTGATAGTATTGGTGGGACCGTGAGAATGAATTTATTTTTTGTGAGACTACTAGTTATATTACTTGTTAGAAACTGTTGAACTAACTTGGTTCCTCAAAATATTGTTTGACTCAAGAGGCTATTATTATCTATAAAATATTGGTTATAACTTATAAGAGGGCACTGTCATATGATTCATATCAGTGCTACCCCCATGTTCCTGCAGAGTGCAGACATATTCATTTCTGGAATCCTGATTCTATTTTTTCTAGTATTGCGACTCAATCATCTTAACATCCTCATCTCAATTTTTTTTCCTTGTGTATATTTGTTGTGTTTTGATTGCCCAAGATTTCTCCTCCACAATATCTTATCGCTGTCTTATGGAGTCCTTCCCATTTTTTAGGAACGCTTCAGACTTCAGTTACATAGCTTTCTTATTGAATGCTTGGGGAAGCATTTAAAATGTAAGAATAAGAATTGGGAGGGAGTTCAAGAAGAAATTCTATGAATCATCATGAGCATTTACTCATGTTGATTTTTAACACCGTTATGGAACTGATTGAATGTGTATCCAAATTAGGGATAGCATTGGGGTTGGTTACACTGGGTCCCCCAGTAGTTAGTGTTTAGTATGGTCCTTGTTAGGTTAGGGCTGTGTTTGATATTTGAAAGCCTTAGGGGACTGCCTTGCCCTGCCTTGCATCAACACATGGGGTCCTTCCCTGGTTTTGTTGTAAAATTAGTAAGTTTTGTGCGTGCTGTGCAGGGTGGGTTGAATTAGGGTTGACCAACATATAATTAGGTATTGCGAACGCACCCGGTTCTTATCCTATTGCCATCCCTAATCCCACCAATATACAATAGGAATGTATCTTGTTCATTACTTCATTCTGTTTAAGTATTGCCTTTGTTTGAAGCTTTGATATGAATTTGTATTGACTTTGCTTAATACCTTCTTTTGAGTGAAACTTCTTCATGTTTGGCCAAGGCACAGCTCACAAAACATGCTTTTTCTCTATCTCAGGTACTTGCCTCCAGAATGCTTTGAACTCGCCAAGACACCACTCATATCATCCAAGGTCAGTTGATTTCAGACTTGCATTGTTGCTTTCCTAGGACTGTAGGCCCTGTTGCAATTAATAATTTTGGTAGAATGAAAGTTTATTTGTCATCACATAGTACTATTTATAAATGTTACGAACTCTGAAACTAATTTGGTTCCTCAAATATTATTAGATGTAAGAGTTTTTATCTATGAAATATGGGATATAAAAGGGCTTACTATATTCAGAATTGTGACTGGTGCTACTGGGTATTCATAACCTAGAGACTTTCTTGCTAGAGTGAAGTCTCTGACACGCCAATCCAGAAGGTTGGATCTGCGGAAGGTGAGGTTACATGAAATATAGAAGGAAAAATATTCTGATCTGATGGTTGATATGGGCCAGATCTGATAATATAGATGGGGGAAAGTATAAGGAAGAGGTCAGAAAACAGAACCGTGGGGGGTGGGGGAAGAGAGGAAGGAAGACTACTATTTCACTTTTCAAACAAATTAATCCAATTTCTATTCCATTAATCAATGGAGGCGGTTTAAGCCGTACACCTGTTTTTATTACTCATCTTCTAAACTAACCGGACTCTAAAAGGAAATCAACCTCCTTGTGTGAACTGTGAACTAAGGTGAAATTCCTTACTACATAGGAAGCTGACATAAAAAAGGGAACTAAAACCAAATAAAGAAAGGGATTAGAAAATCCCGCCTTTTTTTTTTTTTTGGGTGGGTAAAATAGTTGCAAGAACATATCCAATGATTCCAATCAACTTAACAATAACAAAAGAAAAGAAATAAAGACCCTATTAATAACCCACGATTGGGCTTTGATTGGGTTCATAAATTTTTTAAAACCTGTAACCACATGCCATAAAAGTCCTTCAACTCGGCCCCATGAGTTGTGAAGACAAAGTTCTCGAAAGTCAGGAATTATGGAATCACATCCATATTAAAGTCTCTAACTGGCACTAGAATAGTCAGATCCGAACCAAATTTTGATCTGCTAGGGTTGGTTTGAACTATAACACTGATTCAAGGTTGAACCAAACCAACCGAACCCAACTCAACACAACCAAATTGCTGAAGCTTGTCCTTCTCTTTTTTATGCTGGAATTCTGCGTCAGTAACCAGTACTGCATTATTCCCTTTGCTTCAGAAAAACTCGTCCTCAAGGTTTGTAGAGAGAGAATTATCACCATTCGATCGGCATCCATGATCAGCCTCCTTGATTTGACGATTCAATGCTTCTGTCAAATAACATGTGCAAAATCAGTTATCGTCGGAATTTTGATGTTGAATATCTATTGCAGAAGAACAAAGATTCCTTACATTCGATCTCTACAGGGATGATCTTGATTTCTTCCTCTTCAACATAATATTCCCTAGGTGTCTCTTTATCTTCAATCAGATCTTTGATCAATTCATCTCCGATTCTGATCATAAACTGCTCTTGAGGATCTTTGTTTTAGGAGATTTCTCAATCTACTTGTTTTCTTGAGCTTCCACCCATTGTTCAATGATGATATCAGCTTGTCAACGGAAGCTTCCGAACATTTGAACGTGGGCAGAGGCATCTGACTTCGTAGTTGCCCCTGTTGTCGACACTTGTTAAGATGTTCACTAATTATTTGCGAGCGCTTTTGTATCGCTTGAAGTTCTTGAAAGAATACAAATCTCTAATATGGATTCATTGCCAGGTTTGTCTCTGCTGGTGGTGGGCTTATTTAAAAGATTGAAGGAAAAAGATTCTGATCTGAGGCTTCATACTAATTGATTCTGATAAAAGAGATGGGTTGGGGGGGTAGAGGGGGAGAGGGAAGGGAGACAACAATCTCACCTGGGAAACAAAGAAATCCAATTTCTATTCCATTAATTGATAGGGAGATTTTTAAACCTTACAACTGTATTTATTATTTATCTTCTAAGCTAATTAAAACTCTAAAAGGCACTAACAAACCAAATAAGGAAAGGGAATCTCCTTCCTTGCGTGAACGAAGTTGGAATTCCTCACTGTCTAGGAAACTAACACCAAAAAGGAAACTAAAATAAAGAAAGGGACTGAATGTATCCAGTCTGACTTAACAATAATAAAAGAAAAGAAACGAAGACTGTACTAATAATCCATGATTGGACTCAAAATAAGGTTCCTACATTTTAGGAAATCTGTAACCACATGCCATAAAATTCGTTCAACTGAGCCACACGAGTTATATGAAGATGAAATTCCTGAAAACCAGGAATTATGGAATCTCATGCCATATTAAAGTATCCAGACTAGTTCCATGATATCTGGTTTCTAGAAGAACCAGATCCGATTCAAAATTTGAACTGCAATGGTTGGTTTGAACTAGAACAACCCAAACCAAACCAACCAGACTGCAGGATCTCTTCTTCCTCTTCTTTGTGCTGGAATTCTGCATCAGTCAATCAGTCCTGCATTAATTGGATTGCATGCCAAGGAAGGGTGATTGCTATGGGGGAGAAGACAGGTATAGCAAGACATGTGAGGTTCCCCCAAATACGTTATCAATCTTCTAGTTGCAGTCTATTGAATTTCAATTGTTTTCTGACACCTGTATCATTAAATCAGTGGTTTAGTTGCTTGTGGGTGGAGAAAAAGTTTTCAAACCAGATGTATGAATTAAAGTTATAACCCCCATAGACTTCAGTGAATAACAAGAAGTGTTTTTGGAAGTAACTTTTTGACTTGGTGTTATAAATCTGATTCTAGCAGGAGCTTTTTAGACTTGAATATTTCTTTCAGCTTCTTTGTGTTAGATGACATTTTTTTTGTATGTTGATAACCTTCCATATTAACTGGCAACTAATTGGTACACAGGTTGATGTTTGGTCAGCTGGTGTGCTGTTGTACCAAATGCTCTTTGGTAGACGCCCTTTTGGCCATGACCAGACCCAGGAGCGGATACTTCGTGAAGATACTATTATTAAAGCACGCAAAGTGGAGTTCCCTTCTCGGCCTGCTGTCTCAAACGATGCAAAGGTAAGCTCATTCAACTTTAGTATGTAGATGCCCATCTTTTATTAACATCTTGTTGGTCATCTCGGAAGGTCCAGTATTCTTACCAAAACTTAAAAATTATTACTAAACTCTGATTCCAAGTATGCAGTTAGCTCTTTTTATTAATACTTACAACAGGCACAAGGCATTAGGTTTTTTGCTACTCTTGCTTGGTAGACTTGAACAAAAAAGATGCTGTTTCAGGGCAGACAGCGGTTTCTGTAATCTGTATCTTTTTGAATTTTTTACAGGATCTTATACGCCGCTGTTTAACATATAACCAAGCCGAGAGGCCTGATGTTCTAACCATAGCTCAGGATCCATATCTCTCTTTTGCAAAGAAATGATGGAGAAGAATAACTCAGGTAATGGACCCGAAACACAAATGACAGATACTTGTATCGTCTTAGGATGCAAGGGTTACTGAAATACCTACATGGACTTCTGTAAATGTTGTATAGTTTCTTGTATTTTTGTTTCTTTTCTATCTTATAGTTTCTCCTCCAGCTGGGAGGTCCTTTTTTTTGGGGAGGTGGGGGTGGTTGTTGTTTGGTTTTTGAGGTTTTCCAACAATTGTTGCTAAATTGTACATGGGTTTCAATTTTTTGCTAATGAAATTTAAACTCCCGTTGAAGTCATGTCCAGATGTGGTTAAAAAACACATACGGTTGCTGGTTTCTCTTTTAGTGTATGTTTGTTGCAAAAATTCATATAATTCTCTTCAAAAATCTGAGACATCACAACACAAACCGAGTTTGTCTGACATGCTTGGCTCGAAAAGGAAAGAGATCTTGAAGATATTTTTCATAAGATTATCGTTGGGCCCATTTATATATTGCCGTTTTGGAGTTCTATAAAAAAATTGCTTGTCTAGGTGTGGACCCTATACTTTTCTGCAAATTGTGTAGATATTCATTTTACCATCTTATTTTTATTAGAAGCTTGTTCTTTAGTTTTGGGTGCATCTTGATGTAACCAAAGAGGTCAACTTTGAAGTAGTAATCTTTTTTGATTGCCCTTAATTCTTGAAGTTTTTTTTCAATTATACATGTTACATGATCTGATTTTTGCCTTGAAAGAAAATGTGTTTTGCATTACTGTTCCCCTGGAGCATTAACCTCCAGCATGAAATGTGTTTTGCATTACTGTTCCCCTGGAGCATTAACCTCCAGCATGTCCTCATCTGCTCGGACTGTTCTGCTGTGATCAGCTTCCTCAATGGTTCTGGCAATTCCCTGGACTGGGCGGTGCAAAACCGTAATAGCAGTTGATGTTCTTTTACTTATAACCATTTTACTTAGGTTTCTGTCTTGTTTGTTCCCCCTTCTAATTTCTAGGCTCACTCTCTTGCTGCTAGAGCTTGCAAGTTCAATTTGTCTGGAGTCTGGTGGATGACTTACCTACTGTCACAAACTTAGGTCGGAGCTTTACTTCATCTTAGGTGAAATGAAGGAATCAAAGGATAGAATCATTAAATGATCTGTCCCTTTTAGTAGACGAGATAATATCCTGCAACTATTCCTAGATCCTAATCTAACACCCACTGGACTTAAAGGTATGGAGATTCTTCTTCACCAAGGGTGAAGGATAACTTGGTACTCATTCCAATACTTGGTAAGAAACCCTTTTTTTTTTTTTTGGGTGTGGGGTGAAGGTATGAATTGGTCTGGTTAACGTTAATTGGTTCGGTTCTAACTGAAGTAATCAAATGAATGGAGGCCAGCTGATTATTTGAGGGTCCTAGAACTTGGGATTGATTAGCTAATAAATTCCCCAAATTCAAAAATAAAACTTGCAAACTGGAGTGTTAATAAATAAGTGGTCTCCTGGAAATAAGAAATGAGGAGATGGAAAGTTAAATGGATTAGGGATGAGGTTTTGGGACTTGAATAATGTTAAAACATTGCGAGAATAAGAATGTCTCAGATATCCAATTAAAATTGAAGTAATGGAAAAGGTTAAGAGAAATTTTATAAATCGTAGTTGAAGAAACTTTCTTGGACCAAAGGTCAGCCTCTCGTGGCGTTGGTAATCCTTTCAAGTTTGGGAACACACCAGAGAACCCATCAATTTGATGGCCCACCGGTATGCAACTGTGCTTAGTGAGACGGGGACAAAGCCAGAAAAATCCCATTTGTTTTGTTACCACCAGACTATCTAATCATTATGATACAGATCCTTTCTAGCGCCCAGTATCGTTAGATTTCTCTGTGTTGAGAGAGAGAGAGAATGTGTGAGCCTGATCCAAAGATGCTGGCAGGGAGAGGATCTGAATCCTGAGATGAGCCCTAGAGACACTAGAGAGCTATACATATCAGCTCATTTTCTCGTCCATATATGGGGCTATCTTTCTGCTGCTGTAGTCCCCTCAATTGTGGATTTTTTTTTGGGGGTGCAAATCTATTCTATGGGTATAAATATAATCATCTTTGTAGGGAAGGAGAAGCAAAAAAATTTACAATTGTTTCTAAATCAGCCAGAAACAGCAGAGACCAAAAGCCATTATCAGAGAAGCACCCACTTGGTTAACCTATACATTCTTCAACCCAAGCTTGATTGCTAAAGCTTCACCAATAAGCACCAACAATAGATGGAAATACTTAAAGAACACAAGGATTGAAACCCTTCAATTCTAGTCAAAGTTTTTAGATGTGAAATCATCAGAACCTAAATCATTAGAGAAGCAGTCACACTTTCCCACAAGGAATTCAAAACCTTGATATTATGTCTCCAATTGGTCCTCAACTTTTAACTTAAAAAGAAAACTTTTATATTTGTAATACAAATAAACTACTTAGATTTCTAAAATTTATTTTACTTTTTAAATGCAAGGGATTTGAATGCAAAGTGAAGTGTAAGTTAATAACTAGACTTACTATTCCCGTCCGATCTCTCCATGACTGTAATCCTATCCATATCTTTCAAATTTAAATATAGTAAACCCATATTAATCTATTTAATAGGAATACAAACTCCTCTGAAAATTATCAAGGAGATTACAAACTCAAATCTGTTTTTCATGGTATCAGAGTGCATCTAAACCAATGTCTACTTTCTTGGTCCTCTCTCTCTCCTTTTTTGCGCAAATGACTTCCGCCACCTCCTCCACAATGTGCTCTGCAACTCAAATTTCGGCATCTACCATTGTCTCCCGTAACATCATTCAGTATCTCTCTATCAAGCTGAACAAAACCAATTACATACTGTGGTAATCTCAGTTTCTACCCCTTCTGAGAGCTCGTGATCTTCAAGGCTATATTTGTGGTGAGTTTGTTTCCCCACTTCAGTATCTTCCTTTAACCCCGACCATGGATACGGTTGCTGTCACGACAATACTCACTTCAAATGTTGCCTATACTCTTAATGGCATAAACAAGATGAGCTGATTCTCGATTGGTTGATTTCATCTCTCACTGAACAAGCAAGCCTTTTCGGAAGTTGTAGGACTGTCCCCCTCACGAGCAGTGTGGAGCACACTTGAGTGTATCTATACATCACAGTCCAAAGCCTGCATCATGCAATTGAAATATCAGCTGATGCAACCAACTCTCTATGGCCGACTATCTTGAAAAAGTTAAACAAATTGTTGATAATCTCAATGTAGCTACTTGACTGGTATCTGAACTAGATATTATTCTTAGTCTGGTATGTGGTCTTGGCCCTAGGATTCGTTTGCCACCTCTATCACCACCAGGCTTGATCCAGCAGCCATTGATAATTCCTACGGGTTCTTATTGAATCAGGAACTTTCTAAAGGAATCACATCATTCTTCTGTTGATATGTCCACAGCTAAAGCAAATATATCTCAACGTGGTGACCGTTTGCTGCCCTCTCCCAACTCTTCCCGACTATCACCCTCTCCCTCTCCCAACTCCTCCCCCTCAATTTTCTTATGTTAAGGATCAACTGATTGGCAAGGTGCTCCTACGGGGTTAACATGACAATGGGTAGTGCATTTGAACTCCTCCCCCTCAATTTTCTTATGTTAAGGATCAACTGATTGGCAAGGTGCTCCTACGGGGTTAGCATGACAATGGGTAGTGCATTTGAACTCCTCCCCCTCAATTTTCTTATGTTAAGGATCAACTAATTGGCAAGGTGCTCCTACGGGGTTAGCATGACAATGGGTAGTGCATTTGAATTTCTGGGGACTGGCTCTCATGACCTCAGTTAATGGTTATCGTTATTAAATTTATTTTTTAGATGTTCATAGCCGTTGCACATGGCTTTATTCTTTGGTTCATAGTTCAGAAACGTGTTCATAGTCCAGAAGCGTTGCCAAGTGTATTTATTGCCTTCAAGCAACATGTGTCAAGCTCCTTTTTAATGCTTCTATAAAAAATTTTCAATTAGACAATGTTGATGAATATACTAAGCATGCATCTCACTTTACAAAGCAACCTAACTCATCCAATACCCACAAGAGAATGGAAATATAAAAAGAAAGCATCGGTATATTGTTGAAACGGAGTTACATTGCTTGCTTGTGGGCATCGGTATATTGTTGAAACGGAGTTACATTGCTTGCTTGGGGCGAATATTCCCAAATCGTTTTGGACTCAATTTATATAGTAAATCAATTGTTTGTGCTGGGTATGACCTCCCCCTCTGAAATTTTGTTTGCCCAAAAACTTGACTATAAATTAATGAAAGTGTTTGGGTGTACGTGTTATCTGTATCTCACCAACTTCAGTTCCGCTCCAAGCAAACTATATTCATAGGCTACAGTGATGCAACAAACAAGGGGTATAAATGCTATCCTCCCACTACACTACGAGATGCACCTGTGTCACAGCATGTCTTTGATGAGACCTTAATCCCATATGCTGCTTTGGTCACTACTGGTCACCATGATGCTGTTTATAAACAGGATCCAAATCGTCCCTTGACAGGGGTTCGATTGGAGACGGCTGCATCCAGTTGATACTTTACACATTGGTGCAGGCTGAAACCGACCCATCCATTCCATCTGATAATGTAAAACACAGAGGCGTCAACTTATTCATCATCGGTTACCGACTGGGATGGATGGGGATGGATGGCTCGAATCCAATTGACACCCACTTATTGGATGCAGCCGAATCTCCTACTGAACCCTGACAGGGAGACGATTTCTATACGCCTACACAGCCCACGTCTCAATAATATCCACAGATGTCAGTCATCTACCCTTGGAGGCTGGGGGTGCAACTACATTCCCACCTTCCTAATCCACCACCTCCCTTATTATCACCAGATCCACTCCAACCTTTAGGCAGTCCAGCGTGGCATCAACAACTCCCACCAAAGGAATTTGAAATTTACAATTTCCGATTTAGGTGATCTTGGCCTCCTCCATCTTACTCGTAAATATGTATGTAGTGGACCTTTAACATATAATATAGTATGGAGATGGATGGTGTGAATGAAAACGGTGGCTAATCCTAGTGCAATTGCTCACATAAATTCATCATAATTTCACGTAGCACGTAGCAGCCAGCTCAAGTTCTACAGAGCTGACGATGAAACCACGGCCACTACAAACAAATGGCAAAGGCTAACTTGCAGAGAACAGGAAAACCGAAAACCACACAGGCTAAAAAGTTACAGGAGCGACGAGATATTTATTCAAGATGATTAAAACTATAAAACTAGCAAAACCTAAAGAGCACTAACCAACAACACCGGCCGCATTATTCAATGCCGATGACAAAACATGCCATACATACATGAAGCATACATGAAGGAAGGGAAAAGCAATTAAAGAGAAACTTCGTCTCACCGAAATCAATCAGCGGACTTCACAGAAACCATTCATAAAAAGAAACAGAAACAGAAACAGAAACAGAAACCATTAGGTAACCACCAAGAATACGACCCAGAGACTCAGAAACCACCACGAAGACGAAGGACGAGGTGAAGAGTGGATTCCTTCTGAATATTGTAGTCGGCGAGGGTGCGCCCATCCTCGAGCTGCTTCCCAGCGAAGATGAGACGCTGCTGGTCAGGAGGGATCCCCTCCTTGTCCTGGATTTTCGCCTTCACATTGTCGATCGTGTCAGAACTCTCCACCTCCAGGGTAATGGTCTTCCCAGTCAAGGTCTTCACAAAGATCTGCATCCCACCACGCAGACGCAACACCAAATGCAGGGTCGACTCCTTTTGGATGTTGTAATCCGCCAGGGTCCTCCCATCTTCCAGCTGCTTACCAGCGAAGATCAGCCTCTGCTGGTCCGGTGGGATCCCTTCCTTGTCCTGGATCTTAGCCTTCACATTATCGATCGTGTCGGAGCTCTCAACCTCCAGGGTAATGGTCTTGCCGGTAAGGGTCTTCACGAAGATCTGCATGCCTCCCCTCAACCGAAGCACCAAATGGAGTGTTGATTCCTTCTGAATGTTGTAATCGGCGAGGGTACGGCCATCCTCAAGCTGCTTACCTGCAAAGATCAGACGCTGCTGGTCCGGAGGAATGCCTTCCTTGTCCTGGATCTTGGCCTTGACATTATCGATGGTGTCGGAGCTCTCGACCTCAAGGGTAATGGTCTTGCCGGTAAGGGTCTTAACGAAGATCTGCATACCACCCCTGAGCCTGAGTACGAGATGGAGAGTCGACTCCTTCTGGATGTTGTAATCCGCGAGGGTTCGGCCGTCCTCGAGCTGCTTTCCGGCGAAGATCAGACGTTGCTGGTCTGGGGGGATTCCCTCCTTGTCCTGGATCTTAGCTTTGACATTGTCAATCGTGTCAGAACTTTCGACCTCAAGGGTAATCGTCTTCCCAGTAAGGGTCTTGACGAAAATTTGCATGCCTCCCCTGAGACGAAGGACGAGGTGAAGGGTGGATTCCTTCTGGATGTTGTAGTCGGCCAAGGTACGGCCGTCCTCGAGCTGCTTTCCGGCGAAGATCAGACGCTGCTGGTCTGGGGGAATTCCTTCCTTGTCCTGGATCTTAGCTTTGACATTGTCAATAGTGTCAGAGCTCTCGACCTCAAGGGTGATCGTTTTCCCGGTGAGGGTCTTAACGAAAATCTGCATGCCTCCCCTGAGACGGAGGACAAGGTGGAGGGTTGATTCCTTTTGGATGTTGTAGTCGGCCAAGGTACGGCCGTCCTCGAGCTGCTTTCCGGCGAAGATCAGACGCTGCTGGTCTGGGGGGATTCCCTCCTTATCTTGGATCTTGGCCTTAACATTATCGATGGTGTCTGAGCTTTCGACCTCAAGGGTGATGGTCTTTCCGGTAAGAGTCTTAACGAAGATCTGCATCTGCGATGAGCAACCGACAAAATTTTAACAGATCGAACTACTGAAACAGGAGACCGTAACACAAATCCCATTACAGAAAACAAATTGTAGAAACCAAACGGCTTAAAATCTCCAAAAACCAAAAAAGGAAACAAGATCATATAACGCAAACCCTATATATTTAAAGCAACGAATCAACACAAATTAAATCGATTGAGAACGAAAGCATATCAAATTGAACTTCGTTGAAAAAAAAAATCAAAGAACAGCGATTAAACACAACAACATCAGCGATCAAATCTTAAAAAAAATACAAAAAACTACAGAAAGAAGACCAAAGCAGTGAACCCTTTACCTTGGAAGGTGTCTTGGAGCTTTTCTCGAATCAAAAGAAGAGTCAGGTTTGAGAACAATGAATGAAAAAAACAACGAGCAGCGGTCTCTATATAAAGATAGAGGAAAGTTCTGGACCGTATAAACTAAACCAATGATATGGTGACACGTGTAAAGAATGAGCTGGAACGCACTAACGTACACGGCACGAAAAGTGGCATCAATCATACCGTGTTCCCGTAGAAAATGATTTGCAAGGGTTGTTGACCTAACGCCGTAAGGAATCAAATCCCCAAATTCTCGAAATATCTAAACGCTGTTAAATAAAACTACCGTTAAAGCGAAGTCACCGGCAACTAGAAAATTCTAAAAATAGAAAAAGAAAATTTTATAGTTTGAATGGTAGAGAGGATTTTTTCCAGAAGACAATCTCATTCGGAAGATTGACATGTGATTCGATAAATTTAAGACTCAAGTTCAAACTGATATCGAGTTAATAAGGACATATCGATTTGAACGTTGGTCTCAAATTCATTCGAGAATCATTTGTCGATCATCCAGATGAGATTATTACTGTCATCGCGCGCTCTCCTCTAAGAGGAAATGTTGTGAATCTTTTTCACCATTATTTTCTTGTTGAGAAACTCATTTATATCTTTTAAGTAATTTTTATTTAAAAAAATTTCATCTACACCCCATCAAAGATTATTAACATCATCTATACCTACAAGTTTGCAAAAACATCATCTAGGTCTCAAAACTTTGAATGTGGTAATCAAAGAAGTCCACTCTGTCACTTAATTCCCGTTAGATGCTGACATCAGCTGAAATAAAAATTTTCATGGACAATATTGCCCTTAGAGTAATGATAAAATACTATTTTACCTTTCTTCTTCTTCTTCTTTCCTCTTCTGCTCTTCTCCATAGTCAGATTCATATGGTAGGAGCTGGTTTGGGAGAAAATTAGGGGAGTTGGCATGGCTCCAACAGATGGTCAGTTCCACTAAGATAGATTGCACTCCATCAAAAGATTTCCGTTATTGTTTGGGGGAAAATGAAACCAATCGAACTCCAAAAGGGTTCTTCGGCCTGCCCCAGCTCGCTCAGGTCGAGTTTCAAGATAACTATCTTGCAGGGAGCTTTCCAGAGACTGATTCGGTGTCTGTGAATTTAGGGCCGATCTTTTTTTCGAACAACCAGCTCACGGGATCTCTGTCTCCATCCATATGTAACTTCTCTAGTGTTCAGAAGCTTCTTCTCGATGGTAATATGTTCTTTGGGCGCATTTCATCTGAGAATGGAAAGTTGCAGCAGCTCTCGAAGTCATAAAACCTTAAACAGAGGTAAGTCATGAGTTCGTCGTTGGAGTGGGAGTCGTCGATGGATAAACGCAAGATCCATAACCTACAACGCCTGATCGCTTGCTTTGCTTCTCGCCACGCACCAGCTCTGTGCTTCCACTTTCCTCCTTCGAGCATTACCTATGGGTTCCAACTTCCAACTTACCAAGATTTGGAGCGAAGCATATCCAGATTTTGTCTCAAACTCACATTACCAGAAAAATTTTTATGTCGCCGGAGAAGAAAGCTGTTTGAAATAAATTTTTTGAGTTTTTTAAAATTAAAAGGATAAAATATAAAAATGAAGGGTAAAACTGTATTTCAACAATTTTAGTGATTTCCGTCAGTTAAGTGGACCTAAGTGATGTTTTTGTATTTTTGTGGGTGTAGATGATGTTAACAATCTTTGATAGGGTGTAGATGAAATTTTTTCTTTTTATTTCCGTTTATGTTATCTAGAGTAATTTTTGGGAATAGAATGATATTTTGATTATGTAAAATTTGATTGTAAAATTTTATGCCTACCATAATTTTTTTTCATTTTCTGGAAGGATAGAAAAAGAATTTTGCCTCTTTTTTTTTTAAACCCATGAAAAGCACACATTGAAATGAAACTCCAAACACTGACATCACAATTATTTTATTATATATAGAAAACTACTCTAGTGGGGCCCAAAGTTTGATGGGATAGCTCAACCTTCATTGTATGATTCACTTTAGGGTTATTATCGTCTCCAATTACTGGATCCTCCAATTCAGGATTCAGTGGTCTCTCTTAATCAGGCGAACCTACCAATATATTGGTAGGCACATCGAGTTAAAGAGAGACCGCTAGATCTTCGATTGGAGGATCCAACAATTGGAGAAGATAATGACTCTTCACTCTAAGCCATGGTTCTAAGTAAGAGGTACTCGATAAGTTGATCCATATCAATTTTGATCTTCATCCGATTCTATTTTAATATTATATATAATATCAATCATGCATCAATTTTCCATTGGACTGTATATTGATCCAATTCTAATCGTATTGGTTTTAAACATGGCCAACATTGTAACTGATACTTATATTTAGAACCATGATTTGAACACTTACAGTTCAGTGGTTAAATGAAGAAGCTAATCAACACCTTCTTCTCTACAAAAAAGAATTATATTATAATGAAACTTGATGGAGGAATGATCATAATGCTGATGCCATTTCCCAGGATAGTTCTTTATCGACATCTTCTTCTCTATAAAAAAAATATATTATAATAAAACTTTGATAAATTTAATTATTAATTAATGATGACGTGGACAATATATCCATGATTTTTAACCAAAGCATGCAATGGTTAAGAGATTGTCAGGAATTATGTACTTTTAGATTGAAACCTTGGGTTATGTTACTATGGGAGAAAAAAAGAAATAAATAACAGAATATTAACTGAAAATCAACAATAAAAATATTATAACAAAAATTGTACGTTCCAATTCTTTAACTTGTTTGAATTATTAAATATATAAAAAAAAAAAATTGAATTACGTGCGGGAATAATGTGGTGGATTCTAAAGTTGTCTCTCCATTTAGGGAGGAACCATGCCACACGAAAACAGGGGATATTGCTTAATAAAACACTCAAGCTTTGGTTGGTTATAAGTATTGGAAACGAAATAATTTAAAAAGAATAACCTACACTTTTCTATGATGATAGTTTGATTAATCAAAAATTGAGAAAATTTCACCCACCCCCTTAACTTTACCTTTAAATCATTCAACCTCAAATTTATCTAATAATATCACCCACATCCTTATCACCCACATCCTTACAGTTAAATTTGACTAACAGAAAATTGAAAATATCTATGTCTATTTTACCCTTTGTTTCGTCCCCACAACTTCCTATCGGTTCCTTGCAGATCACAGGCGGGTTGGAAGAAATCGGGATGAGGAGAAGTTGCAGTCACAGGCGGCTTGGAAGGTCACACCCAAACGGCTTTATTACCCCCTGTTCATCTCCTTCCTTCTCAAGTGGAACAGCAAAGCAGAAAGCAGGCCATGGCGATCCCTGACGGCGGCGCACACATACTGGTTTTCCCATACCCGGCACAAGGTCATATTTTACATCTCCTCGACTTCATCCACCAGCTGGTCCTACGGGGGTTTACATTCACCATCCTCATGACCCCTAAGAACCTCCCGGTCCTCGAACCTCTCCTCTCCAGGCATCCTTCCATCAAAACCCTCATCCTCCCTTGTTTACTTTTCATTTTTAGATCTCTACAGCACCTTTAATTTTGCTTCTAATAAAGTTTAAGACTCGAAATCAGATATAGAATTGGACTCCATCGATTTCAATTTGAATTGGATCGAAATCGGTTAGGAATCAAATGAACACCATAGAAAAATGGAATCGAAAAGAAGAAGCATAGATTTCTATTATCTTTGATTTTTGGAGTTCCAGATCAAGGCTTGTAGTTTTGGCTCTAAGTTTTAGTGTAAAAAAATGAGATATGTTGGAATGTTCATTGTTAATGCCAAATGCTTCTTGGCATGGTTAATCGAAATAAAGGTCTACTGATTCCAATTTGAATGTGTCAATTCCGATCCAGATTTTTAAAACCATGGCTTCTCTCTAGCCAGTTTCTCGAGTTATCAACAGTTTGGTTCTTCAGCAAGATAAACAGTTCGAAAATCATAATCTCCAATGGGTGATCACACCCCAGGTTTGAGGATGCGGAATCAGATATGGATTGGCCTGCCAATCCTGACCAGATTTCATGTTGGATTGGGTCAAGTTGGTGAGGATCAAAGAAGAAAACGGTTAAATTGGCCTTACAAGTTTGCAAACTCGCCTTCTACAGCCCCTGAGTAGATCGATCCGACCGAGCCAATCCTGATCCCTAAAATTTCAGGTTATACCTCATTTTTGAAGTTCACAATTCAGAAATTGCCCGCAGAGCACTACTATGGGAGGGTTTTAGTAATCAGTATTGGACTGACAGATTCGTATCAGTTTGGGCTGTGACTAATACTGTTTTTTTTTTTGGGCCATCAAAACAATCCAATATATTGACAAGCAAAGAATATCACAAAGTGTTTCCATCCTTTATAAAACAATAATAACAATATGACTGAATATAGTAGTTCAATGCTCAAACTGTTATATAGGCGCAGGAAACAGAAACCGGAGCTGAGATTAAAAAAAATAAAATAAAATAAAAGACCACTCAAAATAATATGGAATAACTCAACCAGAAGGCACTAAAAACACTCGAAAGATATGCACAAAATAACTACTATATTACATTACAGAAGTCCATCCGGACTAAGCACCACTCTTGCTTTGCCATGGCTTGATAACACCCACAACAATGACAGCCACAATAATAAGAAGGATAATAATAGCTATGCACATCCATTTCCTGGAATTCTTCTGTAGCTTCTTCGCCTTTTGGAGCACAGTATTTCCCGATTGCACGTGGTCAACCGCACTAGAAACCTATAGGCAGAGAAAGGTCCATATCAGAATATGGAATGAGACACTCATGATCATTCTTAAACACACTTGATTTAATTATAGGCCATAAATCAGTAAAAACGGATTATACTTTTTGACATGGTCAAAATTCTGAAAATGCTTTGATGAAAAAGCCGACAGACAGGGAAAAAGAGCATCATCTGATCATACTGATTTCTGGAACTGGAGTAAAACTTATATGCAGGGCCACATCAGTTCTAAGTCCTGAAACATGCTTAGATATTAATGCTCAAGGGCAATAATATTATTGACCTCAAGACTCCAGAAGAAGAGAATTGCAGTGCGTGACTACAGTCTGGCATTTCTCTTCAGTTCAAGATTCCATAAGAATATGGCAAATGGAGACTGGTCTGGGTACCATTCATCCCCACAAGATTGAGAATCAAAAGAGGGTCAGTACCTGTGTCTCTATGTTGTCCAGCATATCGCCTTGTGCTTCCACCAAGACCGCCATATCTAGGAAAACCTGCAAAGACAAGGATATACAACATTAGGAGTTTTCCATCCAAAGGTGCAGGTGAAGGGTAAAATGATATTTATCCAGTTAATGCTAAAGGAGGATATGAGAATAGAATAGAATTTCCCCTCTTGGCTTGGGGTGCCCAGGTTAAGTTAGTGTCTTCAGGTACAAGGACCCATTTAAATATAGGACAAGCATGGGTGAAATAATATCTTTTTTTTTTTTTTTTTTTGTGGGGGGGGGGGTTAATCCTTTTAGGAGGTCGTAGTCCCTTTTCTTTCCAGAACCACCTCACCAGCTGAAAATTCTTCCTAACTCCATAGAGATTAATGAAGTCGTTTTGTACATCCATATACAAAAAGATGTTGCCTGGAAACTTACTATTCAATGGTCATGAAACTTCTTGCATTAGGGTAAAATTGTTCATTAAATGCTAGGAGCGACCATGGTACAATTGACAAGTCAATTAGCCCCTTTGTATTTACAAACAAAACTATGTACTTTTTTTGTTGCCCCCTCTCCCTCTCTTTTTTGATAAGTAACCAAAAGGATTTACTGATTAAAATAGCCTAGGTATAATAAGTACAGTACAATAGCAACAACAGAAAGCCACTAGCCTTAATCTAAGGAGGAACTGCATCAAAGGTCCCCCAACTTAATCGCAAACTAGCTTGAAGTGAGAGGGCTCTAGTCTTTCTAACGAGGTACAAATATCACCAAACCTCCTCCCCGTGTGAACTTGAAGCAACTGAATGCCAACAATGATCTCCTTCCACTAGGACATTTGTCATCCCTTGGCCAAGATTTGGAATCATTATGTAAACTAATTTCTCAAAAGTCAAATGATCGCCTTAATCCGTGCCTCCAAAAAGCCTGAGAGAAAATGTGCATTTCCTTTACCATTGTCATGAACTTCTAATATTTAAAATGCTTAGGTTTATTGAGAAATTGGAGCTAGCATTCATCCCTCATATGCAGAAGGGCTTCTATTTGGAAGACATAACCCAACACATGTATTTGACCAAGGAAACCTTCCTAACTTCTATTTGAACTCTGATAATACAATCCACTTTCAACACTTACGACACATTCTGTCCAAAATTCCTTTGGGTCCTTGAAGGTCCCAGAATATATATTCATTGACATGAGTTCCAATGCACTTGGATCCAGATATTTAATCTCAATAAAATTAGCTAATGTGTCAGCTTGCCTTCTTAGTCACTGAGTGGGTTATTTGGGAAAGATGAATCATATAATGCTAAGAGGATACAGGGCATCCACCCAAGAGATGGTGCCGCACTATAATGCTGAGGAAAGCACACGGCACAATAGGCTATTAATCATGGGGTATTTTCAAGGCATTTCTGTTGATACATTTTTGGGTTTCTCCTCATTATCTCATCAAGCTGAATGTGGACGGCAGCTCTGCAGGGAATCCTAGCCCAGCTGTTACTGGTGGTGTGATCACTGATCATAATTAACTAAGGGACTATTTCTTAGCTTTGCCCGCTCCCATTGGCATGTCAGATCCAATAATGGCTGAGATTAAGGAGTTTACTAAGGGCATGAAGACCCCATCTCCAATGCTTGATTGCTTGGCATGGACAAATCATCTACCCACGTGGCAGAATATGATGAGGACATTGACACCTAGTAGATTAGTGTTAGGACTCTAGGACTTTTTATTTCAGTAGTAGTCCATTATTGTTAGGACTCTTATTATTGTTAGGACTCTGCTTTTTATTTAGTTTATTTCTTTTATGGTGGACCCCACATAAGTTAGACATGGGCTCTAGTTCTTTAATCTGTTAGAGTTGTGGGTCCTAGCTGTAGGCCCTTTTCAGTTGTTTAAGTTAATTTATAATTCTGTTTCTGATTGGTTTGTGAGAGTCATATTAGGACTGGGAATGTAACCTTACAAAGATATTTTTCATTAATGAAATTCTCAGATGATGTTTATTCAATATAGAAAAAAGAAGAAAGCAAAACTGCTCTCTCGGCTCTCTCTCTTTCTCGTCTCTCTCTCCTCTCTTGCAGGTACAGCAGCCATCCCTCTTGGCTTTTCTCTTCTCTAACTTAGGCACGTCACTTCCCTTCCCCTTGAATCTGTGGACAGATTCATTCCCTCCTTTGAAGACGAATCGACATCTGAACATTGGATTATTTACAACCTCGTGAAAATAACAACGCAAAATCGAAAGTCCAATATTGCTGTTTAGCCTCATCTTCCTCCCCTTACTAAGAAGAAAATCCAGTGGGTTGTTTTGAAGACTTATAGAGCTAGTGCCACCACAATCTGATGGTTCTTGCACGACACAGGGGCTGGCCCAGGGATCACGACTGAAATTTCAGGCCACTAGGAACAACTCTTGACCCCACCTAAGCGACCAAGGCTTCAATGAAAGTGGAGGGGATGGACTTCGAACAATCGATTCGTGAAGGGGTGCCTCCTCACAAAGGGGGTTGCAGTGACCAGGCCCGGGCGACTGTTTACCAAAAACACAGGTCTCCGCAAAGTCGTAAGACCATGTATGGGGGCTGACGCCTGCCCAGCGCCGGAAGGTCAAGGAAGTTGGTGACCTGATGACAGGGGAGCCGGCGACCGAAGCCCCGGTGAACGGCAGAAAATTTCCTATTGCTCTCGGCAGTAGCTTCTTGTCTCTTTTTCTTTTGCTGTTTATGATTACTGATCACTGAAATCATCCCTAGACTGCCCTGCTGTACATTGGCAGCACCCAAACCCATAGCTAATTTAATTATTCTCTTTATATTACCCCTTTTGTTAAGCCTATGATAGTGATAGCCTGCTGTTGGATTATTTATTTTTGTTCTAGTACATCATGTTGAGTTGTAACTCTAATCTACATAATTTCTGCCATAGTGAATGCCAAGTTAGTGCTTACTAACGTGGACAACCACTTTGATAGCATTGTTACAGTTGAGCCTTCGTATTTAGCATGTGATTGTTAGGATTTCATCTCTTTAATTATTGGGAAGTTGCTGTTTTTACATGTTCATAGGTTCATCTAGTCATTAGGCATTTATCTTGTTAGTTTTAGGAGTTTTGAAATCTTTTGCACAATAGTACTTCTTAACCTATGGTTTATTGTGAACATGACATGAAACCTAATTAATAATTGCTTAGTTGATCATGTTACTTGGCTTTATACTATTCTTTACTTGTGGTTATCATGATACTAATCTCGTAAGCATGTCATGTGAGTTGCTACCCATAACAGTCCCTACCCATCAGTTAGTTATTTATGAAATCTTAGTGTTAGTTTGTCGTGTTAGAGTAGGTTAAACTAGAGACCCTAGGTTAGCCTACATCAGTTTGGTATCAGAGCTTAGACTGGAGTGTCTGTTAGGTGCTGGTTAGGATACTTAGTGGAGTCAACATTATATGTCCACTAGGAGTGATAAAAATTACAATTACATGTTGAACCCACCTAATACCCCTGTAACATCTGAGCAATTTGAACAACTGCTTGTAGCCATGAATGCTAGCAAGACTCTCCAAGAAAATATGCTTACAACCATTAATGCTAGCAGGACTACTCAAGAAAATCAAACCACTAGCATTAACAATCTAACCCAAAGTTTCCATGACCTCAACCACAGGCTTACTGCCCTTGAGGCAACTGCAGGAAACCTTAATGGACAGCAAGGTCAAGATGACTAAGACACTGGACCTAGAGTGAACAACCCCAACCCTATTCCGGAAAACCCTAGGAATGATAGACGTCATGATTATATTGATGGGTAGATGACAATTTCCACGGTCAAGGCCACAATAGGAATAAAGAGGATTTAGAGGTCGAGGATACCGAGGTCAAAGACACCACTCTCCTCTTGGATATGATGATGACTATGGACATCGAGACAGAGGAGTGGATGTTAGGAGAATGATCAAAGTAGAGGTTCCAGAATATGATGGACAAATATATGCCAAGATTCTTCTAGGCTGGATCAATCGAATGGATAGGTTCTTCGAATTTTATGAGCTGTCTGAAGAACTTAAGTTTAGGTTTGCAAAGATGAAGCTCGCTGAGCTGCTCAGGATTTTTGGATTGAGTTAGAGTATTAAGAAGAAAACCTAGGACACGAGCCTGTCTCAACTTGGCGTGAGATGCAGGAGAGGCTTAAGCAGGAATTTCTACCTCTCACCTATAGGCACCAACTTCTTAAAGACATGACTAACCTGAAGCAAGGTAAGATGTTTGTAACTGAGTATATGGCTAAATTTAATGAATTGAAAATCCGAAACCAGACTCGAGAGGATGTTGATCAAACATTAGTTAGGTTCCTTGCGGGACTTAATCATGACATCCAGTTACGCCTAGCACCTCACCTAGTTAGAAACGTCCCTTAAGCTTTCCATATAGCACTAGTATTAGAAGGGACTATGAAGTTCACACCACAGAAGAAAAACGGATTCCCATCTGGGGAGACTTCCGAAAGCCACTTCCAAATACCTTTACCCCTAACCCTCTACGTCTACTTGACAACAAGGGTAAAGGCCTTTTGGGAGAAGCACCCAAAAAGAGTGGCCAAGCACAGTGTTTTAAATGTAAAGGGTATGGTCATTTTGCCAGGGAATGTCCAAACCAAAATCTGTATGTAGGTGAACCAGGGTTTGAAAAGCTTACTCTAGAGGATACCCCAGAAGGAGAGGAGCATAGGCCTAATGAAACAATCTCAGATGAGGAGGAAATTGTAGATGTCTCTAGGCTAGGAGTTGTTCGTCGTATTGCGTCACACCCCAAGAATAGTCATGAGATTATTTCGGATAAGGATGATGTAATAAATATCTCTAGGCTAGGAGTGGTCCGTTGTATGATGTCGCAACCCAAGAACAGTGATGACTAGCGGCGTACCAATATTTTCATTACTTACACCTGTCATCAGGGTAAGAATTGTCGTGTCGTCATTGATAGTGGTAGTTGTATAAATGTTGTGTCCCAAAATGCTGTAACGAGAATGGGGCTCAAACCAAAAGCACATCCGAAGTCTTACAAGGTTGCCTGGGTTGACCAATCTACAATTCCCATCACCTTAAAGTATCTAGTCCCCTTGCACTTTGCAGGATACGAGGATAGAGTATGGTGTGATGTCTTAGAGATGAACGTTGCTCACATAATCCTTGGTAGACCTTGGATATATGACCAAGATATCACCAATTTTGGGAGGGATAATACTTATGTCTTTGAGTTTAAAGGAAAGAAAATCAAGTTGTTTCCTAGTCCCCCAAAGGAGAAAAAAGCCCCAGAACATAAAGGGAGCACATCCAAGAACACCCCTTCGAAAACACTCAACATCATGAATTCAAAACAGTTCGAAAAAAAGTGTAAGGACACCAGGGTTATCTATGCTCTAGTAGCCATACAAGCTAACAAAGAACTACCCAACCCATTTGTTGAGGCTCCTAAAGAAGTACAACCCCTGTTGAAAGAGTTTGAGCAGTTGTTTCCTGAGGAACTACCTGAACTACCACCTATGCGTGACATTCAACATATTATTGACTTGGTTCCAGGGTCTTCACTGCCAAACTTATCCCATTATAGGATGAATCCCAAGGAACATGCCTAACTTAAAAGACAAGTAGATGAGCTACTTGAGAAGGGATTCATTAGAGAGAGTCTTAGCCCCTGTGGGGCACCTGCTCTAGTTACGCCCAAAAAAATGAAACTTGGCATATGTGTGTTGACAGCAGAGCCATTAACAAAATTATCGTCAAGTATAGGTTTCCTATACCTAGACTTGATGACATGCTAGACGTGATGGCTGGAGCGAAATTTTTTTCCAAGATCGACCTTAAGAGTGGGCATCACCAAATTCGGGTTAGACTTAGTGATGAGTGGAAGACTGCCTTCAAAACAAAGGACGGTTTATATGAGTGGCTTGTCATGCCTTTTGGTTTGACCAATGCACCTAGTACATTTATGAAAATTATGATCAAGTACCACGGCCATACAATGACAAGTTCTTAGTGATTTACTTTGATGACATCCTCATCTTCAGTAAAACACAAACCACTCACTTAGATCACTTACGTCAACTCTTTCAAACACTTCTGAATGAAAAGCTTTATGTAAATTTAAAGAAGTGTACCGTTATGAGTGATTAAGTCATTTTCTTAGGATTTATTGTTTCAAAACAAGGAGTATCTGCTGATCCTGAAAAAATAAAGGCAATTGTTGAATGGCCTGAACCGACTAACATCCATGAAGTGCAAAGTTTCCATGGCTTAGCAACCTTTTATAGGCGGTTCATCCAACGGTTTAGTTCCATCATGGCTCCCATTACTGATTGCATAAAAAAAGGGGAGTTCTAGTGGATTAAAAGAGTTGCTAAGCTTTTGTAGAAATCAAAAAGTTGATAACTGAGTCACCCGTTTTACGTCTCCTTGATTTCTCCAAAATCTTTGAAGTGCAATGTGATGTCTCTAGTACTAGGATTGGTGGCGTCCTTGTTCAAGAAGGACATCTTATTGCTTATTTTAGTGAGAAGCTTAATGAAGCCAAGCAACGGTGTACCACCTATGATAAAGAATTCTATGTGGTTGTCCAAGCTTTGCACTATTGGTGACACTATCTCTTACTGCAAGAATTCGTTTTATATTCAGACCACCAGGCATTGAAATATTTGAGTTCTCAGAGGAAACTGAACCCTAGACATGCCAAGTGGGCTAAATTCTTACAGGAGTACACATTTGTGCTCAAACATAAACCTGGTGTTGATAACACTGCTACTGATACTTTAAGTCGGGTTCACATGCCCATCCTTCCACATAATGTCAAAAATCAAGTTAAGACATTGTTCCAAACCATGAGTATTGAGGTTGTAGGATTTGAGCAAATTAAGGAACAGTATCCTACATGCCTTGATTTTAGCGAGCCTTACACCTCTCTAAGCGAAGACCCATCTGCAAATCGCTCAAATTACCTACTTAGAGATGGCTTCCTTTTTAAAGGAACCAGGTTGTGTGTCCCCAGTACTTCATTAAGAGATTTTCTAATCTGGGAGTTACATGGTGGTGGGGTAGCCGGTCATTTCGGTCGAGATAAAACCATTGCCTTTGTTGAGGACCGATTTTACTGGCCTAACCTGAAGAGAGATGTATCTCGAATTATTAGCCAGTGTTGAACATGTCAAACTGCTAAATAGCAGAAACAAAATACTGGCTTGTATACTCCTCTTCCTGTTCCTCATAACCCATGGCAGGATTTGAGTATGGACTTTGTGCTAGGATTGCCAAGGACTTCGAGAGGTCATGATTCTGTTTTTGTGGCAGTAGACCGCTTCTCGAAGATGGCACATTTTATTCCATGCTCAAAGACTTCTAATGCCTCCGTTGTAGCCAAACTCTTCTTGAGTGAGGTCGTCAAGTATCATGGCCTACTTAAGACAATAGTGTCAGATAGGGATGTCAAGTTCACTAGTCATTTCTGGCAAATTTTGTAGCGCATGTTAGGTACTAAACTCTGTTTTTCATCAACTTTCCACCCTCAGACCGACGGTCAAACTGAAATCATAAATAGGAGTTTAGGGAATCTGTTACGTAGTCTAATAGGTGAACACCTTACTAGTTGGGACCGTGTCCTTACCCAAGCCGAGTTTGTGTACAACCTTTCCAAAAATAGAACCACATGTCTGTCCCCCTTTGAGGTTTGTCTAGGTCATCAGCCTAGGACCCCCATGGACCTTATCCCTGTTGTGTCTAGCTCTAGGACATCCCAGTCAGCCGAGTCTTTTGTGCAGCACATACATGACTTGCATGCAGAGATTAGACGCAGGATAACTCTAAGTAATGAACAATATAAATCCAGGGCAGATGTGCAACGACGACTGCAAGAGTTTCAAGAGGGTGACATGGTAATGGTCAGAATTAAACAACGTTTTGTCAAAGGAAAGTCAAGCAAGTTACATGCTTGCTGTGCAGGATCTTTCAAAATTCTTAAGCGAGTGGGAGCAAATGCTTATGTGCTAGAGCTAATCAGCAACATTTTCAATATTAAAGATCTGGTTTCCTATCATGACCTTGCTACCGCCCCTTTAGTTTATCCTGATAGCCTTGAGGCTTTTCCTTTCGTCGCTGATACTTCTACATCCGACCCTATTACCCATCATATTACCTCTACCCCTCCTATACCCTATATTGAGTAGCGAGTTGAAGAGATTGAGGAGATTATTGATGAGCGAGTCACCGCTACACATACGAATGGTTCTCTAGAATTTTTAGTTCGATGGCGTGGACGACTGGATATTGATTGTACATGGATCTCTATAAAGGAGTTACAACGATTCGACCCGGATATGCATGAGTATTATATCAGTGTCTCACTTGAGGTGACATCTTCTAGACTAGGACGAGTTGATGATGATATCTTGGCAGATCGACCGTTTCAAGTGTACCAGCGGCAGAGACGAAGACGTCAGCCTTCCCCTTCCCTCTTTGGGGTTGATGACTAGTTCCGAGGATATCACCTAGCTAGGGGCAGTGGCGATGAGTTCCTAGCTAGGCGCAGCAGTTTGTGGATCGTGCGAGTTTATTCACCGGAGGTGAATTCTTCCCAGCCGGGGAGAATTGATGAGGACATCGACACCTAGTAGATTAGTGTTAGGACTTTAAAACTTTTTATTTCAGTAGTAGTCCATTATTGTTAGGACTCTTCTTTTTATCTAGTTTATTTCTTTTATGGTGGACTCCACATACATTAGACGTGGGCTCTAGTTCTTTAGTCTGTTAGAGTTGTGGGTCTTAGTTGTGGGTCCCTTTCAATTGTTTAAGTTAGTTTATAATTCTGTTTCTGATTAGTTTGTTAGAGTCATATTAGGACTGGGAATGTAACCTTATAAAGATATTTTCCATTAATGAAATTCTCAGATGATGTTTATTCAATGTAGAAAAAAGAAGAAAGCAAAACTGCTCTCTCGGCTCTCTCTCTTTCTCGTCTCTCTCTCCTCTCTTGCAGGTACAGCAGCCATCCCTCTTGGCTTTTCTCTTCTCTAACTCAGGTACGTCACTTCCCTTCCCCATGAATCTGTCCACAGATTCATTGAATCTGTGGACAGATTCATTCCCTCCTTTTCTTTTGCTTTTTGATTGCAGAAAATTTCCCATTGCTCTCGGCAGTAGCTTCTTGTCTCTTTTTCTTTTGCTGTTTATGATTACTGATCACTGAAATCATCCCTAGACTGCCCTGCTGTACCCTAGCAGCACCCAAACCCATAGCTAATTTAATTATTCTTTTTATATTACCCCTTTTGTTAAGCCTATCATAGTGATAGGCTGCTGTTGGGTTATTTATTTTTATTCTAGTACATCATGTTGAGCTGTAACTCTAATCTACATAATTTCTGCCATAGTGAATGTCTAGTTAGTGCTTACTAACGTGGACAGCCACTTTGATAGCATCGTTACAGCTGAGCCTTCGTATTTAGCATGTTATTGTTAAGATTTCATCTCTTTAATTATTGGGAAGTTGCTGTTTTTACATGTTCATAGGTTCATCTAGTCATTAGGCATTTATCTTGTTAGTTTTAGAAGTTTTGAAATCTTTTGCACAATAGTACTTCTTAACCTATGGTTTATTGTGAACATGACATGAAACCTAATTAATTTTGCTTAGTTGATCATGTACTTGGCTTTATACTATTCTTTACTTGTGGTTATCATGATACTAATCTTGTAAGCATGTCATGTGAGTTGCTGCCCATAACAGTCCCTACCCATTAGTTGGTTATTTCTGAAATCTTAGTGTTAGTTTGTCGTGTTAGAGTAGGTTAAACTAGAGACCCTAGGTTAGCCTATATCAGAATAGATGCCTTGTGATGTTTGAAAAAATAACACACTTGTGACAATAATAATTCACCTTTTAATTAAACCAACAACCGTTTAGTTTGCACGGAATTTTGACCACACTTTAAATATCAATGCAAGTGGATGATGAAGTACCTGCTGCAGCTCAAGAAGTTTCCTCTCAAGTTCTACAACTGCATCATGGCGTTCTTGAATTTCTGCCAAGGTGTCCATTATCTGGAAAAAGGAAAGAGCTTTGCTGATCAGGATTTAGGAGTGATATCAGAGAGAACATAAAAGAGGGAATTCATTAGTATGTCAGGTGTATCCATTGTTCACTTATACACTGAAATGATTAATATGGAGTATTGAAGGCCACATTAAGGGCTAAGTTGACTCAGTTTAGTCTATCCATCAGCTAACTATCCACTACACTTAACTCTACACTTGAAGCTCAGCTAGAACCACAATCTCCCCCCCCCCCCCAAACCCAAAAAAAAAGCATATATAGAGAAATTAAGATCTCAATCTGAGCATGAATAATTGTAAAAACATACAAAATCCTTCTTGAGTTTCAATTGAGTAATATTTAATATTTCACACATAAATAAGAGATGAAAGCAACTTAATATTTAATGTTCTACCCAAAGATAAGAGATGAAAACAACCAATAAAATGATAAAGGAAGAAGATGGGGACAAACCTGGCCACGGCCTTGTTCCTGGATAGCTTTCTGAAATATTTGTTCACTATCTCCAGTCTCTATTAGCCGATCAATTGTCTGTACATGGTCAATAATCAAAACACACATTGCACATGAAAACATTAGAGAAATGTAAGAAACATAGAACAACATGAGGAATTTTATGAAGGAAAAGTAATCTCACCTCTTCATCAGCTCTTTCACCGGTTACTGATGATTGCACAAATAAAAAAAAAAAGGAGGGGGGAGGATCAGAACAGTCTACTGTATAATGATAATCAATCCATTAAAAAGAAGCAGTATAATAATCTACAAAGTTAAATTCTAGAGATTCCGTTTATTCTTATTAAAGCCAGGGGAGAAGACAAACCTGTAAAAACTCTTCTCTCGACAACCTCCCGATACTCTTGGTGAATATTTTCTCTTAAAATCTGCAAAGATTTTAAGGATTATAAGACAAATCATTAATAGTAGAAAAGGAATAATGATTTGGGGTGAGGGGGAGCTGCAGGGAAGAGAATTGAAAATATACAGTACCTGAAATTCAGACATCTTGTCTTTAAACTTTTTTTTCAAGGCACTGCCATCAAATGTAAGGTTAAGTAAGACTCACAGGGCATCGAACAATCAAACATCAGTTAACCTATGGATGGACATGTCAATAATAATGATCATGAGAGATTGGATATGTTAACATGCCAAATAAATAACATGGTAGATCTATATATTATGCAACAAGTTTCATTTTATGGATTATATTAACATCAAAGGCATGTTTGATTAAAAGTTCACAAAAATTGGAATCATACAAAGCTATAGACAGATACATGAAGTGAACAAGAATGAGCAGATTTTATTTAAGAACTCTGGGTTTCTCACTGTAACAAAATAAAAAAGGCTCCAATTAAATATAGGTAATTGTAATGCCTAAATCTTCTAAGGGAGGGGGATCGCCATGTGTAAGGGAATCCTCACGCCCAACCAATGTAAAAGAGTGCGAGAGGGAGGGAACACGGTTCGTAAAAGGGAAGCAAAGTGTCAGGGATGAGAGAGTGTCAGGAAAGAGAGCGAATGTAAGAGGATGCATGATGCTGCCGGTGTGTGGGTCATTTTCCCAGCTTTTAATTATTCAGTCACGCGGTCGCACTTTTGTGGTAAAAAAGCAATATGAGAAAAGGACTTCTCACCAATGGTTACATTCATTTGATTGGATTGTTCGCAAGATAAAAAAAAATTTCTACTAGGAGAATTCCATAATCGGGTCTGGTGATCTATCTGTCTCGTGTGTTTAGAGTCTCATGCAGTACCATGGTAGTTTTCCATCTTCGCAGGCCCCAGTGCTTTTAAAGAATGATCCCTACTTTTCCCTCCCAAAAAATAAAAATAAAATAAAATAGCAGAGAAGAAGAATCTACATTGTAGTTGCCATTCTAGATCGATCTACGCCAGTTCCTTTTCCACATCCAGGCTTCTGCCTATTGGTCATATTCTGCATGAAAGAAATCACAGAGAAATGAGCAAACACTCATGGGTTGCACATAATTAGAGAAGGCAAGATAACTAGTAGTACTTCTCTGTCAAGCTCTTCAATTTTTGACTTCACATGACGAGCAATTTTGCCAACTTCATCTACGTCTTTTTCCATATGCCGCTTGATAGCTGCACAAAATGATAGAAACAGTCAAGTCTCCCAAATTGAGAATATTGTCACCATGGCTGAAGGAAAAGAAAAACTAGAAGAGGTTAAAAAGGATCCTCATTTTCAAATAATGTAATAGCTTTTATGCTACATAGGAATTGGCATGAATAGCAGATTATGAATATGGGACAAGAGTTAGGGTTCCTCAATTTTGAAATCTTAAGCGTCATAGAATGAGCCTATAAAGTTGCTCTAATATTACCTTTCTTGGTTAATTTTCTAACTTTAAGCCTACTTTGAATCCATTTTAAGTAATCACAGAGCTGTGCTTTACAAGGACTTTATAACCACACCCATGATGTGTTCTACTGATGTCAGCAACATGAAGGATCCAGAAGACTAAAGAACATTTCATTTTACAGGTTCAAGAAATGTCCATGTTTGACAACTAGCATCCATGTTGAACACCAACATTGGCACTACTGTTTTCTAAGCAATTCCACATAGATATCACAGGATACATGGCGTGTAAAGACTCTTAATACCCGGTATCCATGTCAGAAACCGATTCAAATACAGTGTTCCAACGACCATGGGTCTAGATAACTTGGTTCCATCTTGGTACCAATGACGGTTGAAATTAACTACAAATCTTGAAACTTGAAGAGTGAAGATTTTGAACATGAGCAAATACTTGATTGAGACAAGTAAATTTTTTTAAAATCATTCAGATTTAAAGGAAAATGCTAAAAATGTAGAATTTTACTTTATGCTTTAGAGATAAATCATAAATGTCCGCAGAGAAAAGAAAAAGTCTAAACAAGATACAAATGAGAATTGTTTTCTCACCATTTGAACATGAAACCTGAATATTTTTGGGGGTGTAAGATTTATTTGAGTTCACCATCCACAAGGGGTAAGCCATCAACTTAGGGGGGCACTTGGTATCAATGTGTTACTATGCTATGACCATATATTGCACAAATTAAATGTCTACATACACAAACAGACAAATATATAAACAGAATATAGGACATTTGAGCATTCCATGAACCTCCCTCGTTGAAAAGGAAGACATTAAATACTTTTTCCAGTGAATTAATAAATCTTCTTATTTTTTTTTCCAAACAAGGGAAAACAAACTTGGGTATCCCAAGGATAGAGCCAGACCCCTTATAATCTAGGAGAAATCCCAACAGGAAAAAGAGGACAAAAACCCACCCCAAGCTGTGGAAAGATTCCAAGAAGATAAAATGAATTTATTTCTAGTAATATTTGGGGGGGGGGGGGTTTGGAATATAATAGCATCCGAAATCCGGACAAAGGATCTAGGTTTGGAAGTTCATCTTCTAAGATTTCTCTCAAACCATATGTGGTATATAGTGACAGCAAATGCGAGCTCGGTAAGAGTATCACCAATGGTTCTACTCTTTAAACTTCTTGATCATCTATTCCATTCTTGATCGAAAGGCCCAATACATCTACTGGTCGGCCAACACTTCCGGAGGATCGTTGCCTAGGCTCTCTTGGAGAAGGGGCAATCAAAAAAGAGGTGATGTGTGTCTTGTGCGAAGCCCAGCACAAACCACAACTGGAGCTTGGAATGATACCCCAATCATAGAGTAAGGATCCCGTGGGCAGAGAACGAGTCAAAACTCTCCACAAAGTAAAGCTATGCCACGGAGAGTGCCATTTAAACCACACAATATCAAACGAAGCCACCTTGGAACTGCAAGATCTGACAATCTCCCAAGCTGAAGAAACTGAAAACAGATTATTATTGGAGCCGGTCCAGCTGATAATATCGCCACTCCCAGAAGGGTGATGAGTGATAAAATCTAGAGCTTCCCAAGCCTGAGCAAAGCGAGAGGAGGAGACCCTCCCAGTATGCCAAACCTCTTCTAAAATAATGGAGGAGATAGTAGCAAGTTTGTCACGCCCAAATTCCATCCAAATTCTCTCTCCATTGTCAATAAGATATTTGATGAAAGGATGAACCAGCTGCCTGTGATAAAGGATTGTCCTCCAAACTATGAAGAATCATAGGCCATAAACTGTTCAAATGGAGTCCTTTCTCAGGTATCTACTATAAATCCAGTCCACCCAAATACAATCTTTTTCTCAGCAGTTCGTCTTATTAGTTTAAATATGCAAGCCCTGTTGATCTCCTTGAATCTTCTGAGGCCCAAACCACCTTCCTCCTTGGGCAAGCATACCTTAGCCCAGCAAATAGAATGGAAGAATTTGTTGTTATTAACTCCTTTCCACAAAAAAGCACTCATAAGACTTCCAATACTCTAGATGATCGACCTGGGGAGACCAAAAATACCAGCCTAATATAGTAGGAACTTTGCATGATCATTTTAACAAGTTCCAATCTGCCTACATAAGAATGGAATTGGGTTTTCCACAAATGAAGCCTTTTCTTTAATTTGTCAAGAATTGGAGAACAATGATGAATTGAAAGCCTCGATGAAATTAAAGGGAGGCCAAGATAGGAGACCGGCAGACTGCCCAAGGGTAAATTTACAATGCATCTGAGGTTCTCACGCATAGGATCATCGATCCCGGCTAAGAAGAGGAGAGATTTGTGCTTGTTGATGGCCAGACCCGACATGGAGCTAAAGGAAAGAAGAGTCCCAGAGATGGAAGTAAGCAACTTAGCATTACCTTTAGAGAACATCGTAATGTCATCTGCATCAGTGAGGTTGATCTCTTTGCATCTAGGGAACAGGTCCATTTGATTCTGCTGAGCACTAGTTTGGAGTAATCAAGAAAGCCCCTCTTAAACAAGAGTGAAGAGTAAAGGGGACAAAGAGAAGCCTTGTCAAATACCTCTTCTGGCATTAAAAAATCCCATCGGGCTACCATTCACCAGCATAGAGAATCTCGCAAAAGAGATACAGACTAAGATCCATTTCATTCTGGCAAGGCCTTCCATAAGATATTCCCATTTAACATTATCATAAGCTTTGTGAAGGTCAATCTTCAGCATAGTGACTGGAGAGTGAGTTTTTCTGTCAAAACCCCAAACAAGATCATTACAAACCATAATATTGTTAGCAATATTAAACCCATGAATGAAAATTGATTGGTTAGGGCTAACCAAATCCCCTACCACTTCTCTAATTCTAAGGGAAAGAATCTTGGATATGATTTTGTAAATGGTACTGCACAAGGAGATGGGTCTAAAATCAGTAATGGAACAGGCACCCTCTTTCTTAGGAATCAGACATAAGAAGGTTTGGTTCACTTCTCTCAGCTGCCCAGGAGTGGAGAAGAAATTATTGATAGCCAGAAGCAAATCCACTTCGATAATCTCTCAAGCAGCACAAAAGAAACCCATACTAAAACCATTAGGACTCGGGGTCTTTTGGGTTTTCATGGATTTCACAGCTCTAAGAATCTCATCTTCAATAGGAATGATCCCAGGGAGATGCTTTGAAGGGGAGTGAGAGCCATCGGCCTGAATAATTAAACAAAATAATCTTCCACCACCTGCTTGATTCCAACAATATCTTTAATAAGATGCCATCCTCAGCTTGCAACGAACAAATGTAATTCTCATTTTGATTAGCTTTGACTACCTTATGAAAATAACTGGTATTCCTGTCCCTCAGCTTCAACCAATTAATTCTGGATTTTTGTTTGAAGAAGCTCTCTTCCTGGGCCACCAAGGATGCAAGTTTTAACGAGAGAACCTTTTCGGCTTCAATAAAGGATCTATCATTCATTGAACCTTGAAGCCTCAACTGAATATCATTCATTTCATTCCTGCACTGCATTAGATATATTGACAAAGGATATTTTGTTCCACGAGATGTGATCACACTTGACCTCCCTCAATTTCTGGCAAATCTACACAAAGGTTGGTTAAATTCTGAAGGAATCTTCTACCATGCAGATTTCACAACCATTTGAAACTCATCATGGTCTGCCCACATATCGAAAAATCTGAAGGGCTTGGAGCCAAACGAGATATAGGGACAAATAGAGAGAATTATCGGGCAATGGTAAGATATCCCTGAAGAAGCAAAACAAGCCTCCAATGAGCTGAAAGTCGAAAGCCACGAGTCATTAACCAAGGCTCTATTAAGCTTGCACTTTGGTCACTAAGTCTTTTGTTATTCCATGTAAATTTCATCCCAACCCATTTGAGGTAGACCATACCGATAAAAACTAGACAGGTCGAAAATTCCCCTACAGATTGTTCATCAAAATGCCCTCCCACCTTCTCATTTGCATATCTGACCACATTGAAATCTCCCTAATTCCCTAGGGACAATCACCCAAAGTAAACTGAATCATACAAAGCTCCTCCCAAAGCCTTCTACGCCCAGCAGAAAAGTCGGACGCATACATAGCGGTAATATAAAAGCCAGTATGACTAAAGCAATCAACAACTTTAAAATGGATGAATTGATCAGACATCTAGACCATAGAAAAGTTTACCTTACAATTATCCCATAAGCACCATAGTAGGCCATTTGCATGATAACTGTAGTTGAATTCCATCTTCCAGCCCGGGGCAATACATCTTGCAATATCTAATGAATTAGTCTCTTTAACTCTGGTTTCTCCAAGGAAGCAAAAGGACAGATGGCATTTCTTAATACCAGATCTCCCTTCCGCTTGCTTGGCAAGAGAATTTAAACCCCCTGACATCCCAAAAACATCCTTTCATCATTGAGAAAGATAAAGAGAGGAGAACAAAGCTCGAACACGATCTTGTCAAGAGGACAAAAGCTCGAAAAACATTAAGTCAAGAGGAAGGGGGGGGATGGATTTAGGTAGCAGAGGGGGCGGAAGGTGGAGCTGGTGACTGGAAGGTGGAGAGGATGGCTGGGAGTTTGTAAGAATAACAAACGGAACAGAGGCGTTTGATTGAGATCGAGGGGAGAACGGATCAAGAAGATGGTGTTTGGCCTTGCGGGTTTAGGAGGAGTATCCAGGCGGGTATTGGGGATCGAGTCAATGGGATGGGATGTAATTGTAATAGGATGGCCACTAAAGTTGGGTTCAAGGTTTAGAGGATTACTGGCAGTATGGGTTCGGGGGTTGAGAGAGTAAGAGCTTGAACCAGGTTCAGGTTTAGGTTGGACCAGGGATTGGTTAATGAAACGGTCAGCTTTGGAGCTTTTTTTTTTAAATTTATAAGTCGCAACATTAGAGACCACCTTTTGCAACACCAAGGGAGCTCTGGGGCAGCTCCTCTGTGCACCAGAGGAAAAAGAAGATAAGACGAAAGAAGGCCTTTGGAGATCATGTGCATTTGTCAGAGTATCAGATGGCAGGGGCTTGGGAAGAAGATGAGGTATGTTCTCATTGTCAATTTCTCTTCCACCTTCGTCCGAGGGAGTGCTATCATCAGAAGGGCGATAGCCAACAACCGAGGAGGGGATGTCAACATCATCTGAGGATTTTAGGGTAGAGAATCAATTGTTGGTGAAGAAAATTTCAGGACCTACATTAGCGTCCTTTTTGTTGGAGATAGCTGAAACAGGTAAGATCACATCATCAACCATATCATCTTCTTCTCGGTCGACCTTTTCTACAACCCTAGCATCATTTGCATTACCTCTAGTAGATTTCTTCCTCCAGTAGTGGGGTTAGATGCTTTTTGCTAGGCAAAGGGTTCTGCTTGGCTTGTCGGCAATGGAGAACACATACCAGTGGCATGGCTGAAGGCTTGGCATCTAGTGCACATTAGCGGTTTCCAGTCATATTGCACATGCTGATTTCAACATCTTCGCTCATTAGAGTGAATGGTTACGTAATCTGGGAGGTTTTATCAGCTCGGACTTCGATACAAATCCGGCGAAGGCCAAACGTGTCTGAGCTTTCGTGCACCTATCGAAAAAGAAGGGGGTACCAATAACGGAGCCTATTGATCTCAAGGCATCTTCACACCAAAGGTAGAGGGGTAGACCAAACAGAGAAATCCAAATTGGCAGCGATTTGATATTCATATTGTCAAACCGCAAGAATTCATCCCACTGTCTTATACCAATTGGTTTTCCTGCTACATACCATATTCCTTTTTCCAGAACTCCTATCTTATCATCCTCATCAGCAAATTGAAACACATAGGTGTTGGTAGCAGAAAGAAGGATCTCCACACCCTTACACTTTACACTATCTTAACAGGGATTTTTCCACCAACTGATAAAGTAGCCGACTTCCAACAAATTGCCCAACCAATGCTAAAGACCATTTGGATATCTCTTTTGCATAGGTGTTGTCTAAACAGAAAGCAACTAGGTGCTCGCCTTCATTCATAGGAGCCTTAAATCTCAGGGGAATTCCCTCACCAAGAGTTAAGGGGGCGGAATCAAAGAGGGCATTCCATCAGCCTCTTATACCAGAAACAGGACCTTCTGAGCCAGCAGGGGGAGGGGGTTAGGTTTCGCAAGAGGCTCCCCCCACAGCAGGTAATGAAACTGAATGCTTGGATACTCCATAGGACCAGCCATGCCTTTATTTATAACAAAATAGGGAAAGTAAAAAATACAACTATGACCCCATTAGCCGACTCTTTTAATTAAGAGTCAGCTAAGTGGGGAAAACCCAAATATGCCCTTGCGGCATATCTTACACTTCCCCTCAAGTTGGGCATATATGTCACACATGCCCAACTTAAACCAAATAGGATAGTGAAGGCGTTAGTTAACTAATCTCCTGAATGCACAAAGGGCATACAAATCAGTCCACTTTTGAGTTTCCCCTTGATGAATGTCTATCGATCTCCACATGCTTAATGTGGTCATGCAATACTAGGTTATCGGCGATGCTAATTAAAGCTTTCTTATCATAGTACAACATCATTTGGAGACGAAACCTCATAGAGAGGCAAATAGTCAATTTTGAAAGAACTTATCGTCAATCTCTTTCAGATATGAATATATCTGATTCAGAAGGGAAGAACTTGCATCGGTATCTCAATCATAGTTGTCAAGGTGTCGCCTAGGCGCCGCGCCTAGGCACCTAGGTTGCCTTGGGTCGCCTTGGAAAAGCGGGCGCCTTGGTCACCTAGGCGCCCAGTCAGGCCTCCATCGCCTTGATTCGCCTTGGCGCCTTGACAACTATGATCTCAATTTCAATTCAAACATGAGTTTGATTCACACTCTATGTTTTGAGAAATATTTACCATCCGAAAAAAGGAAAAAACGGAGTCTGGAACAATAAGGTCTTCAAGTAAGCCTCTGAGCCAAAGTAATTCACATATCCCTTGGGCCATAGTGCGGAACTCTGCTTCAGCACTTGATCTTGCCACAACATTTTGCTCCCTGCTATGCCATGTGACAAGATTACCACCTACAAATGTACCATAACCTGATATAGACTTTCTATCAGGAGAACCTGTCAGTCGGCATCTGTGTAAACCTCAATCCGTAGATGGTCAGGAGGAGACAAAAGAGTCCCTTTTTAAGGAGTTTGACTTTAAGAAACCAAGGATACAAAAAGCAACCTCCATATGAGCTCAATAGCGATCATGCATGAGCTCAATAGCGATCATGCATGAGCTCAATAGCGATCATGCATGAGCTCAATAGCGATCATGCATGAATGACTTACTAAATTTACGGCAAAGGCAATGTCAGGCTATGTATGTGAGGCATAAATCAAAATTCCCAATAGCCACTGGTAAGACCCTTATCAACTGGTTTACCATCTTTATCTTTGAGTCGGGTATTAGCTCTCAAAGTGTATCACAAGGGCGACAACCCAATAAACCAGTCTCAGATAAAAGATCATGGACGTATTTCCGTTGAGAGAAAAATATGCCTTAACATCAAGTTGTTGTAGATCCCATCCTAGATTAAAAGTACATGATAATAGAACTCGAACAATGTTTAGCTTGGCAACTGGAGCAAATGTCTCTTGGTAATCGATCCCATAAATATGGGTATCCTTTAGCCACAAGCCTTGATTTATATCTGTCCACTGTACCATCCATTTTCTATTTGACAATGAAGGTCCATTTACAGCCAACAGGTCTCTTACTTGGAGGAAGAACAACAAGATCCCATGTATCGTTCTTGTTTAGAGCTTTCATTTCTTCCATCATAGCTGCTTTCCACTTTTGGATTTGCAAAAGCCTCCTGTCACTATACGAACAAAGGAAAGGGAAGACGCAAAACACGATAGATACTAGAGAGGGTCATAAGAGACAACATGAGATATAACCATATAGGATGTTGGGTACAGGTCCTAGTACCTTTACGAACAGCAATAGGTAACTCAAGAGAAAATGACACCTTACCGGATGGAGTAGGAGGTTCTGGATCGATGGGTGGCAATAGGATGATTAAAGGCATGGTAGTGGTAGTGATAGGGGTCTCAACTTGCTTATTTCTTGTTTGAGTCCTCTGATAGATTTGGAGATTTGAATCATCAGGTTTCTTCCGGAGCTGATCAACAAAACATTAAGTTGTTTTCTCCTAAACTGGAATCGTAGACTCCTCCTGGTGGAATCATTGACACCTCCTACACTGGCGTAATATGCTCCCCTTGAGCCTAAACTGGTGTATGCTGCTCCCCCCTAAGCCGGAACCGGTATATCGGCAGGTAGAGACGGAACATCAAGAACAAGCACATCTTAGCTAGTCACAAACTCCCACTGAAGAGGTGGCATGATTAGTAAGGTAGGGACTCATGACTAAAAATGTCATGATCTTCAAAATATGCTGTGTGGAGGGATGGTAGCACTTGTATCCTTTTTGAGTAGCCAAATAGCCCAGAAAGGTACATCGGAGACCACGTAGGTCCAGCTTCCTAGGAGCCAATGATTGCGTAGCAAACATAACCAAAGATCATAAGAGGAATAACGAAATAAGAGGAACCCATCAAAACATCAATCAGGGCACAGAGTGCAAAGTGCGAGTTGGCATGCGGTGGATAAGATAGGATGTGGTGAGGATGACATTACTCCAATACTAAGACAAAACATGGAGGGCAAACATGAGAGCCTGAGCTACTTCCAGGTGACGGGGATTTTTCCTTTTAGCCAACTCATTCTGAGCAAGGGTGTCAACGCAACTAGTTGATGAAGAATATCAGAGTCCATCAGATAAATTTGGAACTGACCTTTAAGGTATTCATGGCCATTGTCAATGCATAGAATCTTAAGGGTCGCATTGAACTGAGTCTGAACCATTTAATGAAAGAGTTGAAAACACCAAAACATTTCACTTTTATGTTGCATCATATACACCCAAGTCGTGCGAGAGTAGCAATCAATGAAAGTAACAAACCACCAACGACCAGAGATAGACGCTGGGCGAGTAGGGCCCCACACATCAGTATGAATTAGATGGAAAGGAGAGAAGCTTCTTTCATTCAAAGGAAAATAACTAGAACAAGATTGTTTGCCTAAAATACGAACCTCACAAAAAAAAAAGACTCATCCTTATTACATTGTTTGACTAATTGAGGAAAAATGGGATAAAATCCCAAGTGGGGGATGGCCTAATCGACAGTGCCACTGATGTATATTTAAGGAAACAGGGTTGATGAATCAGAGAAGGTAATGCAAGCAAAGGAGAACCATCCTCAAGCAAATAGAGACCACCATACACCTTACATCCAACCATCGTCCCTGTCACCAGATCCTAAAAACACAATGGGTTGGAAAGAAGGTGACTTTATAGTTTAAATCTCTAATAAGACTACTAATGGGAAGAAGGTTTGTAGTAAGTTTAGGAATTTATAAGGCAGAGGTTAAAGTAAGAGAGGGAGAACAACAAATAAAACCCATTCCAAATACAAAAGAGAGGAACCCATCAGCCACTCGGACTTTGTCTTTTCCTGAAGAAGGGGAATACTAGTGAAAGATACTGGATGATCCACTCATGTAATCAATGGCACCAGAGTCAATAATCCAGGGACGGGAGACCACCGATGCACAAAAACCACCGAAAGGGATACCTAAATAAGCAAAGTCGGAACCTGAAAGAGTAAAAGTGGTAGAAGAAGCCTTTAGGAGCGGACTGAAAGCTTGAAGTTCTTCCAAGGAGAGACCAGTATCAGACACGACGGGAAGTGTAACCGTCTCAGTATGTTTGGCTTTGGTCTTGGATCGGCCACGACCACGACCACGCTTGGCTTGAAAGTCAGCAAGTTTACCATGAAGCTTTCAATAAGTAGCCTTAGTGTGCCAAGGCATGTGACAATCATAGTTGTCAAGGCGTCGCCTAGGCGCCTAGGCGCCCAAGCGTGATTCCAGGGCCAGGGCGCCTGGGTGCCTTATTAGTGTTGCCTGGGCAACCGCCCAGGCTCTCTAGGCATCGCCTAGGTGCCGCCTTGGACGCCTTGGGCGCCCAGAATGCCTGGGCGGTCGCCTTGGGTCTTATATGTGTTTTTTTTTTCCTTTTGATCTCTGAATTTGCTTTACAAGATTTATTAGGCTAGACAAGAACAACATTTATCAGACAGTACTTATTTATGACTAATATCATTTAAGTAAAACAAACTTTTACTTAAGATATTATTCATAAATAAGCAAATACCCCCTACTTGAATCCAATAAAAATAGTCTAAAATTCAAATTCTAGAAGGATAAAAAGTCAACCCTCTAGTTCAAGAACAAAAACCGTATTTTTGGGTGCAGGGGCGATTTTCAACTTCCAAATGCTAGGTTTTTTTCCAAATATAAAAATTTCATAAATCTTTTTATAGTAAAGCATCACTAAAAACCAAGAGCGCGCCAAAATAATCTATTGTTTTGATGCCCAAAAAATAATTTACATTCAGACAACTTTAAACAACATTCGCGTACTCCGAACAAGGTTTGACTGGAGTATAACTCCTTCATTATAACTCAGATTCAAGCAATCTTGAATTTGTTGGAAAACTGATTATACTAGTTTTGCAACGAATTCAAGATTGCTTGAATCCGAAGTATATTAAAGGAGTTACGCTCCAATCAAATTTGTTAGAAATAAACAAATATTAGTCATAAATACGTGTTGCTTACTTAACTCAATTATTTGTTCCTTTGTTGGTTTTCTCATATTAATTAAGCTATGTCTTAAATGTTGATTATTTATGTAGAATGCTGCACACACACACACACACACATATATATATATATATATATATATATATATATATATATATATATATATATATATATATATATATATATATATATATAGCATTAATATTTTAAAAATAAAAAAATATATATAGCATTGATATTTTAAAAATAAAAAAATCCATACGCCTTGGATCGCCTTGTTGCCTTGACAACTATGGTGATAATGTTCAGTTGCCTAGGCACCCAGGATGGCCCCAAACGCCTTGGATCGCCTTAACAACTATGGTGATAATGTTCACACTTAATAACGGCTTTGTAAATATCCTTAATGCGTAAAAGTCCATCAGAGGTAGGATGGAACTGGAGACAGTCTGAAGGGCTAATCGGTCGGTAGTAGGAG
This sequence comes from Protea cynaroides, assembly GCA_028583415.1. Taxonomy (NCBI): domain Eukaryota; kingdom Viridiplantae; phylum Streptophyta; class Magnoliopsida; order Proteales; family Proteaceae; genus Protea; species Protea cynaroides. Next base: position 47,441,889 of record CM053269.1, on the reverse strand, counting down.
TATAAAGTATGGTAGAGCATCAGCTCTCCTTAGTAGGACCAAAGATAGGATCACCAGGGAAAGGAGATTTGCTAAGGACTTGAATACGAATCCAATCATATTCAATGTTCAATCTTGCCAAGAAGTCATAAACTCGAATCTTGTCAACATATTTCTGGTATATAGCAATGTCGGTAGCACTGGTGGGCTGGTATTCAGCATAATGATCAAGCTCTTACCATAAAATTCAGAGTTGAACATAGTATTGAGAAATAGATAACTCCTTCTAGGTGGTGGAATGAAGTTTTTTACGTAACTCATACACCTAGGCATCATTCCCGAACTGACCATAAGTTTTCTTGGCTGCCGCCCAAATCTAGGTGTCACTGTCTAACCGAAGATAACCTCTGGCAATAGTAGGTAGCATAGAGTTTAATATAAAGGACATTACCAATGAATTATTAGAGATCCAACGATCTAGAGAAGAAACAGCAACAGAGGGTTTCTCAGTCATACCAGTAAGATGTCCTACGAAACCACGACTAGCAATGGTCATAGGTTGATCGAGACCAAATCAAGTAAATGGTGCCATCAAACTGATGGAAGTAGCAACAAAAGGAAGATACTCATGACGACTCTGTCCATCAGAACCTAAAGATGCAGTGGTAACGTCTGACATTATAACAAGAGAAAAATATTTGAATCAATTTAAGCAAACCAATCTGAGACGATAATGGTGCAGAAACTGGATCAAGTTTTTCGGTAGTGAAGAAGAGTATATAAGCTTCAAATATCAGCCACTATGGACCAGGTATGGCTGAAATCGATATCGCAGGGTTTTGGAAAAAAAAAACCCGATAAAAGAGGATATCGCAGGGATTATATCTGGTCTACAACTGTAGGTGATGACATATGCTCTCCAATGATTGCGAAGTTGGATCCACAATAGGGGAAGACTTGACCTTCAATATAGAAGAATAACAAGATCTTTAAGCAAGGAAGAACCAATCGCACATGCGGACAGCAATGGTCAAACATTCAATAGGTGATATCATGTGTTAATCGAGGTAAAGTGATAGGGCAGCAACTAGATCCATAAGAGATCACCTCATTCATGCTGCCCTTCTAGAGTAGGAGAGGACCAAGAGAGGAAGAAAGGGTGTAAAAAAAGGAGAGAGGAACTGTGGAGGCAAAAAAAAATGTCTTGCAAAAAACCGAGATCAGAAAATTAGCTCTGATGCCATGTTAACAACAAGTAATGAGATTAAATGCTTGGATGGTCTATAAAGACCAGCAAAGCCTTAATTTATAACAAAATTGGGGAAGTAAAAATACCACTATGACCCCCATTAGCCGACTTTATTAATTAAGAGTTGGTCCAGGGGGTGTTAACGTAATAAAATTGTAACCGTACACTGCTTTGACTTAGTCAAAGTAGTTAGTGCTAGTTTACAGGACTTAGACTGCTATTAGTATATGGACTCCTAATTAGTTTATTAGTTTGTCTTATTAGTTTCCTGTACCAATTAGGCTTGTTAGTTTCTTTTTTCTATTTTGAGTTTACTTTGTCTTTAGTTTGTGACTAGGACTCTGATTTGTAGAGTCCTAGATTCTATCTAATAGTTATTTTCTATTTTCTATAAATACAAACTACAAGGAGAGGAACAACACACATTGTTCTCTCCATCTTCTCTTATTTTCTATTTTGTTACATGGTATCAGAGTAATTCTCTGGGTTGCCGTTTTAAAAGTCATTTAAGGTTCTCCATTAGGTGTGCAACCACCACTATTATTGCTCCTGCTACTACTGCTGCTTTTACTTGGTTGACAATGACATATATGGTGTTGTTACTACTATTTTGGTTCACAGTGACCTATATTGTGCTGCTACTGCTACTACTTGGTTCACAGTGACCTATATTGTGCTGCTCCTACTACTTGGTTCAGTGACCTATACTGTGTTGCCACTACTACTGCTACTGCTCTTACTACTATAAGTCTATAACTGATTCTTCCGTTGCTACATTGTTTCAAGCTGAAGCTCTCACATTCCCCCATGCTCCAGTTTGAGGGAGGTGTTAATGTAGTAAAATTATAACCATACACTGCTTTGACTTAGTCAAAGTAGTTAGTGCTAGTATCCAAGACTTGGACTTATGGGCTCCTAATTAGTTTATTAGTTTGCTTTATTAGTTTCCTTTACCAATTAGGCTTGTTAGTCTCCTTTTTCTATTTTGGAGTTTAATTTGTCTTTAGTTTGTGATTAGGCCTTTAACTTTTAAAGTCCTAGATCCTATCTAAAAGTTGTTTTCTATTTTCTATAAATACAAGCTACAAAGAAGAGCAACACACGTCAATTCTCTCCATCTTCTCTTATTTTCTATTTTGTTACAGGGGGAAAACCCTAGTATGCCCTTGCGTCATATCTTTACATAATCAACATCTTCAATTACCCAATTATTTCAATGCCATTATTGAATGTTTCTCACAGTCAGAATCACCTAACATGGTCCACAATCTGCATGCAAGAGTTCATATACCAAACCTCATCAAAATGAAAATTGAAAAGACACTAACCATCCAATAGATAAATTTCCTTTTCACTTATTTTGCTATTGTTTTTTTTTTTTTGGCCAAATAAGGGGATCCACCATCCTTACTTATTGACAAAAATCTCTCTCGTTATGCATTAAAATTTATACAAATACTCTTACTGCTGACCAGAAGGGGAAGCAGGGCAGAAAAAAAAAGAAGTAATTTTTCTTTCCTCATGCTTTCATCTTGCTTACTTTTGCTCATGTGAGAGGGCCCATTACAATGATTGTGGGAATTTTCCACATGGGGCTCACTGATCAGAAGGTTGGGATGAAAGGAATATGAACTACTTATATGATGCCAAGTCATAAGACTTCTATATCTCAGCCCAGAAAACATATATTTAATAACTTACTTGCCTCTATGACAAATGTACAACATTCGCATACATGCTTATCTTTTATGTAAAACTAATATATGCATGTGCTGTTTTTTTAACAAATAGTATATACATGCACCACTGTGTACATGCATGAACAGAGACACAATATGCAAGAGCATAGAATTACCTTTCATAGAAGCAGCCTTTGTCACGGATTTTGACTCGTCATTTGAATTCTACATACATTATTTGAAAATAAACTGTGTTAGAAGCTCAAGCCTCCTCCAGACCCCAATAGAATGATTATTAACATCCTCGGAGATACTTATAAGATTGTTTTTCATGCTCCCCTTCAAAACCATTTACCTCTTCATAGGGAAAGAAAAAATCAACCACAAATTTTCCATTCTTCCACACTTAAAAAATGTACATTTCCTTTTTTGTACATAGAAGGGCGTAACCCAGTGCAAGTCCCACTTTCACAGGGGTCCTGGAATGGGTGGGCAGGATTCGGTCCGAACTGTGCCATTTTTTGCAAGAAGTGGCCATGTCAGATGTGAACCCACATCTTCATGCTGGCATTTTCTTTCCACACAAAAAAAAAAAAAAAAAAAAAAAAAAAAAAATTCATCCTTCCTTGACTAAAGTGGAGGGAGGATGCCACCAAAGATTGCAACTATTATGAATAGATGTAACCTATCCATGGACATGTGTTTGGTAATGCACACTGAAATATGCCAACAGAGAATGCTGGAAAAATGTACACAAGTATTTCCTATTTAACAGCTATGAATCTTTTCCCCTTTGAAAAAAGTCCTTTCATCTTTACCCAAGGGGGAAGGATAAGGTGAGAAACTCAGCAACTAAAAAAGACCAAAAATGCGATCTAAATATTTATGTGGAGCCCTTTACAAAATCTGATTTAAATATATAGGTCAGACAAGAAATAGCACGTGCTAAACCAATAAAACTTGGAAAAAGAAATGAAATTCATACCTGGAGCTTTAATAATAGCTTATTAAGCTTGTCAATTTCTTTCTCAATAGCTTGAACCTATAAAATAGAAATAATTATTTCATCTTGAAATGCCAATTAGGTGTGAGCAAAGAATAAAGCATATAGTAATATCTCCTCTACAAAAAGAATACCACAAATGAAGTGTCAAAGTGTCATTTCTCAGCATCTTGATTTCAATGCAAAAAGAAACAATAATTGAAATAGATTATAGCTACCTGTTTGAAGAAATTCTCCAAGCCCAGGTCTCCTGATCTCATTGGAGCTTGGATGCCTAATTCAATATCCTTATTCCTATCCCTATCCCTATCCCTTGAAGCTTGACCTCGAGGGATCTCAAAGGAATCCTGCAAAACAGCACAGGAAAAGGAATCCGATTATAATTTAAACAGGAAATTGCACTAATGCCTACAGAAATATATTTTTTAATAAAAAAATTGCTTGCACAATGATGCATAAGCTTCATGTTATATGATGTTAAAGAGTAAGAACCTACGCCTCCAGCCTCCTCTAACTCTTGATAGTCCCAACCTTGAGCAATTATTATAAATTAACATAAGAATCATCTAATTTAGGAGCCCACACAACATAGAAACAACTAAGGTTTTAAAACCAAAGTGCTACCCAAGAAAGTAACAGGACAACGTTGAACTCAGTAGAAGGTGTTAAGGAAAAAGACTATGTTCCAATATAAGAATTGACATCCTCAAACAAGACACAATTACTGTTCACTATTTTTTTGCAATTCTTCCCCCTCTTTTTTTTTTAAAAATTTTTCCTGGACGGTAAAGGTAATAGATACTAAATAAATTAGAATCGATAATACCACAAAGGGATATTCTTCAATTAGCCACAGAAAGTGCGAAAGGGAAAAACCCAAAAAGCATACGCAAATTCAAAAAAGTAAAAAAGAAAAGAGCTCCATCCCAACAACAAAAAATACTCTTCCAATGCTAAGCAGCTAAGACAAATCAAATAAAAAACTGATAGCTTCCGGAAGAAATCAATGCGTCTTTAGCCTGATAGCTTCCGATCCAAAAACCTCTAAAGGTGAAGAAAATAAACTGCGCGGGCAAGCAACTTTTTGACAATATTCCAAGGCTCAATTCAGCTTCTATGCTATTTCCCACATTTAGCTGAATTCCTAGTCTGTAGAAGATGATCGTCACGGTTACTTATAACATAGTGGTTCACAAAAAGCTTATATGACACGATTCTGATAAAAATAAAAATAAACCAAATATATAACATCGACGGTTTCACATCATTGAAGACAACAAATTCAATCCCTAAATCTCAACGACGTACAGACAAATCCATCTATTAACGACATTGAAGCTCAAAGGCTCTACAGATTAAGAAAACTGAAAACGCATTAGTTACAAAGAGGAATAAAATATGGTGAAACGAAACATTAATTTGATAAAATCTCTGATAATATAACCAAATTACGGATAAAAAATTCAATAACATAGAAGAGAGGAGATTAAATGCGGAAGAATTACCGATAGTAGGTCGTTCATCTTGGCAGGAACAATTAAACGAAGTTATACACAGAGAAGCTTCGTGTACGAAGATCTGTGACGAGATTGATTTGTAATATAAGCTACAAATGGGTGGGATCTGGTGAAGGAAGTATGGCTCTGCTACCTTTACCGACCTGGCCGTGGTTTAGGAACCAAAACCAGGTCTTAAGGTTTCGACTTTCCGCAAGGAGAGAATGAGAAAATGAAGGATGTTTGATGTTTCCCTTCTATTTTTGGTAATTTTTTCTCTTCTCGGCGATGTGGTGCGCTGCCGTGACAGATCGAAAGGTAAGGGAAGAGAAGAGAGAAGGGGAAAAGTCTAAAATAGAGTTGAACTTATTATTTACAAGGAAGCATGTGGTTTTTGGCCACTTGAAATATTTAAATATTTTTTTTATAATATAAGAAGTAAATATTCAGTTTCGGTTCCCGCTGATATATTTTTATATTCGGTTTATAATCGGTCTCATATTAATCCCGTTAATCAGTCTCATGTTAGTTGAGTGAGACATAATCAAATGTCATGCTCATGTAACAAACCCTTGTTACAATATAAATATAAATATAAATATATATATATATAAATATAAATATAAATATATATATATATATATATATATATATATATATATAATGGATCAATTTTTATGGGACTTGGTCAGATTACAATTTTATATGGTCAATATATGATTATTAATTGGTTCAGACCTAAGTCTGGTACTTTAATAATATATCTGGACCAACATTGGTTTTCGTTTTTACCAAAAAAATATCGGTTTTCATCAATCGATTCGGGTCGGGTTAGTCGATCCGGACCTAAGTGGGGAGTGGTGAAGGGTGATTTGGTCATGAGAAGTTTAAAGTTTAACGCGTTTTCGTGGGTCATCGGTGGTGGACCCCACCAAGTACCAACAGACCAAAAGAATGAGCCATTGAGGGTTATTTGAAGCGGCGGAGGTGGGAACTCGGGTAAGTTGTAAGTTTTATTGATAACTGTGACAGCACCGTAATAGCATGCGTTGAGAATTTTCTTGTCTTCAGCGATAGCAGCGAGCGAACTCCGGTGTCTTACAGTCAATGATTTAATGATTACTCTTCCTAGGGTGGTGGGCCCTTACCTGGATAAAGGCAAGGCCTTGTCTAAGAGTACAAGCTGGTACAGCACATAAATTGATTGGTTGCTTCGCTGTTTCAAACCCATGTCTGAATTTATTTATTTTTAGGTCAAAACTTAAATCAAAATTACGTAGTCAATTAAAAAGGAATATTTAATAATAAAAATTATAGTTTAGGTATTCACTGTTTGAAAAAAAGATTCAAATCGTGTGAACTTCAGGAGAGAGACGTCCCCGTCGGATGGCCAACACATGACTCTTAAAAATATCCACGCCCCACGTTCGAGTCGACACCTAATCGACAAGCCGAGCCGACAGGGGGTGTCGACTTGGATGTGGGGCTAGGATTTTCCCGAGAACCATGTGTCAGCCATCAGATGGGGGCGTCTGTCACACCTCAATTCTGATCCAACCAGAATGGTGTGAGTGAACCGTCATCGAACCAACGGTTCACACCAGGATCTCGAATAGGCCGTGTCCACTCATATAAACCATCACACCTACCCACAATCAGAATATAATAGTACAGCGGAAGTTTTTAAAATATAATGAACTGAGAATCTATTGATAATTTTAAATAAAATACCAAATTATTCAAATCCAAACAAATAATATAATATCATTACATCTCTTTAATTCCATCGAAAATAATGAAAATAAATGAATAAAATCAATCAAAGGTACACGCAGAAAGGGCACTCGCATGAAGCGTCATGCTCGTCCTCTCCTGCCTGTACATCCAACGCAGCAACACCACCATAAGCCAGAGCATTCATGTAGTCATCCACAGTGTAACCTGCATCAATATCTAAAACATGTATATATACAAAGGGTGAGCTCACAACTTAGCTCAGTAAGACAATCAGACAGTTTCACAATGTTATGCATGAGTAACAATCATTTTATGCTGTGGTCTGGTTTAAGTTTGCAATGTGCTATAGAAATGTTTGGTGACCCCCACACCTCTATACACGAGTGTGTGACACCTCATGGATCACATCCCCATTGGCCCACATGCACCCATCATTGAATAGAGATAGAGTTAAGATACCCTCGTACCTCCCCTGATGCTCTACCCATACCAGTACCTAAGCCCCTACTGGTCAGGGCTTGCAAACTGGGCTCGCAACTAACCAATCCCATATGTCATCATGTACGCTCTATCCCAGCACAGCCGTCTACGACATAGAGATAGAGCTAATGCATTCCCACACCTCCCCTGATGCTCTATCCGCAACTAACCCACTAGGATAGAAACAATACGCAGGTAGACCCTGTCCCAACATAACTCCCTACGGCATAGAGATAGAGTTAAAGCATCGTGGACAAGCCAGCGTCGACTCGGAGACCACAGTGCCACATAACCATGGCTAGGCCAACATCAATATCGGAGACCACCGTACCACGACCTTCCCCTGATACCCCACCCGTACCAAGCATGTTAAAACAGAATACTACAAAAGGTGCTAGTATGAGGAATGATCCTAGGCCCATGCCCCACTCCACACACTAACGAAAACAATCACATGCTTAACATTCACATCCTATCAATGCATGAACAATAATAATAACTGAAAGTAAAGGATGGCATGTGAATATGCACAAACATCACATCATAGATATTCAGGTGATTAACAACAACTTACTGTCCATTAATTATTAGGTTTAGGTCAGATTCCCTTACCTGACGCTCGTTTGTTAGCTTGCTCCACGTCGCAAGATCCAAACGGGAAATCACAAAGTCCTACAATGTTATTAGGGTTTCATTAGAACATATTGCTTAGGGTTTCATGTTGGTCGGAAACCAACAAAAATCCAAAACCAGCCTTTCAGAGCTGACCGGTCTTACCATACCGATCGCAGCACTGTGAGCAGACTGTCAACCGGTATGGTCGACCGGTATGTCTCCGGAAGACCATACACTTGATTTGTCGACTGTCGTCGATCAATCTCCATGGATTTTTAGGGTTTCTCCTATCCATTCTAAGTCTAAGCGTTGAGTTAGAGTTATCCCCAACTCATTCAAGTCTCGTTTCGATGAATATCATCTCAGAACTCGAATCAAAGGTTTGACGGCAACTTAGGGTTTATTGGTCAATTTAGGGTTTTAGATCAATACCTACTTTGCATGGTATTGATCCACCCATACACTATCCTAGAGTCATAGAGTAAGAAGAATGGTTAAAACACTTACCATTGACTGGCGTAATGAGAGCGTCGTCGAACGGTAATGGCGGCACCTCATTCTTCTTCCTAACTCCTTCTCCTTTCCAACCTCTTTCTCTTCTCTAGGGTTTGCGAGAGATAATGGAAAGGATTTGAGGAGGTTTAAGGGTGTATTTATAGGCTAAAAATAGGGTTTAGTAATCCTACTAGGATTAGGAAATTTATAGGATTCGAAATCAGGAAAGTGGGACCCGCAGAGACCAATTTCTAGATCTCCGCACTTAGCTGCGCAGACCATACCGGTCGACCGGTACCAAGACCGGTACCATCGACCGGTCAACATAAAATGATGACTATTTGGTCGTCTTTGGTCCGATTTCATACCTGTATGTCATCCGTTCGTCCCGTCTGGCCCGATGATGATCGAAAGACCTGCTACGACACAAAACCAAGGTTTAGACCGAGTTTACGGAGTGCGGGTCTTACAACGTCTCCTGTTAGATTTATGTGGGCTTAATTAATTACCTAAACTAGTTAATTCAGTGGGAGTCTGATTGACACGATATAACCGATTTGGTTTGGTTCGTCACACGTATGAAATAGGTTTGGTAACCTTAATTCTATTGTGAGAAGGGTTTTAGGGTTACATCTGTATTCTATGAATATAGGATTAGAGTCCCCACAGCCACGGTTAATCAGTTATCTGCACCCATTAGCAAGAGACGTCAGGATATCTTATGGAGGCTGTGGAAGACTATAGTCGAGAGATTTCGATCAAAGCTTGGAGCGTCGTGGAGCGAATGAAAATTAATCTCTTCACAGACAGGTATGTCTTTATATTCATTGTTTATGGCTTCTCTATTGTGTTATAGGACTATTGTATGGGATTAGAATGAGTTTCATTGAAACCCTAAACTCATAATATTCTAACACTCTCCTTCTTGAAGTATAGGGAGGAAACAATTCAGATCCTTACAAAAAATTAAGTTTGGATACCTCAAGTTTGAAATATTATGTATAATGTTCCAAAGATAAACTTTAATCTAGTTTAATAATAAAATGTTGTTTTACAAAAATATTTTTTTTGTCAATTCAATTGGATTTGAGATCGAAATCAACAAAGATGATTTGCCTGAGTAACAAAAACAAAACAGAGCGACATCTTTAGGTTCATCCTTGACATGAACAACATCTTTGTTTTGGAATCTCAAACGTAATATTTCAAGTATCTGATGCTTCAAACCTAGTTTTCACAAATATTTGGTAACTTAGTTGTAATTTAATCAAAATTTTTAAAAAATATTAGGGGAATGTAATTGTAGTTTTCCACAAGTAGAAGATGGAGAAAAAATAAATAAAATATTGATAGTAGTCATGGTTTTAAGTACTGAATCAGATGGACATGATAATGATATGAAAACCAACGCCTTCATTTTTTTAATATCTTTTAATTTCATATCGATCATGTGTCACTCTCTAGTGACATAGTTCATAGCACCTAGACATCTAGAATCTTCTATCCATAAAATAGTAGGCCTATGGAGACTTAGTTCATAACACTTAGGGTTTATTGGGCTATGTTTAACTAAGGTTATCTTTGGTTTGTATTATATAATGTATTATGAGCTATTTGCGATAAATCAATTATGATAATAGATTCTAAATAATAAATAATGACCGTTTGGTACCACTAAACATAATACATTATATAATGAGAAATAGTTTATAATGATAAACAACTAATAACCTATTTGTAGATTATGCATTATATCTATTTATTTTAATTATAAATAAACATTATAAATCATGCCAAACAATCACAAATTTTATAATATATTACATAATACATTATATAATACAAACCAAATAAAACCTAACTACTTTTGGGCAACGGTTTTCAAATGATGAGATTTCCTATACTCAACAATGGAGAGGGGGCCAATAGTAGATTTGTTAGTAGTTGGGCAAGGGAGGGGAGAGAGAGAGAGAAAGAGAGAGATGCTAATGTAGCTCTCATTCTATCGTTCAGAGAAACTTTATGGGATTAACAACAAAATGAAGGCACGAGATTGAGACAGAGATCCCAACAACATGCAATCCTTAAATTTATTTTTTTTCTTTATTGATTTGCTGGAGGAATAACCCTACCCCATTGCCCACTTTGTTTCCACAAATTTTATCACAACAAATTAATTATCATTTCCTTTGGCTGTGTTTGGTAAAGAGAAAAGCAAAAATAATGGCTGCATGAATGTACATATAGATTATATAGATTAGATGACAGTGAACTCACCATCTTTCAATTCAATAAACCAAAGGTGTGAATATTGAAACTCAATTAGAAATGCTATATTGATGTTTTGAAAAAAATTTAATTCAAAAATGTATAAAATAAGTGATGAAGAAATACATATATATCATAGGCTTGTTAACAATGATGGCTGGATTCAAATCCACTCCTCCTAGTGATTCGGGAGGAGAGGGACACCTCTATCGGATGGTCGACAGGTGAGGCTCGGGTGAATCCGAGCCCTCTATCCTAGTCGACACCTCTTGTCGGCTCAGCTTGTCAACTTAATGTCTGCTCAAATGGAGGGCTCGGATTCACCCGAGCCCCCCGTGTCGACCATCCGACGGGGCCTCCCCCCTCCTCCCGAATCACTGGGAGGAGAGGATGTGATTCCACAATGGCTTTGAATATAATTTATCCACAAATGTTAAATTGTTAATTAAAAAGGAGATTCACATCGTCTCCTCCCAGTCATTATGGGAGGACGGTGGCAACCTTCCTCGGATGGTTGCCACGTGGCTCTCGGTGAATCCGAGACCTACGTCTGAGCCGACACCCCCTGTCGGCTTGGCTTGTCGGCTGGGTGTCGACTTGGCTTGTCGGCTGGGTGTCGGCTTGGACATGGGTCTCGGATTCATCGAAAGCCATGTGGCAACCATCTGAAGAAGGTTGCCACTGTCCTCCCAGACCACTGGGAGGAGACGATGCGGAATCCAGGTTACTACTTACTAATGCAATTAATTTTCCTTATGGTTTAGTTTGGTTCCATGTAAAATTGTAGTAAAAAAAAAATCTTATAAAATACGATTTTCTATTGTTTGTTTTTACGGAAAACACAAAGAAAGACATCGAATTTACATGGAAAAATTTACATGAAACCAAATTCTGAAGAAATTAAAGAACAGGAGAGGATCTATCTTTTTTCCTATGTTGATAAGGACAACGAATGATCATCGGCAACGGTTAGATTGACATTGACTCCACTCTCGACGCTTCACCAGTGAGTCATATACCTAACTCCTAGGTACGCGTTCCTAACACGAAAACGATAGGGAACCATCAACTTTGGATCAACTGCTTTGACATTACAGACGCCGATACTGTGGGATCAGCCATGTTGAAGGAAAATGAATCTTTAGTGTCCATATTTTATTTCAGTCTCGCACCTTGCTGCCTTTGGAGTTGCAGAAATCTGGACTCGCGAAGAATCTAGCTGAATTCAGACCGTAAAGGTGGGTCCAGAATACGACACGTGGACACGGATACAATGAGGAATGAAGGAACTGATGCATGCCTATACTGCGAACCGGAATCCGTGACGGTGAGGGTATAGTAGATGGAGACCAGCAACTCTGCAAGCACTCCAAGTTATCTGAGACCCGAATAAGGTTTGGTTCAAATTTTCACTTTTATCTTTTCTTGGTATTAATATATGGGTTTCCTGGTTTTCATCGTTTATCTGTGGCTCTGTGATCGAATTTCATCTGGTTGACCTTTTCTGTACTCTTTGAATCCATTATCTCCTGTTCATCAATCTCTAATCGAGTTTGTGTTTGAATTAAAGGTTGCATCTTTCGGTACTCTTGAATTGCATCCTTAAAATTTCGCAATCTTTTAGACATTTTTTCCTCTCCCGCCTCTGTTTATTTGAAATGAGGAGGTTTCAATTGTTGAAATAGCAGGTTTTTCTTTTTTCCCTTCTGATGCAGTCGGGCAGGGAATCAGTGGGATTGGTGGGTTTAATAAAACAGTAGTGGTTGGTGGAGTCAGGTTTGAATGGTTGACAGAGATAAGTGAAAAAGCGGTTTTTTTTTTTCTTTTCCAGTGTCTGTGTGTGTGTGTGTGTGTGTGTGTGTGTGGGGGGGGGGCTACTGCTGTTGTTCTCTTTTAACAATTTGATTTTAGGTTTAGCTGTTGGTAAATTCAATTAAATAGAAGGGAAATTAATCATCCTTATTCCTTCCTAGAATGTATGGCCATGTTTACTTAATCAATATAGTTCTTTACTGCTAATCCAATATATATATATATAGATAGTCCTTTGTTTTTTTTTTTTTTTCTTTCGTGTGAAGTGAGTTTTCTTTATTATTGTGACTTTGTTCACCTGAATTTGAAATCATTTCAGTAATTAATTTTGTGAATATTATATATATATATTTACGGAAGTTATAATGCAGTTGGTGGGTAAATTGTCGATTGCTTAATACCCTGTTCAGAGTTAGTATTAAAGTATGTGGGGCATGCTGGGCATCCTCGTGTTATTGTTTAGAATAGGGGAAAAAAATTTCTGTTTTCTGTCTGCTCTTTTGTTTCGTTATGGAGAACTCAAGTCTAGTAACTTGCCTTGATTTAGACATTTAGTATGTTTAAAAAGCTGAATTAGTCATTGATATATATATATATATATATATATATATATATATATATATATTATGATTGCATATTTCCCATGTATGCTTAAGTGGGGATGGGGTAGTGGATTGCATAAACTCAGGATGCATGGAGCATTGCATAAATATGAGTAGCTTTTCCAGATCTCTAACCATCAATGCAGGTGCTGTAGTACTACATATATTTTGAGCACTGTGTCGGCTAAAGTGGCTTTACAAGAATTTTTAATCATGAATGTAGGATTGTTTCACCAGTCTATTGAAAAGAATGAGGACCATGACCCAGTGAGAATTTTACATTCAGGGTCCTGGAAGGATGAAGTAGAGGATGTCCTAACCTCAAATTTTTTCCACTCAAAGTGGATGTCTGAAACTCAAAATCTGCATTTTCACACTAGCAGTCCGAGCTTTTACCATGATGGCACCAAGCCACAATCCCTAGTTTATTAAAGAATTGATGAAATATTTCCCTTGTGCATTTCAACGGACATGGGATCAGAAATCTGCCAACCCCAGGATGTATTGGGTCCTTATTGTGCATAGCTTCTCAGCATCTCTAGTCCTTGAGCTTTGCTGTTATTTGTGGGAGATGGAATGCTAATACAGATACTGTTGTGAAGTATTTTGCAATTCACTTGTATTTCCTGTTGTCTTTGGATATGGATTGAATCTTCACCATAATATCATTCACATTAATTTCTGCACTGTATTTTCAGCTTCCTCTGTAGTTTTGAATGTGATGGAGCCTTGCTTTTGACGTCATGTTGTGGTGTTTCATTCAGGTAATCCAATATCAAGCGAAGGAAAAGGGTTGCTTTTGCAGCTCACCATAATAATTCATAGATGGCTGGCATCTCGGAATCCATAGTTGAGGGAGATGAGAAGGTGGAAAAAGAGGAAATTCATCTCAAACAGAAAAGCAAAGACAATTTACCAGGGGAAGAGGAAAAAGACAGAGAACTTAAAATAAAGGCTGAATCTGTAAAGAAAGAGAAGGTGAAACATAAAGCAGACAAATATGAGGAGGATACAAAACATAAGGATAAGGAGAATGAAGGAGGGGAATCAAAGGAGGAGAAAGAAAAGAAGGAGAAGGATAAAGAGTCAAAGAAGAAGGAAAAGGAGAAGAAGAAAAATGATGAAGATGAAGAGCCAAAGGGAAAGGAGAAAGAGAAGAAAATGGAAAAGCACAAAGAGGGAGATAAAAAAGATGACATAGTTAGGGAGTCCAAGGAAAAGGACAAAGATGGAGAAACCAAGCAGAAAGAACACAAAAAGAAAGAGACGAAGGAGAAGAAAGACAAGGATAAAGAAGAGAAGGATGGCAAGAATGGCAAGGATGAAGAATCAAAGGAAAAGGAGAAGATGAAGAAAGACGACAAATATGAGAACTTGAAGGAAAAAGAGGAGAAGAAGGACAAAGATCGGGGGTCAAAAGAAAATGAGAAAGAAAAGAAGAATAAACAAGAGAAAGAAGATAAGGAAAAGGAGAAGAAGAAGAATGAGGTCAAAGATGGAGAATCAAAGGGGAGAGAGAAAGAGAAGAGGAAAGACAAAGATGAGGTACTGAATGACAAAGAAGAAAAGAAAGAGAAAGAGGAAAAGAAGACTAAAGATAAAGAAGAGAAAAAGGAAAATTTTGGAAAGGAGAAGAAGGATAAAGAAGAGAAGAAAAACAAGGACAGCAAAGAAGAGAAGGAGAGAAAGGGGAAAGATGGGAAAGATGAGAAACAAGAGAAAGAGATGGTTGAAGTCACTTCGAGGGAGACCAAAGTAGTAGGAGAGGATTCAAAAGAACTTGAGGAGGAAACAAAAGATACAAAGCTAGATAAAGGAAAAAAAGAAGACAAGGAAAAGAAGAAGGACGATGAAAAGGAGGAGAAAGGTGTTAAGAAAAGGAAGCTTGGCAAAGACAAGAAGAATGATGTTGAGAAGCTAAAGAAGAAGTTAGAGAAGATCAATGCCAAGATAGAAGCCCTCCTTGGGAAAAAGGCGGACATCATGAGGTTGGTCAGTGAAACTGAGGCAGCGAACTGTGCCATTGCTGAAAAGCCCAGAGACACATTGGTGGGTACTGATGTAGCATAGTACCATAAGATGGTGGCTTGTCACTTTTTCTTCCTTTCTTCCCTCCTCTCTTTCTTGTACGTGTATAAGTGTTGTCTATTGAAATGCTGTAATACTTGTTACTTAAGCTGAATGGCAATGATTTCAATCTGGGCTACTATTCTAATCATCTGATCAGTTTGCTTGATGATATAGTTATTTATGTTTTATCAAAGAGCCAAATCCTCTGGATGGTTTTGTTAGGCAGTAGCTTGTAATCGGTTCTGAATTTTGAGTTTAGTATCCTGACTGCATTGTCATTTGGATGTGGGTTTGTAATCTAAAATCATCGTTCTTTTTGTTTCTTATTCACTTATGTGATTTAACATGTTTATGAAGACAAACTTGTTCCATACACTTACATTCCCTCAGTTTTTAAACAACCCAAACCTCTCTAGTTTGATAATTTAATTCCACTCTCACCGACCCCAATTGTTACTGAAATTTCAGGTGTCTGTGATTCACCTCCCTCGGATAAAGTTGGTGGATACCTATAAATTGAATGTTCATGGTCGGATTGTATATGCACCCGTATTGATGTAATCGTGGTGACTTTCCTCATGAGAATGTGTAACCCGTATTGGTGTCACCATTGATGTTTGGTGATGTGTTGAAATTTGTAGAAATAATAAAGAGAGAATGCTTGGCTTATCAAATATGACAGAGGCCTTCTCCATTTATAGGAAAAGATATTTACTTTTACATAAATACCCCAACTAACCACTCATTCATAAATATTATATGATGACTAACTACTCATCATAAATATGATTTCATGATTATGGTGACTTAGCCTAACAATATTGACTTTTAACTTACTTACCAAATACTATGGTAACTTACTAAGATACAATGAACCTACACATAAACTTACAATTACAACACTCTCCCTCAAGTTGGTGCATAAATATCAGGCATGCTCAACTTGTTAATAATATGAACAAAACTCTTACTACTAAGCCCTTTAGTAAAGACATCTGCTAACTGAGCATCAGACGAAACAAAGGGAACACATATAACTCCTTGTTCTAGCTTATCTTTGATGAAGTGACGATCGATCTCTACATGTTTAGTGCGATCATGTTGAACAAGATTATGTATAATGCTGATTGCTGATTTATTGTCATAGTACAAGCGCATAGGCAATTCAGCTGGAATACACAAATCCTGAAGAAGACCATAAAGCCAAAGGAGTTCGCAAATGCCATGGGCCATGGCTTGAAACTTTGCTTTAGCACTGGACCGAGCAACAACAACTTGTTTCTTGCTCCTCCAAGTAACAAGGTTGCCTCCCACAAACGTGCAATAGCCTGAGGTAGATCTCCTATCATCGTGACACCCGCCCCAATCGGCATCAGTAAAGGCCGTAATACGAAAATGGCTATGAAGAGAGAAAATAACACCTTTTTGCTGATTTCAGATATTGTAAAATCCTATATGTGACCTCTAGGTGAGAGAAATAGGGATCATGCATATATTGACTGATTACACTTACAACAAAAGCAATGTCAGGCCGGGCGTGTGACAAGTATATTAGTCGTCCAACCAACCGTTGATAGCTACCTTTATCAACAGAGTTCCCAACCTTGTGCTTGAGATGGGATTGATGTTCTAGAGGAGTATCTGCTGGTTTACAACTCAACATTCCTGTCTCTGATAAGAGATATAGAGTGTATTTTCGTTGTGAAAGGAAGATACCTTGAGTTGAATGAGCAACTTCAATCTCAAGAAAATATTTCAACTTACCAAGGTCTTTGATTTCAAATTCTGTCTTCAAGTAAGTCTTCAGGTTGGATATTTCGTCAGCATTACTGCGAGTGATAACAATATCATTTACATAGACGATCAAAACTGTAATGTGCTCACCAATCTTTTTGATAAACAAAGTATGATTAGCATTACTTTGTTTATAACCAATTGATATCATAGCTCGATGGAAACGACCAAACCACGCTCTTGGAGATTGTTTCAGGCCATACAAAGCTCGCTTCAACTTGGAAACTTTGCCATGAGTTTTTTGAGAAGCAAATCCAGAAGGATGTCCATATAAACCTCCTCTTCAAGTTCCCCATGGAAGAAAACATTTTTTTACATTAAGTTGTTGAAGATCCCATCCTTGGTTAACGACACATGAGATGATTAATATAATAGTGTTCATTTTTGCTACTGGAGCCAAAGTTTATTGATAGTCAATCCCATATGTCTGAGTGAATCCTCTATCAACTAGCATTGCTTTATATCTGTCCACAGATCCATCAGCCTTTTGTTTGATAACAAAGACCCATTTGCATCCTACAGGTTTCTTTCCTAGAGGGACAAACACCAAATCCCACGTGTCAGTCTTCCCAAGTGCACTCATCTCTTCATTCATTGCCTCTTTCCACCTTGGACTTGCTAATGCATCCTGCCAGGAGTTAGGTGTAGAAATAGACGATAACAAATAAACAAAAGTATGGAAGGAGCGAGATAGAGAATCATATGCAACAACATTAGAGATGGGATGCTGAGTAGACATTTGGATGCTTTTATGAATAGCAATAGGTAAGTCAAGACTAGGATCACTAAGAGAATCACTAGGAAGAAGAGACTTACTAGAGGAAGGATTTGGAAGACTTGAATTCGGAATGGAGGACGACTAGCTAAGTGCAGTGGTGGTGGTCTCTGGCACTTGCTTACGTCGAACAAATACTTTGAGAGGTGGTTGAGCCGGTTGAGAAGACGCCCCCAAAGGTTAGGACAGAGTTGAAACCTGTTCCTAACTTGTTACACCCTCAACATCAGTTTCAGCCACTACAGAAGACTCCATTGGAACAATGATAGACACATCTTCCCGAACATCCCGAGTAGAAGACTCCCCCTGAAGAGGGGCCGGATAATAAGCTTCAGACTCATGAAAGACAACATCGAGTCGAAGGATGATAACACTTGTAACCCTTCTAAGTAGCAGAGTAACCAAGGAAGATACAACGGAATCTCCGGGGATCGAGCTTGCCAAGGGTATGATGGTTAAGAGCAAACACCACACAACCAAAAACCCGAGGCGGAACCACAAGAGAAGAGGAGCCCATGAGCACATCAAGAGGGCAGCGAGAGGCCAAGACACGAGAAGACAGCTTATTGATAAGGTAGGCCGCCATAAGAACTGCATCGCCCTAATATTGAGGAGGGACAGTCATAGTGAACAAGAGAGACCGTGCCCCTTCCAAGATGTGACAATTCTTTCGTTCAACGACACCATTTTGAGCAGGAGTATCGACACAGCTAGTCTTATGAACGATCTGATGATCAGACAAATATAACTGGAATGACCCATCAGTGTATTCTTTGCCATTCAAAAATTTTCACTGTAGCATCAAATTGGTTCTGAACCATCTTATGAAATAATTGAAAACAGTTGGCCACATCACTCTTCTGTCGCATCAAGTAGATCCAATTGGTACGACTATAGCAGTCAATAAAGGAAACAAACCATCAATAGCCAGAAGTGGATACACAAAGTGCAAGGCCCCAGACATCAGAATGGATTAAACCAAAAGGAACTGAACTTTTATTATTAGAAATAGGATAAACAACTCTAGTTTGCTTTGCAAAGACGCAAGCATCACAAAAGAAATCACTAGGATTACATTTCTTAAAAACTGGAAACAAAGTAGATAAAATTTTGAGAGGAGGATGACCCAAACGACAATGCCATCGATATAACTCGGATAAAACAACAGTAGAGGAGTCGGGGTGAGAAGCTTGAGCCGCCAAAGGTGATGGAGAACTATCAAGCAAGTAGAGACCACCAACCACTTTACCACTGTCAATCGTGCGACCCAAATTAAAGTCCTGAAAGACACAACAATCAGGAAAAAATATTACTTTACAGTTTAAATCACGAGTAAGATTGCTAATAGAGACAAGATTAGTAGAAAACTTCATAAATAGTGGAAAGGGAACCATTAGCAACACTTACTTTACTATTACCGGACAAAGGAAAATATCAAAAAAATTGATTAGAGGATCCAGTCATATGGTCGGTGGCACCCGAGTCGATTATCCAAGGAACAACGACTACTGAGCACAATGGCCACCAAAAGAAATACTCAAGGAGGTAGAAGGAGATGGAGCAGAAGGCACTGACAAGATCGTGGCGGATGATGCAGATGTCGTTAAGGAAGGTGATAAGTCTAGCCTGGTCATCAGACTACGCAAAGTTAGTAACTCCTCTTCAGAGAGGAAAGAATCCTGAGGAATATCATCAGCGGCACTATGGTGCGCCATGGAGTAGGCGGGACGACCCTGTCCATGAATACGAGTATCGAAAGGATGGCCATGTAATTTCCAACACTTGTCTCAAGTATGTCGGTATTTCCCACAAAAATCACACTTCACAAGAACCATACCAGAGGCAAAACGACCACTAACACCGCGAGTCAGATCTCCACGAGATGAGGAACCAGGGCCAGAATAGAGAGCTGAGTGTTTTTGGGTCACAAGGAAGACCATAGCATAGGCCTGCCCGAGGGAGGGTAATGGATCACAATTAAGGATATGAGCATGAATCTGATCAAACTCAATATTGAGACCAGCAAGAAAATCGAATACCCAGAGGTTATCCTCCTACTATTTAAAGGCAATGGCATTTGTATCACAGGTAGCAGTAAAAGAATCATAAAAGTCCAACTCTTGCCACATACCTCGCAGAGTGGAATAATACTGGGAAATAGATAACTCATTTTGTTTGGTCTCGTGAATCTTCTTCCAGAGTTCATAGCACTGGGTAGCATTACCAACTCGAGAATAGGTGGTTGTGGCATTCTTCCAGATCTTAGCGGCAGTGTCGAGAAGAAGATAACCCCTGGAAATAGATTGATCCATGGAGTTGATAAGATATGACATGACCAAATAATTGGAGGTAACCTATTTATCCTGAAAAGGACCAGTAGCGGTAGGTTTCATGGTGTCCCTTGTAATGTATCCACAAAGACCACGAGAACCAATAGTGAGATAACATGAACGAGACTACATCAGATAATTGCTCTCATCTAACTTGATGGAGCAAGTAGGGAACGAAGAAAAGTCACGAGAAGGGACTCCTTCCTGTCCAGTTGAGGCTGATGAAATCTCAGATATGATTGCTGGTTAAAGCTAGTCACAAAAAAAGGCACAACATGTAGACAAATATTCGAAAGTTTCAACTCGACATACCAACTTCCAGAGAGAGCATTAAGAAATCACGATTCAGTTTGTGATTTAGATCTGCACGGTGTAAGAGGCCCTTGGTGGGAGAAAAAAAAAACTCACCACTAAGGGTAAAGAGGAAAGAGACCAAAGCGGCGGTGGGAGGCCAATGCTAAACTGAGTAGGAGAGAAACGAGAATGACAGTGTTTGGCGGCGGTGACTGGTGGCGCTAAAAAGAGAGAGGCGGTGGTGGTGGGCGGTGCTTATGATTTCGTGGCTAATAGTATTAGAGTTAGGATCTCAATATTGATCCTAGCTCTGATACCATGTAGAAATAATAAAGAGAGAATGCTTGACTTATCAAATATGACAGAGGCCTTCTCTGTTTATAGGAAAAGAAATTTACTTCAACATAAATACACCAACCAACCACTACCTACCAACTACTCATCATAAATATTGTATGATGACTAACTACTCATCATGAATATGATTTGATGACTATGGTGGCTTAGCTACCAATATTGACTTTTACCTTACCTACCAAAGACTATAGTAACTTACTAAGATACAATGAACCTAGACATAAACTTACAATTACAACAAAATTAAACTAATAGTCGTTCTTCAATTTGACCAAAATGGAGAATACATAAACCATTATATACATATTCTTACATTTAGTATCATTAAAGTTTCAGATATGCGACAAGGAGTTGCAGGAAGTCAGTGTTGATGAAGTGTTGCCTAGCTAAGAGCATTGGAGTGTCTAGGGAACAGGCACCTTGGCCATTTGATAGGAGAAAATTGACTCAATTTCTTTTAGTTGGGATAAGACATGCATGATATCTGCAGAATTAGTGACTTTAATTATGAAATAAAATAGGTGGGGCAAAAATCAGAGGATGGAGCTTGGAGCTTGGAGCTTGGAGCTTGGAAGCAAAGTAGTACGCCAATGTGGAAGCAGAAATTCAATAAGGTTTTTTAATCTGAAAACCCAGAAAAGGAAGAAGAAGACGCTGCTCAAAAGCTGAAAATAAAATCATTGTCATCTGCTGAAAAGTGGAATGAGTGAAAATGCACTGTTTCAACCATAACAGAGCCTCGAAAAACTAAACTTCCATACTAAGACAACGAACAAATAGGAATTAGATTACTAACCTAACTACTGTCCAAATAATCCTAGCTATGAAAGGAACCGAAACAGAGAAGAAATATAGATCTCATTTTTAAAGCAGGCAGAACTCCTTGCAGGACTGGGACTTACTATTGAAACTTCAAATTGGCTTGATAAACTTTGAAGCTGACTTATTAGTATAATAAGGGGAAAAAAAAGACTCCCAACTATACTGATTTGAAGTGTCCAAAGTCGAGATTGATGAAGAAATAGATATCTAAAAACTCAGGTGGCAGAACTTGATGAAAGAACTTTTTTTTTTTTTTTTTTTTGGGTAGGTAGGCCCCAAGGAGAGTTCAACTTATGACCTCTTCGAGATGTTGGTCTTTAACAATGAGCTACTCCCTTAGGGTTTGGATTGAGAGAGGCCGAAATGATTCTAACGAGATGAAACGACTCATACTCAACCAGATCTGATGAATATCTAACTCACAAACTTGATGCTTTCTTTTTCCAACCCAGAAACTAATGTCTAAGTTTTGCCTTTGGGCTTATGGAAAATGGTACCTATTTCCCTTACATCATACCCTCTATGGCCCTTTTTTCATTGTAGTCTTACATTTGTTGCTTTATTTATTTTTGTAATTGTTATCCAACATTGATACCCCTTTACTGTTTGGTAGTATGGTGCTTGATGTACAATATGTAAAGAGAGCTTGGACGACAGACCAATAAATAGGTGGGCCAGGAAAATTATACATGGATATGCAACTTGATTAGGCATTCCCTAGAGACTAGATATTCGTTTGGGTGTGTTATTGCATTCTCATTTAGTTGCAGAGAAATGTTTTGTGGGGAGTGATTGTGTAGCTGAATTTTAGTTCATTTGGGAGAAACATAATGTTACTGATCAGGAGTAGTGATTGATTGCATTATTACCATGATATCCCAGTAGGCTGTAGTTGAGTAATAAAGGAATTTTTAGTGGGATGTTTACGAATTGGGATCCCTTGATTGGTTTTCTCAAGGGAGAGAGGAGAGGAGAGGATTGGATTGGATTGTGCCTATTTGGCACCCTCCCTAGATGGTGCAATGACACTAAATTTTGATGGTTGCTTCAGTGGCAATCCGGGACATCTGGGGTGGGTGGGTGGGTGGATCTTCATGATTGTCTAAGGGTTTGGTTGTTGGTGCTTATTCCAAATTGACTGGAGAAGGTAATTTATACTCAGCTTAAAATGGTCTCTTCAAAAAAATTGTGCTGGAATATGTGATTACAAGAGGTTACGATAGAGTGCCGATGAAAGGAGACTGTGCAAGTATTATTTCTGGTGCATGGAAGATTTGACTGGCTAGGACCACTTTGGTAGTCAAGGGTGGCATTTTTTTTTTTTTTTTTTTTTGGGGGGGGGTAGGGGTGGGGTCAGAGGGGGGGAGGGGGGCTTCTCTAATGGAACTTTGATTACAACTACTTGAGTTTTGCAAGGGAGGAAGGGGAAAGGGGTAAGAGGGTGCCTTGATGGCACAAAGTGTGATAGGATAGTCGAACCCATGACTTCCTGAATCCCTGCACTCAATCGGCAGGACACCAACCAATTGCGTTGTAGTGTTCTTCCTTTTGGAGGCTTTTTGTTAAACTACACTACAGTCCACATGATGGGACCTACTCACAGTCCTCATCATGTGGGACTTTTTGACCTGTATAGTTGGTGTAAGACTCTTTGACTACAGTTGCTGAGTTGAAATAGGACTCTACAGTCCTATTGTGTTTACAGTTCTATGTAGTCCTATTGTAATTAGATCTCCTATTAGTATATGAACTCCTAATTAATTTATTAGTTTGCATTATTAGTTTCCTTTACCAATTAGACTTTTAAGTTTCTTTTTCCTATTTAGAGTTTACTTTGTCTTTAGTTTGTGACTAGGACTTTGACTTGTAGAGTCCTAGATCCTATCTAATAGTTGTTTTCTATTTTTAATAAATACAAGCTACAAGAACAGGAACACACACACACACACTCTCTCTCTCTCTCTCTCTCTTCCCTTTACACATTGATTCTCTTCATCTTCTCTTATTTTTCTACTTTGTTACACTTTTTATCCACCCCCCCCCCCAAAAAAAAAAAAAAGAAGAAGAAAAATTCGTTAAACAGTGAATTGTTTAAGTCTCTTCATTATGTATTGAAGTTAAGACCTTGACCATTGTAGTCTTAAATTTACAATGAAAGGGAAGTAGTAGCAAATATGGGAAACTTCTTATGTATCTTTTGGATGGGAAAACAAAAATCCCATCTTGAAAGCTGAAAAAGGATGAATAGATAGAAAACAAAATCTCAAAATTGGTCGGATTTTAGTTATTCGCTGGCTGACTTGGTTGTAAGTCCATTGGTTGTAAGTCCAAATCCAAATGGGAAGAGCGGGTCATAGTGTGCATCCCCAATATTCATTGGAAGCTGATCAACAGTCTTGAACCAAGTACGTGGAAGCATTCCGGTGAATCCATAGTCTCCGAAAAGGACATCAGCCACACCTTGGCCTTCTGTACCTGGGAGCCATGCAGCTACTAAGGCATCTATGGAGGGGATATATGGCTGCATCACGAGAGGTCGACCAGATATGAGGACTACGACACACTTGACCGATCCACACACTTGGGCGATTGTGTCTGGCCCAGGTGCAGGGAGTGTAAGGTTTAAGTTGTCACCATAGTATTCGGTATAGGGTTTCTCACCCACAACAACAATGGCATAGGAGAAGCCATTTGACTTGACAAAGTTAGCATCTGGGTTCTCATTGTAGATAACTTTAGTGCTTGGATCAACTGCACCTTTGACGCCAGTGAGAATGGTAGTCCCTGTTCATTGGAACAGCACTTTTGTTATGAATTCAATTCTCATGTTAATGAAATCAAATATTAAAAAGTAGTTTTAAAGTGATTCTTGTAAAGGCATATGTGAGAATGAAGGCTCTGATTATTTAATTAAAGGTGAAAGGTTTTGTGAATGGGCTGCTTTACTGCTGTCGAATGGGAAGAGGGGGACGGTGTGTAATATCAAATCTAGTTAATTTACACGGCCGTGTACAAAAACTAGGTCTTTAATCAAAAGCTAAAATAGAAAATAAACAACTTCTACCAGTTCCAGAACAAAAATTTAATCAAGTTGAAGTTAACATTTTTGATATATCTATTAATCTCTTTTTTTTTTCTTTTTTTTTTTCCTCTTTTCAGAAAGGGCAAGTGCAGATAATATGTTGAGGACAATGCAGACTGATAGAAGCTTTCATGAAGGTTTTAGAATCTAGTTTCTTTTCCTCGTAGTAAAGGCATTTTCAGGAACAACAGGAGACTATACAGTAAGCCCTCTTGTTCTACTGATGGATCCTAGGATCATTTTAGCATTTGAGGTCCTTATCCCAGTTATCAACTGGAACATGCATTAAATTCAAATGGTGCTAGTGAGATAGGAATCTACAAGGTGAACCAACTCCAAGGTACAACATTCAGTTTTCAAGGCCATTTCCCTTTTCCACTATTCACAAGGATGATGGTTAACCAAATCATTAAGAGTTTGATACCTGGCATCAACCTCATTAGAGTAAAAATGAAGAAATAAATCCTTATGGTTCTGATTAGTTGCAAGTGAAATTGAAGGGAAGGGAAGGGAAATTTTTAAGCTTTAAAAGGAAACTTTTGTAATCATAACAGCACATTCTATCACATTACTGTGTAACTAACTCCAAATCATTTCATATTTAGTTATTAGCTTACACTTCACTTTGCATTCAAATCCCTTGCATTTGAAAAGTAAAATAAATTTTACATCTTATAAGTATCATTACTAAATATGTTAAGAAATGTAGGTAGTTTATACAATCATGTTGTGTTATAACTATAAAAGTTTCATTTTTAAGTTTAAAAATTTCACTTCCTTCCCTTCAATTCCCCTTGCAACCAAACTGAGCCTGAAAAATTGTATAAAGTGGCTATTTTGGATGTATATGATTCAATAGAGGACAAACCTCCACATAATTCTCCCTGTTCTGATGTAAACCATCAGTCTCAGTTTCCGCATGTCTTGGCTCCATGGTCAAGACAGACTCATCTAAACGAGACCATCATTCTCACATGATCCCTAGGGGTGTCACCTGGTTTGGGAAGACCAGAAACTGTTACATTCTCATGGAACAATTGTAGGTTGTGACCATCATATGACAATCGAATCCCGAATCATGGGACTGTCGAAAGCTAAGCACAAATGTTCCCACATCCCTGAAGTCTTGGCCCTTGCCCCAATTGCTTTGATTTGAATTATCAGGAGGATATCCTACTAAATGAAGAAATAGTTCATGAAGACATAATTGAGAATTCACTTAAATGGAGTATGAGAAATCCATGAAGGAAGCAAAAATTGATGAGGTGGTTCCACCTACTGTTAGAGCAAAGAGATGTTAACTGCATTGAACTTTGAGTCATCACACTATTGCTCAATTAAAGAGATAATAGAATAACAATGGGGAAATGGGAAGCCAAGAAGATCAGGTCTCACTGGTTCAAAATAAACTTTGTGGCTCATCTTTGTAGGATGGTCTTTTTTTTTTTTTGCAGGGTGGGCGGGTGGGGGGGGGGGGGGAGGATTGATGAAATGAATTACTGTATAGAAATCATTTATAATTCCTTCTAATTAACAAAATATTTTCCCACTGTATCTAGTATCTACCTTCTAATGGATTATCACAAAGACTGATTTATAAATAAGCATGGAACGATAGGGGGTCAAGAGGGAACCATACCAAGTGTGTAGTTATTCCCTGTTACTCCTTGCCATGTGATGGTCCACCCACCACATTGTAAACCCAAATTGTCAGCATGAATTCCAGTAACAAGGATCTTGGGTGCGTTCTTTGGGAGGGGTAACAATGGCTCACTTGGATTCTTTCCATTCTTCAACAGCACCAAAGATTTCCTAACAGCTTCCCTTGCAACTGCTCTGTTTGCCTATTTGAGAAACACCAAGTTTGATCATTGGGACCTTGTTCTAGACACGAAGGAGCATAGTGTTGAATTATGAGAGTGTAGAAGAATTACCATCTGAAAAGTTGGGTTGATATTGTAAAGCTCTGAACTTTAATGGTTAGTCTGACTAACCTGGCTTCCCAACTGACTAGCTTGGCTGTTATCAGCAAGAGGGTTTTCGAAGAGACCCATAATGAATTTGACTCTCAAAATTCTATTGACGGCATCGTCAATCCGATTGATGGGTATGCTGTTGCTCTTCACAAGGAGGAGCATGGCATTTAGGAAATCAGTATAGTTGTCAGGAATCATGACCTGAAGAAATCAAATGCACCCAATAAGTGATTATAATCAAACAAATTTTGGTCTCTGTGAGGTTAAGGAAAAAATCCACTAAAAAGAGTCCAATTTGAGATTATATAGTAGAGAGCCACTAACCATGTCTATACCAGCATTAACAGAAGCTTGGACAGAGTATGTGTAGTTCAAATCGGGTGTGGGTGTAATTCTGTCTATGCCTTGCCAATCTGATATGACAAAGCCCTGATATTTGATCCAAAACACAGAACATGGTTACCTTTGTTGAATCCAGTTTGAGGCATGAGAAAATTATACATGAGCATATAACTTAATTGGCTTTACCCGGAACCTTAGATTGTCTTTGAGGAAGCTGGTGATAAGATTTTGGTTGGCATGCATCTTGTCCCCATTCCAGCTCGAGTAGGAGACCATGATGGTCCCCACACCCTTGATGATAGCTGAGCAATCCATGCCAATCAATCACAGTGTTGTTCTCATCAATGCCCCTGACTGTGCCACCATCACCGACGAAATGCTTTGCGCAAGTTAAAACCTTGTCCCTACACAGATTCAAGTAGAGAATTGTTTTGAGAGGAAGAAGGGAGGAAGAAGGATCTTCTTTCTTCTTCATCATTAACTTTTGTAGTTGTCTAAAATATGAATTAGTGGAATACTGAGGCATCAACCACAATTTTAGCCTCATGAACATCAGAGGAAATGTCCTACATTGCAGGAGTGGCCACTAAGAACAGTAGGCTTTTCTGAGGGGAAGGTCTGAAGATGTGGGTTCTGTGGGCATCTTGTCATTGGGATAATAGGATAAATTAATAGTGAATCTGTTTAGAAGATCAATATGATATGGTGTACAAAGACAGGACCTCAAAGGTTTAAAATGCATTGCAATGAATTATATGCAGCTTGAATATTGGACTCTTACTTTCCATTAAGATAAGGAATTCCTGTCTTAGAATTAGGTGGAAGATCTCCCTGTAACCCAGGTATGATCTCTGTCATCTCTTGGACAATCTTATGATCCTCACTATAGCTCTCATAACACCGACCCCATCTTGGATCTCTGCAGACCTACGTAGAGTGATTGGTAAAACCAAAAAGTTTAGAAACAAAACATTTTTTTAAGCCCCCCACCACCCCCCAAGGTTCAACGATAAAACATCAAAAAAAATTCTGAAAAATTATGACTTCTGTTGTAACTTACTGCAATGCATGGAGCAAAAGCATAAGGAATGCCTGTAGCTCTAACTTCAGCAGCTGTTGCAGCCCCAATTCTCTTCACAAGTGCAGGATCTCTGAATAATGAAAAGTTCATTACAGGATCAGAAGCACAACTCAGCTTTTTGTATCTAGATTTTCAGTTTACATGAACTACTACTGCTAAAAGAGGCAGGCAAAAAGAACAGAAGCAACCTCATAAGTAAACTTTACCTGGTAGCTCCACGTCCAACATTGTGAGGGAATAAAGTTGCACCATAGACATTGTTGTGACCATGAACAGCATCAATTCCATAGATCATGGGAATCCCGAGACGGTTAGACAGTGAACCCTTCTGCAAATTGTTCACCATATTAACCCAATCTGCAGTGGTAGCATTTACATGAGGCACACCTCCTCCACCACTCAATACACTTCCTGCCCAAAACCGAAACAAAGGCTTCTTTAGATCACTACTCCATTCCTAGTTCATCTGCTCTTCCTAGATCTATCAGTGATGAGATACCCACACCACTAAAAGTATCATGGGAATCCCGAGACGGTTAGACAGTGAACCCTTCTGCAAATTGTTCACCATATTAACCCAATCTGCTGCAGTGGTAGCATTTACACGAGGCACACCTCCTCCACCACTCAATACACTTCCTGCCCAAAACCGAAACAAAGGCTTCTTTAGATCACTACTCCATTCCTAGTTCATCTGCTCTTCCTAGATCTATCAGTAATGAGATACCCACACCACTAAAAGTTTCAGAAAAGATATATATATATATATATATATATATATATATATATATATATATATATATATATATATATATCCAACCTATCGAATAAGTCTTCATTATCTCTGGTGTAGCTACGGTATTTTCGATTTGCATCATTTGACCAATCTTCTCCTCAAGTGTCATTCGCTTCATAAGGTCCCTGACTCTCACCCTCAATCCCTGTTTAGGGTCTTTGTACTTCATGTATTCTCCTTCTGCCAAGGCTTCCCAGCAGCTTAAGAACAGAAACCCCATTAAAGGGATCAAAATTCTCGGCATCTTTGTTTATACAAATTGATGATGATCTTCTCACTCTGGAGATCACAATGTAATTTAGAACATACATGTTCACATACCAAAACCCACATTCATTATAGCTAAATCAAAATTTGATGATTTAAGAGCTAAAATGGAAGAATAGCATCTAGGTTTCATCCCATGCAAGCTAATAAGATCACGAAATTGTTAACTGTAACATAACTCTGATATACAAGTAAGGAATGATTATGAAGAAGACAAGGCAAGAGAAACCAAAAAGAGGAAAGTATCTTATCAGGGGAGAGAGCTCTCCAAACAAGTAGAATGTTAATGGAAAGGAAAATCAAAGATGGGAGTAGAAAAACTGAAGAGAAATTTGATATGGGTATTTATAGGAAGTCCTGAAAATAAGCATCTTTGTTTATCCAAATGGATGATCTTGTCACTCTGGAGATCAGAATGTAATTTAGAACAAGCATGCTCACATACCAAAACCCACACTCATTATAGCTAAATAGTAATAGAGGAATCCAAAATTTGATGATTTAAGAGCTAAAATGGAGGAATAGCATCTGGGTTTCATCCCATGCAAGCTAATAAGATCACAGAAAGTCATCATTATTGTTAACTGTAACATAACTTTATGCAATCTAATAAGATCACAGAAAGTCATCATCATTGTTAACTGTAACATACCTTTACTATACAAGTAAGCAGTGATTATGAAGAACACAAGGCAAGAGAAACCAAAAAAGAGGAAAGTATCTTACCAGGGGAGAGAGCTCCAAACAAGTAGAATGTTAATGGAAAGGAAAATCAAAGATGGGAGTAAGAAAAAATGAAAAGAAATTTGATATGGGTATTTATAGGAAGACCTGAAAGTAAGCATTCAAAGTCTCAAAGGTGGAGCTGCTTCTTCCAGTTTGAACGTCGCTACAGTTATGGTTTTCCCATGGCAATGATTGACTATATGTGAAGCCTCGAGGAGGATTCAGTGAGTTACTTGAGGCATAGAGATAAGAACGGATTAAGTTTTGTCCTAAAATTTGATTGGTGAGAGCTTTCTTTATTTAGAGAGAGAATAGTCCCCACGTAAAAGTTCATCCCCATCTAGGTGCCCTTCAATGTGGTTGCTCATTACCACCTTCTCTACTCTGAGTCTCCAATCTCTAAGCTCGGGGCAAGTTTTAGACCAAAATTGTAATGCCACTTGGCAAAATAAAGTGATTTTTTTGTCACTCAATTTTGCCACGTGGATGAATGATGTTAAACATTTAAGGAATGATCTGAATTGTTCTAAGTGTTAAATTTCATCATCAAATTCAGTCATTTAGTGTTCATGTAATGGCATACCCTCTCATATACCTCCATGCATCTTCTCTGGCATCCATATATAGGGGTCTACTTTGTCGTGTGGTCAACTTTGATATATATATTTTTTAAATTTTACGTGAACAAGGATTTCAGCCTTTCTAAATTGAGTGCAATTCATCTGCACTTTGCAAGGACTTAATCACTGTCCATGGAATGTGAAACCCATTGAATATATACATGTAGGTTAACCGCCTTCCTCTTAAGTTATAATGTGATACAAACTAATATATGGTCATAAAAATTCATATATCACAAATGTGGCCTGAAGGCTTCCTTGACCTAGATAACTTGACATTGTTAGTGGTCATTGGAGCATTAAGAGAAAAAATAAAAATAAAAAAATAAAAAAATAATGTCGTTGAATATTATGATGAAAAGAATCTTTTTACAAATCAGTTTTCCTTAATCAATTGTGAAAAGATAATGGGTTTTTAGAATCAAGAATAATGAAAAAAGTATTTTGATAATTTGAATGGTAAGGGAGGTAATGATGAATCTATAAATTTTTTTACCATTGGTGAAGAAGAATTTCCCCATATCTTAATATACCTAAAAAAAGACCAATGGGGCATTTGCATCAATCACAATGTTATCTTACCAAAAAAAAAAAAAAAAAAAATCACAATGTTTTATTATTTTCCTTTTCAAATGTTATAAGGTACCATTTCATTTGTTATATAATTTTCAGTGACTTGACAACCCAAATCACTAGGAAATTAACTCATAAAATCTTATCCACTTGATTTTTTTAAATAATGATAGGATGATTTTGACCATTGGATACATTGTGGACGGATCCACATCCTCTCCTCCCAGAGGTTCAGGAGGAGGGGTGACAACCCCAGTAGATAGCCGACACCTGGGGCTCGGGTGAATCTGAGCCCTCCATCCTGGCTGACACCCCCCCTTGTCGGTTCGAATGGAGGGCTCGGATTCACCAGAGCCCCAGGTGTCGGTCATCCAACGGGGGTGCTGTCCCTCCTCCCGAACCTCTGGGAGGAGAGGAATTGGACACCACTATGGACAGTCTAGATATGTTCATATATCAAATTTTAAATTCAAATTCAATCATATGTTATTTGTTATTTAACATATATCCCTATGTATATTCATGCAATATATCTATATACTCCAACTATTGTAAACATTCTCCAACATTCTCCAACATTCTCCAATGGTTATTGATATTGAAAGTTCTATTTTACCACTTAACAAATTCTTTATGAATTGAAACTTAACATATGAATAGTAGACAAAGCATAGTCTTAATAATAGATATTGTTGATTTGTATCAATTTTGGTATCGTTTGATATTGATACGATACTATTTTTATTACCCATTAAGTATCAATCACATGTCTGAAGCCCATTGGTTATACAACTATCATATATCTTGAACCTTGGGACCAAGGATCCATAAAATCTTCGAAAAATCTACGAGTGTTAAACAGTGTGGTTTCATCTTAATGATATGATTTGATTTCGATTTGATGGGTAATAGAATAAAATCTAAATTTTAATAATAAGATTTTTTTTTTTGCTAAATAGAAAATGTATTCAGATAAAAAGCAGGAAACAACCGAGGCTTTAGCCTTACATAAGTTAAGAAGCCATGGAGCGAAAATAAGCCAGTGAATCACACCCGCTATGACACTGCCTTCCTGACTAGGGAATGAGCAACATTGTTAAATTCCCTAGGAATAAAAGCAAGGAAACTAAAGGGTATAAAGTAACCAGTTTAAGGATATCCTTCCTAATGGTCTGCACCTCACTAAACAAAGCCGAAGAGGATCATTAATACAATTGATGAGATTCTCACAGTTAGACTCAAGGATAACATCAGTAAAGCTTTCATTCACCATTGTCATGAGAGTCCTCCTTATGGCCAGCGCCTCGCCTATGAAAGCGGAGGAGATAAAAGCTCCTTGAGAACCGCCTTTAATGTAACCATCACAGTTAAACTCAATCAGATAAAAGCCCCTCGAGGAGATATGGCCAGCCCCTTGAGATTCGGGATTACCATCAGAATTTTGAATAATGTAACCAATGCCTCCCAAATCCATCTCTTCGTTGAAATGAGCATCAGTATTAATCTTAACCTTACCTTGAGGAGTAGGACACCAACATTTGTTGGAGATAGACCGCGAAACTTCAAATTTGTTGCAATCTAGCAAAATCATGGCAGATTCTGAAAAGGCCGTGGTTGCTTTCTCAATTACCTCCATAAGACTCCAACATTTCAATTGATAATACAAATTATTCCTCACTGTCCATAAATACCAGCATAAGAAGGAGGCAAAAGACCATGTACGCCTGGCAACCTGCTTTGACAGATTGGATAATGAATCCCAACTTTGAATCCATTAATAGATCTTACACTCAGTTTCATTAGGAACTCTATGAGAAAGAGTTGACCCAAACCAAACCGCCTTTACAAAAGAACAATGAATCAGAATGTGTTCAATGGTCTCCTTTTAATCACCACATCTTTTGCAAGAAACATCGATAGGAATTCACTAATGGAGCAGTTCATCACTCGAAGCAATACCATTAGCATACGCACGCCAAAGAAAATGTTTGATCTTGAGAAGGGTCTGACAAGATCAAATACGGTCTAAAAATCTTGCTAGAAATTATGCATCTATCACGGCCCCTTGAATAGAAAAGGTTTGACTCTTTTATTTTCTCTTTGAGATTAAAAATAAAGTGATAGCCTGATTTAACTGAGAATCTTTTATACTTATCTTCATTTCATTTAAATTTATCAAATAAACTCAAAGAAATCTCCAAAATAATTTTCTTTTCTTCAGACGAGAAAATCTGCTCAATAATATCCTTCCTCGAGCATTTATTGCTTTGGTCAATGAGCTCTGAAAATAAATTTAAGATTCAAAAGAAGTAAGTCGTATAGAAAATATAAAAATAATTTTAATATATATTTAAAAGAAATAAATCATATAAAATATATTTAAATAATTTTAATTTATTTCTACAAATAAAATTTAACATTGAATTAAAGTATTGGTATCCGTGCAAAATAATTCCACAGCTCACCAACCTGCACAACTTGAGACCAGCCGCACTCCCTCCTCGCGCACACAGTCGTTACTCGAGACGAGACAATTTTTTCTGTATGGCACCTGGGATTAATAGAAAAGCAGAATCTACAGCCAGGGCCGATTGACATAACTGCATACAGACGCTCTAGTGTGTGTGTGTAAGAGAGAGTAACCGCCGGAGCTCCGTCGGATCGTTTGAGAAGGCTTGTTATTAAGAACCGGTTGTCGATTTCTTCAAGTGACGGTAAGTTAGGATTCTGGTTCGCTCTCTTCTTATTTCAAGAACAGCATTTGGAAGTTGGAACTGTCTTTTGATATACGGTTTGCTTAAATTGAGTTGAATCCGAATAATATATGTGACTGATTATTGCTTATAAACATATAGGTATTGAAAGAATTGGTGTTTCTTTGTTTTTTGAAATTGAGGTTCTGTGTTTAGCGAAGTCGTCACTGCTACAACAGAGATCTCGATCACTAACTGAAAAAAAAAGGGGGAAGAAAGATTACGGTGACGACAATGCCATAAATGTTTTCCTTTTTGTTTGTTTGTGGGGGGGGGTAAATGGGATAATTTTCTTTACTGTTAAACGCGAACCTCCCTCCATCAAAAGAAAAATGAGAAAAGAAAAACCCGTCATCCCTGACCCCGATTCTTCTTCAACTTCTTCCTGGGGAAATTGACAGAAGAACTGAATTTAACGTGGGTTTCTTGAGATGGGTATGTTTCTGTTTGGAATCAAAAGCGAGGTGGAGATTAAGGATTTTCGGCTTTGATGGTTTTGTATTTGATGGGTTGGGAATTTAGAATGAGAGGGAGAAGAGGGATTCTGGGGAAGGAACCTGCTTTCTTTGAGGGTAAAGGATGAAGTGGAAGGGTAAATTAGAAAATATGTCGAATTTGTGAACAAAATCTGTTCACAAGGTACCCCAAATGTCCTTTTCTAAAACATTGGGTACTTCAAGTGTAATTTTGCCCAATAGAAATTCTTGTAAGAAAAGGGTTAAGAGTGATGTTATGATAACTTTCATGTTTTACAACAGGTCATGGGGTTTTACTGTGCTAAGGCACCTAAGCCAACCTGATTCATATAGTTTTGAAATTGACTTGGTTACTTTTCCCATTGCTGTTCTGTTAGCGATTATCTATGGGGATTTTTATGGTATCAAAGTAATTTGAGTATATTAGGGTAATTAGACTGGAGAATTTGCTCACTCTATTAAGCCCAGGCGAACTTATTGTATATGATGAGTACAATTTTTCATGGTGCTTGCAAATTGCAGAGTGATGGCAGAGTTGGATTCTGCAGCACCTGTTCATTGTATATGGCAACTTCCTTTGCTGTGCAGCCCAACTACAAATCTGGTTGAAGGTATCTGCCTACCGGAGAGGATATCACCTTTCATCACACCTTTTGATTAGAGAATTACCGGAGATGATATCACCTTTTGATGTGGCTAGGCATGTGTTCACAGTGACCTATACTATGTTGCTATTACTACTTGGTTCGTAGTGACCTATACTGTGCTGCTACTACTACTTGGTTGGTGGTTTACAGTGACCTATATTATGCTGTTAGTACTACTATTGCTGCTACTACTATTGCTATCGCTACTAGTATTAATGTTGCTGTTGCTTTCGCTGCTAGATTGTTCTAAGCTGAAGCTCTCGCATTCCCCTATGCTCCAACTTGATGAAGGTGTTAACTAATATTATTGTAAAGGAATGGCTTGTTTATTAAGGTCCATTACCGATTAGTTTAAGCGTTTAAATATTTAACTGTTTATTGATGGACTTGATTACTCAGACCCAATACCAATTTAATTAAGAGACCATGTGGCCTATCCTATCCCTTCTTACTTATAATTAGGACTATATCTTTTAGAATCCTAGCCTCTCATCTTCTTCATAATTAGAATAGGAGCGTTTTTCTTTATTAGAATAAGATTGTTTTTCTTTATCCTTTTAGTTATGAAATTCCTTGTCATGCTGACATTTGAAATTACTATTTACTTTGTAACTAGGGCTCCTTATTTTGTGGAGTTCTAGACCTATTACTTTATCCCTTTTATTTTGCCTATAAATAGTGACTGCTAAGAGGAGAGGAAAAAACATCGATTCTCTCCATCTTCTCTTATTGTCTATTTTGTTACAACTCCATACTGGGATCAGTTTTCTCATCTTATCTTTACAGTAATAAAATAGAAAAGTCCTTGCATGGCCTGCTTTTGTATATCCATGTGTAGGCACTATGTCTCAACAAAAACCAATGCCCCATCAAGTTAAATTATACCCATCCTACCCACCGGTTTTTTTTTTTTTTTTTTTTTTTTTTTTTTTTGTGGGGGGGGACTTTGCTATATAATCTTCAAAAGAGGATCTTCGTCGCTCCTGGCTTTTGTTTTTCATAGCATAGCTAACTGTGAAAGATATTTAGATATCCATTCGGAAACAGTTTTAGTGCTCAGGCTAGCTCTACCTGAAATTTAAATCTCAATAGAGTGGTGTGGACATACTCCATCGTTCTCCAGTGCTTATGACAGCGGCTTTCTGTAACATAATTACTTCAAGAGATCCTTTTCAACTTAAGAGTTTTAAATACGTCATGGGGTGCTTATTGCTACAGAGGCTAAAAGAAGGCATATATGGGCCTTGCATGTTAAGTGCCTAATTAATGTGCCTAGACAATCAATTTCCACTCATTGTTACTTGTATCTAAAAGCCTCCTCTTTCCCCCCCCTCTGCCTCCTCCCCCCTTCACCCTGGTGCGCGCACGGCTATCTTTGATGAATATGGTGACAAAAATTAGTGTTTCTGACTGGGTTCATGTTTTTGATTTATATCGACATTTTTTCTCCATTCAAAGTCCTCGACTTTGGCAATTCTGTCTTGGCTTTGACTGCTGTGCATCTCCTTTACTCATGCTAGGATTTCTTTGTAGTATCAGATCTGCATAATCGAATTCAATCTCTCTTTAGGTTTTCATATGTTTTAGATTCATTGAATTAATTCAGTTACAGATTCTCTTTTTTTTTTGTGCTCCAATTATCCAAATTATTCATTTAATTTCTGCTGCATCATCTTGAACTTGATGTCCCATAATCTTAGTTTATATAATTTTGGTTGAATTGTTATATTTGATTTAGTTTATATTATTAAGGTTAAATTGTTAAATCTGAATTTTCTTTTCTAGACAGCTAAGGTTCTTTTTCATTCTGGTTGATGTGTCTCCTTGTGCTTTCCCCTTTTTCTTGTTTGCCTAGGCTCGATCCCTTTCAGGAAGTGAAATGGGGGTCGCTGCTGCACATTGTGGTTCCCTCAAGGGCTGTGGGAGAATAATCTGTACCCGCCGAGATTTTCCTCCAGGTTGTGGGAGAAAATCCTCAGCAACTGGAAAATTTCGGAGGAGAAGAATCTCAGTTATCCGAAATTTCCCCCCAGGTTGTGGAAGAAAAGCTAGTTTTGTTACTGCTGGAATGAACCTTTCTGCCGAGACAGTTACTGATGATACCAAGCAAGCGAGAGAGAAAGTTCTTGAAGAGGGTCCTCCCAGTATTGGATTGAAGGAAAATATTGTCATAGATATGGCTTACAAAGTTGAATTAGAATCTGAGGGGGATGTTGGGAGAGAAGAGCATGTTGAAGTCAGAACAACTTCTCTTGGTAATTTGAATCTCAAAGATCCCCAACAAACTAGCAGTAGGCTTGACTGGGAGAGTAATTTGTATCCGCCACAGTCTACATCCCAGTCAGCCATTAAAAACGTTGAAGGAAGTGTTGGTAATTTGAAGGGGGAAATTGGGAAGGAAGGTGTGGAACACTGCAAGAAGAGTTTGAAAATAACTTTTCCCATGGGGGGGTCGGGAGATGAAAATGATGCTATTAATAAATGCCCTAGAGAGCAGTCCGTGGGTGTAGCTTCTTCAGGCAAAAAGGTACCTGAAGAACAAAGTCTGACATCTAACCCGGTCAATAGTTCAAGTAGAAACAATGTGAAGAGGCATGAACTCGTGGCGGAAACTGCTTTGGGTCCTTCAGATAACAGGGTGATTGTGCAAGCTCTGATGGCTGCACCAAATTGTCCTTGGAGGCAGGGAAAACAGAGAAATAAAGGTAACCTGAATAACACTGAGAAACCATGCAGAAAAAAATGAACTTGTTGCCAGGTCAAATTCATGTCCTTCAAGTAAAAAGGCAGTGGAATCGGAAAATTTGGGAGGCTATCCGCAAACATGACATTGTTTCCTAATGGAGAGGGTGCTAATCAATATATTGTCAAACTGCATGCGAGGGATGAGCAACATACTGTGGACCATCTGGTTACTACTTATCGATGGGCTTTTTTCTGCAAGTTTAACATGTTGGTCACAGTTGCGGGAATTGCTGCTTATCTAGATATGGTTCAACTGCCTGTCAGCTTAATTACATGTTTGGTTTGTTTGAAACTATTATTGAAAAAGAAAAAGAAAAAGAAAAAGAAAAAGCACCTGGACCCCTAAGGCTCCTGAAAAAAATTATATTCTTCCCCTTGGCTTCTACAAAGCTTCTAACATGACATTGTGCTCTCTTTTTTCTGGTCTTCTGAGTAATTGCAATTTCACCCATCCTGTTAATTGACTATCAGTATGTCAAAATTAAAATGAATGTGCTTCTAAAGATTTTTGTAAACCTCTGAACACCCTTAAACCTCTTACCAGCTCTGATGTGCATACAGGTTCACTTGATAGAGAATGCACTGAATTGAACAGCCTTTGTTCATAAAAAAACAACAAATTGATCATGCAAGCAACATCTTTGCTATTCTCTCTCCTCCCTTCCCCCTCCACTGCTCCCAAAAAAAAAAAAAAAAAAAAAAAAAATATTGTTGTTTCTCTCCCTTGGATGTTTCTGAAACTTAAAATCCCTGTGAATAATGTGTTGCAGTAGCCAATCTAATTCCTCGACTCCAAGAAATAATTTTTTTGTTTTGTAGGTTCCTGAGCCCTCTTTCTCTCTCTTCATTTTCAGAAGCTTGCTGTCTTCAATCCAATTTTAAATCATTGTCTTGATTGCACTAATTTTGTCATCTTTGTCTGACAATCCAGCCTTGAATTTGTCAACAAACTCCTCTTTGGGGAACTGTTCTTGGTCTTAACCAAGGACACGATGGCCCACATGGTTCATTGTGGCACTAGACGTTCTAGGTAATTGCACCTACAGTTTCAGTTCGAGATTTAAAAAAAGAATGAAATGACTTTGGTTTTATTGCTTTTTGATTCCACTGGACAGATCCTCCCCCAGGTAGAGATTTTCGGGATTCAGAAAATATTTCATGAAGTTCATTTCAATTGAAAACCTATATGACCGTAGATTAAAAGACCCTAATCTGAGACACAGAGTGATGAGAAGCATGATGTGGTTTCACAGAAAAACTGGTGATTCTAAAGGGTCTAGGGTTTCTCAAGGAGGAGTTCTTGAACTCATGCTTAGGTCTGACGACTGATGCTGAAGAAAAGATCCTTTAGTCTCTGAGGTTCTACACTGTACAATTCATGTGATCCAAAACATGAATCAGTCTCCTTAGGGTTCAACTATTACAAACAACAATATTGTTTAATTTGGTTAATGCATTTATATCTGTTTTTCTCGTGTCACATCTAAAGGAAGGAATCTGAAAAAACCTATGGGGTTAAATCGGAGAAAGAAGATTATTTTTGCAATTCAAAAAAAGAGAGCCTAG
Organism: Protea cynaroides; assembly: GCA_028583415.1. Classification (NCBI taxonomy): domain Eukaryota; kingdom Viridiplantae; phylum Streptophyta; class Magnoliopsida; order Proteales; family Proteaceae; genus Protea; species Protea cynaroides. The sequence continues at coordinate 47,402,382 of CM053269.1, read as the reverse complement.
TGGCCATCAGACCAGATTGGAGCAGGAACGGACCTTGAACAAGCACATAGATAAGGCCCTATTTGATAACACTCTGGTTCCGAATTGGATGCTTTTGCTCTGGAGTCATAAAGATAGCAGAGACGGATGATGCGGAGTGCAAAATCATATGCTTTGGGGGAATTTTAATCTTTTGGTCCTTTGTTCTCACCAATTTTCTCTGTGGGTTACTTTGCTATTGTCAGATGTTTTAGTAGGGTCTTGCTATTGAAGTGTGAGCCGGTTCAAACTCCAACACACTCCGAACCCTTAGTGTGTCTGGCATTGGCACTTCCCTTAAAATTCTTTTATTATACAAGAAGTCAGAATACGTAATAGCCCCTTTATCTTTTGTTTTTTGGATAGGTTGTAGGCCCTTTATCTTATATTGGTGAGGGGACTGAAAAGTGGTTACAAGCTAATGCAAAATTTTCCCCATTAGCGAATTTGTAAAAGAGGACTAAGGAGCTTTCAAAGAGCCACTAGGAAAGGGCTAAAGAAAAGGGACTAGACAATAAAAAAAATCTGGCCTATTAAACAGAGAAGAAATGAGCTTGATTCTGTATTACAAAGGAAAAAACTTGGCTTGATGCTTCATAAGTGATTCCCTGAAAATGGGATCCTAGTTTGCCTTCACAGGTTCAGTCGTAAGTCCAAATCCGAATGGGAAGAGTGGATCATAATATTTATCACCCACATTCATTGGGAGCTGATCAACAGTCTTGAACCAAGTACGAGCAAGTTTACCAGTGAATCCATAGTCACCAAAAAGAACATCAGCAACACCTTGTCCTTCTGTTCCTGGAAGCCAAGCAGCCACAAGAGCATCCATTTTCTCAACGTAAGGCTGGATTACTACAGGGCGGCCGGAAATGATCACAACAACACATTTGACAGCACCACACACATTGGAGATTGTGGTTAGATCGGTGGCAGGAAGTGTGAGGTTTAAGCTGTCACCTTCTGTCTCTGCATATGGGGGTTCACCCACAACAACAATGGCATAGGAAAATTTGTTGGAACTGACAAAGGTACTATCAGGATTCTCCTCATAGATGAGTTGGGTGGATGGATCAACAGTCTTCTTGATGGCCTCCAGGATTGTGGTTCCTGTTCAGGACGAGGGTATATTCTCATTAAATCAAATTCAACAGTTTTACCAAGTTACAAAACTAATTACTTCCCACCAGAAAACACATGTAGTAGACAGTGAAGACTGCAAAATCAAAGCTTGTTAAATACCAATTGTGAGGTTATTTCCGTTGAGCCCTTGCCATTGGATAGTCCACCCACCACACTGAGCACCCAAGTCATCTGCGTGGCTTCCAGCAACAAGGATCTTGCTTGCTTTCTTGGGAAGGGGTAGCAGTGGATTATCAGCATTTTCTCCATTTTTCAGAAGAACAAGCGATTTTCTTACTGCTTCCTTTGCCAATTCTCTGTGCTCCTGTTAAATTCAAAATTCTTTATCAATGGTATTTCAATCATTAGGAAAAACAGGACTTGAACTTCACCAGCCAGTCAGCAAAGTCAAAACTCAGAAACTGAGATTCATTAGGGAGATGGACCTACTAACCTGACTTCCAAGCTGGTTAACCAAGCTAAGATCAGCCAATGGATTCTCAAAAATACCCATGATAAACTTAACCTTTAAAATCCTCCTCACAGCATCATCAATCCGAGTCATGGGTATGATGTTGTTCTTCACTTGGAACGTCAGATCATCAATGAACTCTGTATAGTTGTACGGGATCATGATCTGCAACAGCAGAAAAAGGATATTACAACAATGTATTACTTCCATTTACCTGCTTGAGGATGCTTAATTTAAGTCTTCAAGAAATATTATGTTGTAGTCTATTATTTCAAACGCAACAGCTTTTAACATAGCAAAATGATCAAGTCTAGTTTTCCCTGACCATGTCAATGCCTGCATGAACTCCGGCTTGAACAGAATATGAGTAGTTAGCATGCGGTGGAGTGGTAATCCTATCAATACCCTCCCAATCTGAGATGACAAAACCCTGTAATTCATCAAGAGATAGACATTTACTTGTTAGATTCAGTTGTTATAGCAGAGAAATCCAAATTGAAAGTTTCTGAAAAATGTTTTACCCTGAAACGGAGTTTGTTTTTAAGGAAGCCTGTGACAAGATCATAATTAGCATGCATCTTGTTCCCTTTCCAGCTTGAGTAGGAGACCATGATCGTTGAGACACCTTTGATGATTGAACTGTAATATCCTGGCATGTGGATTTTAAGCAATCCATGCCAGTCGATGACAGTGTTGTTCTCATTGATGCCATCGGTCGTGCCACCATCGCCCACATAATGCTTAGCACAAGCAGCAACTTTGTCTCTGCAAGAGTAATAGATGTATTAGGGTGGAATTTTGTGAAAATGTTGCTTCTGTCATTTCATATTGTTTTTGTAATTATCAAGATGTATTTAGTAATAACAACATAACAAATTGGACTTTGAGAAGGAACTCAATAAAATATGTTCACAACTACTACTGAGAAGCCCACATTAGATAGAAAATCAGTAAATGGAATGAAATGACTGTTTTCTAAAGCACATACTTTTATTTGGTGGCAAGCAGAAAAACAATCTGATGTTTTACAAAATAAGAACACAGTAGTAACCTGCCTTTAGATTAGTGCATCAGGTTCAGCTGTGTGTTTGGGGAATCTCAGTCAATTCAATGAGCACTTTGGGATTAACAGAAATATTATTGAGGCTCCAACCACAATTTCTGTGCTAACTGAAGATGAAGTTTTATATTGGTATCCAACACACAGACAATTTACTAGTCAAAGTAAGAAAATGGAGGGGAATATGCTCTTCTTTGCCTTTTCCTCTTTAAACCACTTAGGCATAAACCATAAAATATGTCCACAAGTGTTGACCTAATGCATTGGTGACAAAATAATCCAGATGAAGCTGTCTGTGACTTATTATATTCCTAATCAAACTGACCAAAGACTGATGATAAGAGATTCACATTGCAATCATATCTCAAATAGCTGCAAATTACGTTCTTGGTGATTCCAATGTGAATGCATATTACTTATGATTTTTATCAAACATACCAGAGGATCATAAATTAGTTCATATCTAACAGGAGAAAACTCTTTACATTTATTAATAAAGCATATTTAGGCAAAGAAATTTGCCCAAAACTGAAGGTACAGAAAGCAGTAGGTTTTGTTTCCATAAAAGGTAAGCAAAAGAGAAATAGACTTGAAAATGAAACACTAAGCTAGAGCTTACAAAGGTTCTTACTTTCCAGCAACATATGGAACACCCTTTCTAGAATTTGCAGGGATATCTCCTTGTAAACCAGGTATAATCTCTGTCATTGCTTGAACAATCTTGTGGTCTTCGCTGTAGCTTTCATAGCACCGGCCCCATCTAGGATCCCTGCATACCTAATAAAGTAGCAAGCAGAAAACATCAGCAGACAAAGTTAAGGTCTAAATTTCTTCAACTGAATTAAAGATACTTCAAACAGTCATCTCCTTCAGAGAAATCAGTAGTTGTCTTTGGTATACGTACTGCTATACAAGGAGCAAAAGCATAGGGAATGCCAGTTGCTCTAACTTCAAGAGCAGTTGCAGCTCCAATCTTCTTAGCAAGTTCAGGATCCCTGATCAACCATAAAATTTACTATAGAGGTCAGAAAAGTGAGCAAACTGATGCAATCCCAGGGTTGCTTCATACTCCCCGGGTGAATGAAAACTCATCCTCGAGTTTTAGGAGTCATTTTGGCTCTTGTTGACATCAAATTGTACATTGTACGTTGAAGATTCCGTTTCGCGGCTTTGATTGGATTGCATCACAAACAGTTGGTTGCCTCCATCTTATCCTATCCTCTGGATTTATATTTTTTAAACTCACAATCGAGAGGAACAAGAAAAAGGGGAATTAAAAAAAAAAAAAAAAAGGATCACAGGCAAGGACCTAGAAACTCAAACTTATCAAATACATGACACTGTGAGACAGCATTAATAAATTCCACTGCTACTCAGATTAAATCTTCATACCCATTCACAGGATTCTAATAAAACCCAATATAATATGCCCCTTAATTCATACATTAAAAGGGAAAAAAATCATCCCATGAACTAAGTCTAGTTGTCTTTTGAGTCCTTAACAGAGGTGACTTAAAATAGTAATCATCATTCATTATTTTCGGATGAGCAATTGATTAGAATAGTACTGAAGTATCAGAAATTAGGAAATAACAAGTTTTATGTTATTATACTTCATTAGATAATGCTTCAAAATCCAGTTAAAAAATCAAAGCAACAAAAGAGTTTGTTATAGGCTAATAAGACTGTTAAATTGTGAAAATCCAGATAATTGTAGTGCAAGAATAAATCAGCTTGCCTAGTAACTCCAAGACCAACATTGTGTGGAAATATTGTTGCTCCGTAGACATTGTTCTGGCCATGAACAGCATCAATTCCATAAATCATTGGAATCCCAAGACGAGTAGACAGTGCGCCATTCTGGAATTCGTTCACCATGTTAATCCAAGACTCTGGAGAAGCATTAGTAGCAGGTGCACTCCCTCCACCACTCAACACACTCCCTGATCAAAACATGAATTTTTCATCAGCATAAATGGATAAAAAACTGGGAGTGTCTCAGTGAAGAAATGATGATATTTACCAATGAAGTAATTTTTCATGACATCTGCTGATGCAACGCTTCGTTCAATCTGTACCATCTGGCCAATCTTTTCTTCTAAAGTCATCCGGCTCATCAGGTCCTTGATCCGAGCATTCAAGGGCTGTTTAGGGTCCTTATACTTCAAATAATCAGCCCCAGCTATGGTTGCCCAGCAGCATAAAAACAAAAGCGCCATTGAGGGGATAAAATATCTCGCCATCTTCTGTTCCCAATTTCTTTGTGGACTGAAAAACCAGACAATTGTCAAAGACATGAGGAAAAATCCACAGAATTTCCTATGGAACAGTATCTAAAAAAATAATTTCTGAGATGAATGGATGAACACAAGATAATGATAACCCTTATTGAACTGCATGATAATTCCAACTTCAGCTGCTTTTTTGGGCAATAACCAGTGGAAAAATAATCCAGAAAATTGCTACATTGTCAAGCTTACAAATGGAAGGGAAGCACAGTATGTGAGACTTAAAAAAGAAATCAAGTAATACATTAAAAAAAAAAATAATAATAAGGTAAAGCATTCGCATTCATCGGATTCAACCAAGTAGAAGAGTAAAACCAAGACAGAATATCCAAAACCCATAAATGTGCAAAGGCATTGATGTAAAAAAATCAATGGGGAAAGGGGAAAAAAGCAAAAGAAGAACTGGTGAATCAAAATGGCAAACTCAAAATGAATGAAAACTGAACTGAAACAAGAGACATTCTATGCTTACGCCATTCAAAAGTAAAACCATCAATGGAATAAATATTCACTATAATGGATCCATAGTAGCAGAAGAAAAGCTTAGATACCTAAACAAGAAAACCAAGAGAAGCATAAAACCATACCCAGAAGAAGAGATCAAATAACACTTATATAGAAGACTGAAGGAACACTGTAAGAGGAAAAAAATAATGTCTGGTCTATTCTTGTTTCTTTCCTCCTCAGTTCCAATGAAAAATGGAGCTTGCTTGCCAGTAAGAATTTACATCTAAGTCATTTCCATTTATAGCCCAAGAAATCCAGACCCATTCTAATAACATTAGATTTAAAATTCGTTTTAAATGCTTACGGTACAATCGTATCATACTCAATCCTTTAGAATGCATGTTACTGTCCTTAAAAATATTTTAAAATATTCCATATTTCAAATCTTTGCCATATTTTAACCTGCATATTTAATAAGTAACGAATCGATTAATCTCATATTGTTTAATGTTCTTACTACCTTTTATATATAACCAATATGGGATTAAAGTTTACCATTTTCTCATAATATTATGTATAATTCTTCAATGTATGAGACTATATTATTTTTTTTTCATCTTACAGTATTATATTTGATTCGTTTTAAATCCGTACTGTCTGTTTTGGTTTTTCTACTGTCCTTTGAATGTTTGACCTTTTTTTGATTGTACTATTTTTGTTTTGTTCTGTTTAAAACCTGTTATGTCCTGTTTTGTTTTTTCAGGGTTTCCATTTTAATTAACTATGATCTTACACAAGTTTGAAAATAATTTTCTTTTGAAATAAAATTAAGTGAAAAATTGTATACGGTATACCCATACACGGTCAAGCTTCAGCCGTGGGATAAGAATATACTATATACATTATATAAGTAACGGTTAGTATTAAGGCTGAGTCATTATTTGACCGTGAGAGCCAGCTTTCTTTGGTCGTCATTTTATCATAAAATAATAATAATAATCACCTGGGGTTGATTAAACCCCCTTCCCTCATATTATATGAGGATTCTATTTTTTTTTTTTAATGTAGGGCTTATTTTCTTAGCCAAAAGCTGTTCTTTTGGTTCTGAGAAAAAAAATCAATAGAGGTTCGCCAAGGAAGGCTTTGTCATTAGCAAGAATGATTTATTGGCTTATTTTCATTTTTTGGCTTTACGATTTGTGTTCTTCTGAAACCTTGACGTTAACCTGTTCTCTTCTTGAATAAAATTCTCTTTTACCAAAAAAAAAGAAAAAAAAAGACCTGATCCTCCAGCCAAAGATCGGATAGGTTGGGATCACTAGGAGCTCATACTGATATATCGGTTGGATGAACTGTTAGAGAGGATCTTTTTCTGTAATATAAGTAAAAAATATGTAAAGCCTAAAAGAGTTTTGTTGGACGAGACTGTCCGCATCCATAAACATAGTTTTAGTAAATGAAATACCAATCTAGGTTAATATATATATATATATATATATATATATATATATATATATATATATATATATATATATAAAAGGAGAGTGGTCCATCAATTATATTATGTGAAAATATAATATGTGGTAATTTTGACTGTTAGATATTTAGGGAATAGCAATGCATCAAATTTTGTCTCAATTTAATTTTATACTTCTCATGTAATGGTATGTATATCTTGTCTATATCCAAGAACATATGTATATTTTTTTTATTGTGTTAATTTTTCCAATATTTTATTTTGCCATTGGATTCTACTAAAATTTGACATGTTTATAGGGGATATGAGATTATATATACATAAAATTTGAGTCATCATTGCACCCCATAATTAAGCGGACTATCAACAAAATCTACTGTTAAAATTAAAATTTCACAGGACCTGTTTGTTAATCTATCTTCATTAGAATTGAAATTTTATAGTCAATTAGACTTAAGGTTCTCTATTCACATGTCAAATCTCTCTCTCTCACTCTCTCATGGATTACAAAACTACCATTCACTCAATCATATATGCACTCTATCAGTTCGGTCTCTCGCTCATTGGTACTTTATCAGTTTATCATCATTTTGGTCTCGTTTTTTCATATATTAAAAGACAATCATTGTAAGAAACGTGAAAATTTTATTGGGTTTGGATCGGTTCAGTCAGTTTCGATCAGTTTCAATTTTTCATCCTTCTCAAACTCAAAACCAAAATCAATACTAATTGTTCTTGCATCCGATCCCACCTCAGTGGTATAGCATAGTACAAGGATTAAAAAAAAAAAAAAAAAATTGCACCCAGTAAAGTGCACGTCCGAGGGACCTGAGCAGGATCCACATTGATAAGAGTGACACCTGAATGGATATCAATTCCGATAAGACACCTCATCCGATATCAATTCATGATTCTATATATACATTCTATTGAAGATATATTCTATAGATATTATCAGATCACAAGATGAACGTGTAAATGATAAGAACACCACCTCATGCAATCTGTAAATGGTATGTTGTAATCTATTGTTTAAATATCCTATTACAATCTTGTTAGATTATCAAATCCCAAAATTGCATGTAAATACTATGTATATTGAACTGTTTACAATACAATACACACATACACACATGGAAAAGCATTCTTTCCAATATCGTCTTCTATTAAATTTCACACATCATTTTTTCTTAGAGGTTCGGGAGGAGAGGGGGTGGCCCCGTTAGATGGCCGACACCTGGAGCTCGGGTGAATCCGAGCCGACAAGGGGGTGTCGGCTTGGATGAAAGACTTGAATTCACCCGAACCTTAGCTGTCGACTATCTAACGAAGCTGCTATCTCTCCTCCCTAACCTCTAGGAGAGTGGATAAGATTTGGATACCATGAGCATGTATAAAAACCATCATGCTAAGCTTTGCATGCATGCTCTGGAAACTTTTTGAATGACTTGGCTTAACGAGATTTTCTAGACCATGCATGTTTGACTTGAGAAAGGTCTTCATAATCTAATTTAGAAATGGTTATCTTCTTTCGGTAAGTCTATAAATTCCACAGGAGATCAGGATAAGAAAATTTTCTTAACATGAAAAGATTTTTTAAGAATAAAATATTAAATAGTGCCATCATCGTTGATGCTGAAAACTGATATAGTTGACTTGGATGCCTTGCTGGCAAAGTTGTACACGGTACAATCAAATTATTATTGTAGTATCCAAGTTGACCACGTAATAACTGATTTATCCTCGATTATGGACGAGTTGTAGACAAGACTCTGAAATCACATTGAAAATCACCAAAGGGTGGACTGGGTAGTCCGGTGGCCACTCTGATGATTAAGTCAGTCTTCAGATCAAGTAGTATGAAGTATTATAAAGAAAAAACTTCTACGAGAGTGGAGTAAGGTTTGAGTATGAGAAAATGGATGTGAGATTATTCGTCATCGTACCTTTGTGTTTTTCCGTATTTATAGATGCCTGCGTAACTGGTTGGAGTGGTCCGAAATACCCAAGGTAGTGAGGGATAGTTGATAACTATCCATGTGGCAATTTGCCATCGGATGAGGATCCAACGATTGATATAGAAGCGGTTACCAGAATAATGGGCCGCTAGAGTCGGCAGCTGGTGGGCACTGATTCAGGAGTGGTTTCCCATTCAACCATTTGAATGGGAAACCACCTATTTGAATAAAGCTTCAACATGTGTATGTTGCAGTATAGATGTCCCTGATTCTCGGGATAAGTATCGTCTTGTCATTGGTTGAATAGATATGGTATTAACAACCATGAGACCCACATCATACTTGATTAGTCACTCATGACAACAACCCCTCCCCATGGATTCGATACAGATGTAAATGGGTTTGGATGTCATCGGATCTAGACACTTTCTTACTGGATATGAATATTGTTAAACAGATACAGATGCAAATCAAATTTGAAATTTTGAATTTTTATTTAAATCCCTGACTTGTATGACCTTGATCTTTTTTTTTTTTTTTTTGTGGTAAATGTATAACCTTGATCTTCCTTCTCCCAACTGATACGATTTGTTCTCAATTCATGTATCTCTATAGTCTATTGTCTTAGTCTTATTATTTTTCTTTCGTTATTCTCTAAAACTTTTCAAATCTTCAAGAACCCTCAAGATTTTTATCTACTTCATATTTTATTATTAGTTACATCAATAGATTGGATAGATTATGTTTCAGATTATTTGATTTTGGATCTAGATAGCCTTGATTAGATACAAATACCCCTAAACAAATACGGATCATGTGGATTGAATTCGAATTTTCAACTATCCATTTACATGCCCTCTCTCAAAAACCTCCCCCCCCTATAGGGTGTCAAAACTAGGCCTGGCCCGGTAGCACGGACCTAGCCAGCCCGATATAACCCGAACCCAACCCGGACCGAGCCTTAATGGACAGGTTTTGGTCTGAGCTTGTAAAGCTCGACACCGTTTCAGCCCAAACCGAAACCAAACCGGACCAGTCCGTTAAGAAGCCCGAATTAGCCCAAACCGATAAAACCCAACCCGAACACCGGTAAGGTCCGTTCGGGCCCAATTTCTTAATTTTAATGGTTTTAAAGTTTAATAGATTGTGTAACACTATTAGAGTTCACTTCATGATCTAGAAGATTATGTGAATCTATAGTTGAAAAGATTATGTTAATTGTTATAGTTTATTAAATTACATACATATGGAAGGAATAATGCCAATTTTATAGATAGAAATAATAAAATAGGTTATATTGTTTACATATAAAAGAGGCACGATAAGCCCGATAAACCCGATCCGGACCGAACCAACCTGAAATCACCTCAATAAACCCAGCCCGATATCAAACCGACACCGGACCAGCCCGTTAGTTATTGTGTCCAGCGCAGCCTACCCCAGCCCGAACTCTTAATAGACATGTTTTGGGCTGGGCTTATAAAATCCGACACCGGTTCAGCCTGGACCGAAACCGGACCAGACCGGCCCGTTGACACCCTTAATTATATATATATATATATATATATATATATATATATATATATATATATATATATATATATATATATATATATATATATATATATCACAATAACTGGTTCATTCTAAAAAAAAAATAGTTTTCATTACACGGTGACAACACTTCTTTAACCTCACTATTCCCCTCCCCTGTTACCAAAAAAAAAAAGAAAAAAGAAGAAAAAAAAAAGTCGAATGAACTCCGTGCCAGCAGTGTGGCTTAGTAAATCTGCACAACCGAAACTAGACTCGGAGCTTGGTATGCAAATGGCCTGTCCAGCTAGAAGCCTTATCCACAAAGTTCCTCCCATTAAGGAAAGTTTCTATCAACTTGAGATCTTGGAGCAATTTGCAGAATATGTTCACAGAGAGATATGATTTGGAGATCATGGAAAGATCCAGGTGATCTCCTTGGCACGGAGTGTGACTCACGCCTTCTGTGATAATACTTTGATAATACCTTACCTTCTCAGGCAAGGTGTTACTCTTTCCTATTCAGGCCACCACCAACCTATATGTCCATGGCAATTAAAGGTAAACACACACACTTAATTCTATACTCAGAACCCTTATAGAGATAGTTGTCTGAACCTTCTCTTTGACAGTGCCTGTTCCATATTGCTTGCGCATCCAGACTAACATAGGTATCAGAGTGGTTTGAGGGTTACCCAACCCGACCATCACACGGTGTCTCTTTTCATCCCTGTGCAGGATTACTGGCGAGCTAAGGACCAATCTAGTTCGGTGCAGCAATGCACTTAATCCATTTATTATCAGTTCGGTCTCGTTTTTTCATATATCAATAGGAAAGCATTGTAAGAAATATGAAAGTTTTACTGGGTTTTTTCTTTGGGTTTTGATCAATCTAATCAATTTTAGCAGCCCGAGCTATCGGTCAAGAAGACTCGTTGAGGCATGCCTTAGTGGATAGAAAAGGGGAGGGGGAGATCAAATGTTCAAAGTTGAGAATTCTTGGAGTGAGATTTTCTTTTGCAAATTCCAGTTTTTTTCCATTGGTCTAAAAACCAAAACCAAAATGTACTCTTCGGTTTGATCCAATTTTTCTGCTTCAAATAATCTTTCAGTTCCACCTCAATTTTGAAACCTCTAATGGGATACAACATGCTAAAAGAAAGTGGGTATGCTTAGAGAAATATGATCGGGTCAAAGGTTCATCAACCTTTCTAAGGGCATTGCAGTTCACGAAGGTTCTACTATTGCAAGGTTTGGAGAGGAGTAGAATGTATGAAGCTTTACCCCCGTAACCCTGTCATGAATAAGTACTTATAAACGATGATATTATAGTTTCACCGTACATATGTGTCAAGTTTTCAATTCAAATGTTCGAACTATTAAGTGGAGGAACTCTCCATATATAAGACTCTAAGATTCTAATCTCTTTAGGCAATGTGGGACTATTCCCAATAGTACTCCCCCTCACATACATGACACTTTCGGGTGACTGATCCCTCTCTTTGGGTGACATACAGTCCCTCTTTTGGGTGACCATCCCTCTTTCGGTGACTTAGCCTCTTCAATTTTTTTTAGGGTTATTGTGAGAGGGAACCTGTAACTCTGAACTAGTAAGTAGAGGGACTCTCCATATATAAGACCCTAAGATTCCAATCTCATTAGGCAATGTGAGACTATTCGCAACAATATGTACTTATAAATGATGGTAGCATGGTTCCGTAGTATATATATACACTTATAACGACGGTTGTATAGTACTTTCGTATATGCACTTCTGAATACTCTTCTGGATGATGTCCTCGGGTGATTGGCATGATGGTTGGGATTAATTGAGATTCAAGTGGTTTATTTGCTTAACTCTTATGGGAAAGTACAGATATGTATTTTTTTTTTTTTTTTGATAAACTACATATATGTATGGAGTAATGCTATTTTAAGCATCTCTTTTAGCAAATGGCTAGCTGCACGTTTCTCTGTTCTTCTGATCATGTTGTCTGAGCTAGTTTATGGTATTGATGTTGGAATAACAGCTTTAGTGATGATAAAATGTTAATTTGGTGGTGTTAGTGATTAAAAAAAATAATAGTTTTGTTTGGGCGCAATTGGCATTATTGATGAAATGAAAGTGTTCTTCTCAAGATTTCTTTTTCTGTGTTATTAATTTTTGTTTTTATATTTCTTTTATCTCATGCATTTTATTTGGCATGAGACCCTCTTGAATTCATTTACACTGATACCTGTGCGTGATTATATTGTTTAAACAAAAGTTTAAATTCACTCTACATTGATACCATTAATTTCTTTATTAAATGCACGTGGTTAGAATGTTTAAACAAATAAAACTTTTGTGCCAACCTTTGAATTAGAGCACCTACCTTTCAACAATTCTTCATCAGATTCCCATTTGTCCTTCGGTTCTTTTAAATATCTATCGATACTGGTCTAATCCCCTTAATTTTCTCATGTACATCTTTGCTAGATATCATATTCCAAGTTTGTCTTTCATTTTGACCGTGTTCTATTTTACCTTTAGTGAGCCGTTTTATTAAGTTGGAGGAGTTTTTGGTTCAATGCTTTTCACAATCTACATGATAAAAATTGTTTTTGGGGTATAATTTATTGGGAAAATTTCAGTCATACCCCCTATAGTATACCTTAATATAATGTGCCCTTTTTTTTTACGATAGTATGATTAACACTCTCTACTTTTGAAAACATGGTTCAATCAGACCTTCTCTGTTAGGTCATGGCCGTTAATCGATGATGTGTCACCGTTTAAAATTCATTAATGAAAGTACTACCCCATCAATTATGGCCCCCAATGATGTTGTGCCATGTGTGTTCAAGTTCGTGGAAGAAATGTCCCGGGGCGGCGTGGAGTCCTCCTTTTCTTCCTAGGTCCCCCTGACTGACCTCGAAAACAGATCTTGACCTCAGCAAATCGGCACAACCGAAACTAGGCTCGGAGCTCGGCACCTTGTCCAGCATCGAGGTCTACCTTGGAGCTCAGTACTCTGCTTATAGCAGTAAGCCTACCTCGCAGCTTGGTATGTAGGTGGTCCGTCAAGCTGGAAGCCTTATCTAGAAAGGTCCGCCAATTAAGGAAAGTATCGGTCAGCTCAAGATCCGGGAGCAATCTGCGGAATATGTTCACAGAAAGATATGGCTTGGAGATTAGATCCAGATACACCTATGGAAAGGTCCAAGTGATCTCCTTGGCATGAAGTGTGACTCACGCTTCCTGCAATAATATCTTGCCTGATAAGGCAGGGTGTTACACCTTCCTATTCAGGCCACCACGAACCTATGTGTCTAGGGCAAGCAAAGATGTTTAAACATACATTGAATTCTATACTCAAAACCCTCAAAAGATTGTTGTTTGAACCTTCTCTTTGACAAAAGGAGTAGTCACACTTGTGCATGTTCCATACTGCTTGCGCATCCAGACTAACTTAGGCATCAGAGTGGTTTGAGGGTTACCTAACCCGACCATCACACGATGTCTCTTTTCATCCCTGTGCAGGATTGTTGGTGAGCTAAGGACCAATCCAAAATAGGTGCAGCAACACACTTTATCCGTTTATTATCAATGAAGTTGTTCATTTGCTTAACTTTTCTGGGTTAGTTTATGGCATTGATGTTGGAATGACCACTGTTAGTGATGATAAAATGTTAATCTGGTGGTGTTAGTGATTAAAAAAATATTAGTTTTGTTTGGGCGCAATTGGCATTATCAATGAAGTAAAAGTGTTCTTTGAAGATTTCTTTTTCAGTATTATTAATTTTCGTTTTCATATTTCTTTTATCTCATGCATTTTATTTGGCATGAGGCCCTCCTGAATTCACTTTATACTGATACCTCTAATTTCTATATTAAAAGCACGTGGTTATATTGTTTAAACAAAATTTTAAATTCACTTTACACTGATACCATTAATTTCTATGTTAAATGCACGTGGTTAGAATGTTTAAACTTTAAACAAATAAAATTTTTATGCCAACCTTTGAATAAGACCACCTTTCAACAATTCTTCATCAGATTCCCATTTGTCCTTCGATTCTTTTAAACATCTATCCATACTGGTCTAATCCCCTTAATTTTCTCATCTACATCTTTGCTAGATATCATATTCCAAGTTTGTATTTCATTTTGGCGATATTCTATTTTATCTTTAATGAGCCGTTTTATTAAGTTGGAATCTACATGATAAGAATTGTTTTCGAGGTATAATTTATTGAGAAAATTTCAATCGTATACCCTATATTATACCTTAATATAATGTGCTCACTTTCTTCGTGATAATATCATTAATATCTCTTATTTTTGAAAACATAGTTCAATCAGACCCCCTTCGTTAGGTCATGGTCATTAATCGATGACATGTCATCGTCCAAAATTCATTAATAATATAATATTACCCTCATCAAGATGTTAACTTGCCATTTTATCTTTTTAATTTTAAATTCCTTTTCTTTTCCCTTCTATTTTTTTTGTATTATTCTCTGGTTTTTGCGATCTATTCTCCGACAAGGTTTCACATTGCTCCCTGGTTTTCGTGATCGGCCTCTGCAACGATGTCACTCTTTGTCATTTTCTCCAATCACATGTACGGCAATGATTCTTATTATTTTCTTCGATCGATCTTGTGCGAAATCAATCTTGAATCTAATCGACATTCAATGAATCGGTAATCAAGATCTGGAGTTTGTGAATATGTAATAACTTTGAACTTTTCTGTTTTTATTTTCCCCTTTTCCATTATCCACTTCAGGGTATTCTGGAGTATATCTTGTAACTTTAGTCCTCTCCTCTTAATTGAGAAGAAACTCAAGGGGGTTTTGTCTTACTCAAGTGGTTTTGTCATGTTTAGTTCTCTACAGGATACGATGAGCTTCGAGAAGATCCGGATTTGTTGTAGATGTGCAGAATCATAAGTCCATCTGAAAATTTTGATTCCATCTATTGTACTTGCAAGTCTTCATCAATAAGAATTTGTTTATATTTTCTATATTTTCAACCATCAGAAACTTCTTGAGAATCATTTGAGAAGGCTTTTGTCACCGGGAGAAGGAGATCGGAGAAAAGAAATGAAGTTGCAGAAGAGTGGATGGGGGAAAAGTTTCATTGCGGAAGAGTGCATGTAGGATGAAATAGAATGAAGTCTTGAACTGGAAACTGTGATTGCATGTAGCTTTGCCGGAGATCAAATTAGAAGGCTTTGAGGGAGAGTTGCAAGGGCAAGGAGAGATGCTGCAAGGAAAGACTGATTTTTGTAAAAATAAATGAGAAAAATATCAAAATCCAAGGGAATGGTGTAGGGGTAAAAGGATTTTTTAACTATTCTGTGAGGCTAATTAACATTTGGGTGTCTTCAAGGGGTGTGTTAATGATATTATCACGAAAAAATGTGAGTGTTTGATATTAAGTTATACCACAGGGGTGTGACTGAAATTTTCTCTAATGTATTTGAACAATGGACACCCTACTACCACTGGGTACCCATACCCCCATCCCCAAAAAATAAATCACCTATATGTACTAGTATCTTTCTTGGGATCTCATCACCATCCATATCTAGTAGGTCTCACACTCAAGAGGTGGATCCTACACCACATAAATGGTGATGGAATTGTTGGATTGTATATTGTATTCAGTGGGATCCACATAGTTATTAAGTTATTAGAATTGTATTTGTATTTGGTTTTGGGTCCATTACATGTATAAGGTATTAATCTGTAATTGTCTAGGTTAGGGTTTCTACGGAGCCTGTATGTTGTCTCTGTGGGGAAATCCCTAATTAAGGTCTGAGCTACGGAGAACATTTTGTTAGGTGAAGAGAGTTATAGAGTTTTCTTAGGAATAAAGAAATTCTCTGTTTCTCTAGGTGGAGGTAAATATTTCGCTTTGGGATATTGAACCACGATAAAATCCTTGTATTGTAGGTTTTCTCGATCTTCGCTTTCTTTTTCATTTGCATTTTCATTCTTAATAAGCTGTATCAGAGCGAGGTTCGATAGATCGTTATGGATCTTGAAGAAGGGAGAGGTGTGTAAAGGTCGGTAGAGAGAGAGAAAGAGAGAGAGAGAGAGAGAGAGAGAGAGAGAGGAGTTGAAAACCGTAAGAAAAAAATGAGTTTTGTTTTTTTTACACCGATCTATTTTTTCAAAGATCATCATTATCTAAGGTCATCATTACAAGAAAGAAAAAAAAGAGAAGAAAAAATGTGTAAAGTGGCTGATGGTGGATCAGGGTAAGGCGAGACCCCTAGTCATTGGTTTCTTCGGGAAAGAGCCATTTGGAAAGGAATGCCACAATCCATTTTGGGAATTGGATATGATACTTGGGTCAATTCGATAAGGGGACCCGACTCCACCCAAGCTCCAGAACTACAATGATCTACCAAGCAATCTCCACATTATACACTAGTAATATCCACAATCATCAAATAAAGAAAGTAGAGAAATAGTAGCAGAAGCAATTTAATATGTGACAGATGCTAACTATGTAATACCATAATATAATATAAATGCTTGTTACATATTTCAATAACTTGTTCCACCAAAATATCGTACTGTATTGAATATACAAATACCCAAATTTAAAAGAGTTAATCTATATCAATAGTTTAGACAGACTGTATAAGTCCATCTACAAAATAATCAGGAGGAAGAGAAAGTATTGGGAGAGCTGCATCAAGCAGAGACTTAATCGCTGCAGGTGTAGCCATCGTCGTGCTCCTTAGAATAGTCCTTGCCCGCAGACGTGTCGCTCGCTAGCGGAGACTCCATATAGTCAGCCACAGAGTAATCCTGCGTCAAAGTCTGAAAACAAGTATCGATACGAAGGGTGAGCTCTCATCCCAGTGCAGTGAGGAATCGAGTATCACATGCCATGCAATGAATATGATGTAGTTCTAATGTTAGTTCAATGGTTATAGGTTCTATAAGTGTCTGATTGATGTGTCCGCTACAGTTTTCGACCATACCTACGGATCAACGACTTCCATATCTCATGCACTGGGCAAGGTAGAAGTAGGATGCTCAAGCTTTTACCAAATTGCAATCTATAAGTGGATCCCCTCTTAGGTTTTCGGCCCAAGGATTGTCACCTCCCTTTTGCTAGAACCCAAGGGTAATGTAACCACCTAATGCCTATCATGTGCATAGTATAAAGTAATGGGGCTGTATCCCAACAAAGAACCCCGGTCCCCTATTCCTTGGGCTATCGTGTTCCCGCTAGGATGTTAGCAACCTGTGTATCCATGTGTAAGCACTCCATTTTTACCATCCCCAGCTGAACAAAATCTTACTGGAGTGTAGACAATAAAGTAGGAGAGATAAGAGAAAGTTTAGAAAAATACAAGGGAGGGCTAGTGAAACTTAAATTTGGAAAAATACAAGGGAGGCTAGTGAAACTTTCTCAGAAGTAACAATTGATCAGTCCCTACATGCTATCTATAGAGTTTTGAGAATAACTAAAATGATCCCCAATGTGCAAAAGCCTAAGTGAAGCCATACGGTAGGTTGGTGGATCTCAATACAAGGTTTGGATTTTGGCTGCTACTTCGACATGATTTTCGATGGGTCCCATAGCAAGGCCATGGGCTACAACCTGCATGGATGTGTAGGTCGTGAAAATACCTTCGAAATTAGACCAGAATCACTTAATTCCGATATCAAACTAAGATGATATGACGATTTTAGTATGGGAATAAGTAAAGGGTATTTTCTAAAATTAATAATAAATATCTAGGGGTTTGCATGTAAATTATTGTAAGTTTAATTATTTAAACTTCATCTCCTCATATCTTACTCATCCGACGTTCGAACCCGATGATTCAAGCGTCATTATTCATCATTTTTGGTGCTCTACAAAGTGGAGTGAAAAATCTGGAGCAGAGGCCTTCAAAAGATTTCGTACAGAATTACAACCGAAATGGTCCTTAAAATGAGAGAGAGAAAACCCAGTCAACTCAACTTAATCCAAGTCAATCCAATCCAGCCCAGTCAAACCAGTTCAGTCCAACCTAGACCAACCTAGACCATTTTGAACCAAACCGGTTAAAGAGAGAATCAAAAAATAGATTGAGGGAGAGATAGATCAGTTGGATTTTTAGAAAGAAATAAAAAAAATAAAAAAATGGAAAAGAAGACCAACCTGGCCGAGAAAGACAAGGAGATGGAAGGTGAAGGAAAAAAAAAGGAAAGAAGACTGTACGGAGTCGGTTTGATTCCAATAGAGAAAGAGAGTGAGAGAAATATGAAGCAATGAGATTCTTGGTTTTGACATATAAGAATGAGAACTCAATTGAGAGAGATTGACCGATAAAATTGGAAAGAAAAATTAATGGAAAGAATATCAAGAGAAAGATGAAGAGAAGGAAAGAAGGTAAAAGAAAAATAGAAAGCTTGAGAGGCTGAAAAGGGGATGGAAAGAAGACAGATTCTGAAAAGGCCCGGATAGAATAGAGAAGAAGGGGAGAGCTATGAGATTTAGAGAGAAGGAAAGAGAGATTGATAGATGGACTAGCTTGGAGTCGGTTGGAGCTATAGATGGAAAGGAAAACAATAAAAAGAAAGAAGATTAAGAATGAGAGAATCTTATTGAGAGAAAAGGAAATCGAGAAAGAGGGAGTCGGTGAGAGAGAAAGGACAAGGAAAGAAAGTTGAGAAAATAGAAAGCAAGTAAGTGAGAAGAAAGAAAGATTGAGGGGAGAGGAACTCAAAAACCAGAAGAAGAGGGGAGAGATCGAAACCGGGAGAGGAGGGGAGAAACAGATTAAGAGATAGATTGAGAAAAGAAAAAGGGGAAGATGAAGAAGAAGATGAAGAAGAAGAAGAAGGGGGCTACAGAGCAAACTCGAGGGACTGAGAAAAAAGAATTGGAGACGAGAGGACCTGAAGGTGTGGTTTTGAGAAAGAGAAGAGAGAAATTGAGGAGAGGAACTGAAGAGTCGTAGACCAACCTACAGAACCAGAAAAAATTAAATCGAGAATAGAAGAAGAAGACATGAAGGGAGAACAAGAGCAAAGCAGAAGAAGATAGAGCACATCGAAGAAGAAGAATCAGAGGCAGAGGAAAAGGAAGATACAGGAAAGAAGGTAAGATACCTTACCTGATATACCGATCTGCTATCTATTACATCTCAGACTGATTTGTTCCATTAAACCTGGTCTTCTTCCCATCGCTGGACTGACCTCTCCATTAAACCATATCCCTGATCAATAAACCTAGCCGTGCAAACGAGAACTACCCTCTTCACCTGCTTCTTCCGCAATCACAATCGCCCTGATGCCACTTTGCTGCAGCAGCCCACTGGTTCACCATCTGTCACATTCATCTTCCATACCAAACCTCTCCATTACCAACAATCAGACCACACTACCCACTTGTCACCACCATCAGCCTCCCTCACACTGCCACATGCCATCACACCTGCAAGCTTCCCAACCTAAACCTTAAGCCCACTGTTACCTTCATCCATCTTACCCGTAACCAGCCACAATTCAGCCATTGAACCTAAACTTCACCT
Organism: Protea cynaroides; assembly: GCA_028583415.1. NCBI lineage: Eukaryota > Viridiplantae > Streptophyta > Magnoliopsida > Proteales > Proteaceae > Protea > Protea cynaroides. The sequence continues at coordinate 47,382,474 of CM053269.1, read as the reverse complement.
ACAATACTCCACAGCAAGCCACCCTACACTCCATCTTATCCCTATGCCATAACCGACTTGTATGGATTGTTGCACCTTGGGATCACACCCCACAGTCCCTTGCAATGATCCAGGCCATTAAAGCCAACCCTGTGTCACCAGGATCCAAATCATCTCCTCCCTGTACTTCAGGGAGGAGGGAGACGCCCCTGTCGGATGGCCGACACGTGACTCTCAAAAAAATCCGAGCCCCACGTTCAAGCAGACACTCAACCGATAAGCAAAGCTGACAGGGGATGTCGGCTCGGACGTGGGGCTCGGATTTTTCAGAGAGTCATGTGTCGGCCATCCGACGGGGGCGTCTCCCTCCTCCCTGAAGTACAGGGAGGAGACATTAGGATCCGTGTCACCAACCATCTCAATACCAGCAATTGAAAATCTTGAACCACAACAGTCCCATCCCAATCTCCTTACACCTCACCAATAGTCCAATACCCATGCATTGTCCAATTTAATGCCATTAGTCCAGTCATGGTTTGAAATCGTAAAGTGATCAGTTTGTCCCGTGCTTTGAATTTAATGTGATCAAATTGATCTGAATATGCTTGAATTTAAGGTAATAAAATTGATCAGATTATGCTTGAATTTAAGGTGATGAAATTGATCTGATTATGCTTGAATTTAAGGTGATGAAATTTGATCTAACTATGATCTGAATTTTAATATGATGAAATTGATCCGATCATATGGAATTTTGATGCAATTGAAATTGATCATATGAAATTTTGATGAAATTGATCCGATCATATGGAATTTTGATGAAATCGAAATTGATCAGATCATATGGAATTTTGATGAAAATAAAATTGATCCGACCATATGCTTGGAATTTTTGATGAAATTGGACTATTGATCTTGGAATTTTGATAAAATTGGATTATTGATCTTAGAATTTTAATTTGATATGTTGATCATAATTTTTCCTTGATTTGAGTAATCTGAATGGTTAGATTGTTAATTTGAGTAATCTAAACTGTTGGATTGTCATCAAAAGTGATTTAAATGGATATAGGCGGTTAGATTATCATTGTGAGTGATTTGAACCGTTGGATTTGGATCATGAGTGATTTAAATAAATTTGAACCGTTAAATTGTCATAATATCAGATGAATTTCAACCATTGAATTGACATTAGGACTGATCTAGCCATTAATTTCCTAATATATTCATGATTATATCCTAATGTGAGATGGGAGCCGTTGATCTTGACTGCTTTGATGAAATTTAAGGTGTTGAATTTAATGATAATATTTTAAAGAGATCTAACCATTGATCGATGATCTGATCTTAAGATATTGAGAGATTCACATTAGATCTTAACCATAGATCTAGAGAATCGCATCTGATATATACTGAGACATTAATTTGATTGAGAATGAAACATTTGATATATGTCTGTTATCTTGATACTCATATGCCATGTTTTCTTGCCATATTGATTCATATGCTTCATTGTTATATTTGAGATGATATATGTTGTTACTTGCCTTGTTTGAATGATATTTATTGTTGGCAATAACTTAATTTCTACAACACCCTAGTCGAACTGCTATATTTGTACACCTAAGAGACATATTAGGTGTGCGGACGTGTATGTAGGCACCCGCATTCACGGGAAGGGTAAGAATGAAAATGTTAAATTTTAATCAAGAGATGAAGCCTAGCCCAATAAATGACAAATTAGGGTTTTAGGTCAAGGGTAGCTTAGGACGATCCCTACCCCTCAGCTCATCTCCTCTAGGGTACAGCGAACTAGATAGGTGTGATGTGAATCGAACCATAGAGTATTTAGGTTCCACACCCTAATCTTGAAAGAACACATCGATGATTGAATCCGCATTCGAACTATGCGGACCCTGATTCTTAGGGCAGTACCCTAAGATACGTAGGCAGTTTGGAGAGATTCTCAAACACGGACTCATATACCCTTGCTCCCTGAGAGTAGAGAGAGACAGATTGCTCCCTGAGAATAGGGAGAGATAGATTGCTCCCTGAGAGTAGAGAGAAACATATTGCTCACTGAGAGTAGAGAGGACAAATTTCTCCCAGAGAGTAGAGAGAGATAGATTGCTCCCTGAGAGTAGAGAGAGATATATTGCTCCTTGAGAGTAGAGAGAGATAGATTACTCTCCGAGAGTGGAGAGAAATAGATTGCTCCCCGAGAATAGATAGGGAGAGATTGCTCCCCGAGAGTAGAGAGAGACAAATTGTTCGTCGAGAATAGAGAGAGACAGATTACTCCCGGAGAGTAGAGAGACGGATTGCTTCCTGAGAGTATCAAAACATCACAACGAACTACGTTGTACCTGATTTTCAGGACCTCTGAAATATGTAGGCAACTTGGAGGACCTCTCCAAGTGCGGTACACATCTTAGTATTCTTAGGTTTATCCATATCCATATCATATCCATATCCATCTTCCCTTCGACCCATATAGGCTATCTCTAGATTCAATCTTAATCATCATCAAACATAAACTTTAAACTTGAACAATTGAATCTAAGAAAGCTTAAGCATAAACCACATCCATAAACCTTAATTACATTTCATTCGAACTACGTTATGGACTTGATTTTTAGGATTGAAATACGTAGACAATTTGAGATGTCTTAGACATCTTAGATTCGGTGATGACATCTCAGATTCAGTTCATCACCGAACCATACCCCCAACATTCCCCATCCCCAAAAAATAAATCACCTGCATGTACTTGTATCTTTCTTGGGATCTCATCACCATTCATATCTAGTGGGTTTCACACTCAAGAGGTGGATCCTACACCACATAAATAGTGATGGAATTGTTGGATTGTATATTGTATTAAGTGGGATCCACATAGTTATTAAGTTATTAGAATTGTATTTGTATTTGGTTTAGGGTCCATTACATGTATAAGGTATTAATCTGTAATTGTCTAGGTTAGGGTTTCTACGGAGCCTGTATGTTGTCTCTGTGGGGAAATCCCTAATTAAGGTCTGAGCTACAGAGAACACTTTGTTAGGTGGAGAGAATTGTAGAGTTTTCTTAGGAATAAAGAAATTCTCTGTTTCTCTGGGTGGAGGTAAACATTCCGCTTTGAGATGTTGAACCACGATAAAATCCTCGTATTGTATGTTTTCTCGATTTTCGCTTTCTTTTTCATTTGCGTTTGCATCCTTAATAAGCTGTATCAGAGCGAGGTTCGACAGATCGTTATGGATCTTGAAGAAGGGAGAGGTGTGTAAAGGTCGGTAGAGAGAGAGAGAGAGAGAGGAGTTGAAAACCATAAGGAAAAAATGAGTTTTGTTTTTTTTACACCGATCTATTTTTTCAAAGATCATCATTATCTAAGGTCATCATTACAAGAAAGAAAAAAAAGAGAAGAAAAAATGTGTAAGGTGGGTGATGGTGGATCAGGGTAAGGCGAGACCCCTAGTCATTGGTTTCTTCGGGAAGGAGCCATTTGGAAAGGAATGCCACAATCCATTTTGGGAAAATTGGATATGATACTTGGGTCAATTCGATAAGGGGACCCGACTCCACCCAAGATCCAGAACTACAATGATCTACCAAGCAATCTCCACAGTATACACTAGTAATATCCACAATCATCAAATAAAGAAAATAGAGAAATAGTAGCAGAAACAATTTAATATGTGACAGATGCTAACTATGTAATACCATAATATAATATAAATGCTTGTTACGTATTTCAATAACTTGTTCCACCAAAATATCGTACTGTATTGAATATACAAATACCCAAATTTAAAAGAGTTAATCTATATCAATAGTTTAGACACACTGTATAAGTCCATCTACAAAATAATCAGGAGGAAGAGAAAGTATTGGGAGAACTGCATCAAGCAGAGACTTAATCGTTGCAGGTGTAGCCATCGTCGTGCTCCTTAGAATAGTCCTTGCCCGCAGACGTGTCGCTCGCTAGCGGAGACTCCATATAGTCAGCCACAGAGTAATCCTGCGTCAAAGTCTGAAAACAAGTATCGATACGAGGGGTGAGCTCTCATCCCAGTGCAGTGAGGAATCGAGTATCACATGCCATGCAATGAATATGATGTAGTTCTAATGTTAGTTCAATGGTTATAGGTTCTATAAGTGTCTGATTGATGTGTCCGCCACAGTTTTCGACCATACCTACGGATCAACGACTTCCATATCTCATGCACTGGGCAAGGTAGAAGTAGGATGCTCAAGCTTTTACCAAATTGCAATCTATAGGTGGATCCCCTCTTAGGTTTTCGGCCCAAGGATTGTCACCTCCCTTTTGCTAGAACCCAAGGGTAATGTAACCACCTAATGCCTATCATGTGCATAGTATAAAGTAATGGGGCTGTATCCCAACAAAGAACCCCGATCCCCTATTCCTTGGGCTATCGTGTTCCCGCTAGGATGTTAGCAACCTGTGTATCCATGTGTAAGCACTCCATTTTTACCATCCCCAGTTGAACAAAGTCTTACTGGAGTGTAGACAACAAAGTAGGAGAGATAAGAGAAAGTTTAGAAAAATACAAGGGAGGCTAGTGAAACTTTCTCAGAAGTAACAATTGATCAGTCCCTACATGCTATCTATAGAGTTTTGAGAATAACTAAAATGATCCCCAATGTGCAAAAGCCTAAGTGAAGCCATACGGTAGGTTGGTGGATCTCAATACAAGGTTTGGATTTTGGCTGCTACTTCGACATGATTTTCGATGGGTCCCATAGCAAGGCCATGGGCTACAACCTGCATGGATGTGTAGGTCGTGAAAATACCTTCGAAATTAGACCAGAATCACTTAATTCCGATATCAAACTAAGATGATATGACGATTTTAGTCTGGGAATAAGTACAAGGGTATTTTCTAAAATTAATAATAAATATCTAGGGGTTTGCATGTAAATTATTGTAAGTTTAATTATTTAAACTTCATCTCCTCATATCTTACTCATCCGACGTCTGAACCCGATGATTCAAGCGTCATTATTCATCATTTTTGGTGCTCTACAAAGTGGAGTGAAAAATCTGGAGCTGAGGCCTTCAAAAGATTTCGTACAGAATTACAACCGAAATGGTCCATAAAATGAGAGAGAGAAAATCCAGTCAACTCAACTTAATCCAAGTCAATCCAATCCAGCCCAGTCAAACCAGCTCAGTCCAACCTAGTCCAACCTAGACCATTTTGAACCAAACCGGTTAAAGAGAGAATCAAAAAATAGATTGAGGGAGAGATAGATCAGTTGGATTTTTAGAAAGAAATAAAAAAAATAAAAAAATGGAAAGGAAGACCAAGCTGGCCGAGAAAGACAAGGAGATGGAAGGTGAAGGAAGAAAAGGAAAGAAGACTGTACGGGGTCGGTCTGATTCCAATAGAGAAAGCGAGTGAGAGAAATATGAAGCAATGAGATTCTTGGTTTTGACATATAAGAATGGGAACTCAATTGAGAGAGATTGACCGATAAAATTGGAAAGAAAAGTTAATGGAAAGAATATCATGAGAAAGATGAAGAGAAGGAAAGAAGGTAAAAGAAAAATAGAAAGCTTGAGAGGCCGAAAAAGGGATGGAAAGAGGATAGATTTTGAAAAGGCCCGGATAGAATAGAGAAGAAGGGGAGAGCTATGAGATTTAGAGAGAAGGAAAGAGAGATTGATAGATGGACTAGCTTGGAGTCGGTTGGAGCTATAGATGGAAAGGAAAACAATAAAAAGAAAGAAGATTAAGAATGAGAGAATCTTATTGAGAGAAAAGGAAATCGAGAAAGAGGGAGTCGGTGAGAGAGAAAGAACAAGGAAAGAAAGTTGAGAAAATAGAAAGCAAGTAAGTGAGAAGAAAGAAAGATTGAGGGGAGAGGAACTCAAAAACCAGAAGAAGAGGGGAGAGATCGAAACCGGGAGAGGAGGGGAGAAACAGATTAAGAGATAGATTGAGAAAAGAAAAAGGGGAAGATGAAGAAGAAGATGAAGAAGAAGAAGAAGGGGGCTACAGAGCAAACTCGAGGGACTGAGAAAAAAGAATTGGAGACGAGAGGACCTGAAGGTGTGGTTTTGAGAAAGAGAAGAGAGAAATTGAGGAGAGGAACCTGAAGAGTCGTAGACCAACCTACAGAACTAGAGAAAATTAAATCGAGAATAGAAGAAGTAAACATGAAGGGAGAACAAGAGCAAAGCAGAAGAAGATAGAGCAGGTCGAAGAAGAAGAATCAGAGGCAGAGGAAAAGGAAGATACAGGAAAGAAGGTAAGATACCTTACCTGATATACCGATCTGCTATCTATTACATCTCAGACTGATTTGTTCCATTAAACCTGGTCTTCTTCCCATCGCTGGACTGACCTCTCCATTAAACCATATCCCTGATCAATAAACCTAGCCGTGCAAACGAGAACTACCCTCTTCACCTGCTTCTTCCGCAATCACAATCGCCCTGATGCCACTTTGCTGCAGCAGCCCACTGGTTCACCATCTGTCACATTCATCTTCCATACCAAACCTCTCCATCACCAACAATCAGACCACACTACCCACTTGTCACCACCATCAGCCTCCCTCACACTGCCACATGCCATCACACCTGCAAGTTTCCCAACCTAAACCTTAAGCCCACTGTTACCTTCATCCATCTTACCCGTAACCAGCCACAATTCAGCCATTGAACCTAAACTTCACCTAAAATACTCCACAGCAAGCCACCCTACACTCCATCTTATCCCTATGCCATAACTGACTTTTATGGATTGTTGCACCTTGGGATCACACCCCACAGTCCCTTGCAATGATCCAGGCCATTAAAGCCAACCCTGTGTCACCAGGATTCAAATCGTCTCCTCCCTGTACTTCAGGGAGGAGGGAGACGCCCCCGTCGGATGGCCGACACATGGCTCTCTGAAAAATCCGAGCCCCACGTCCGAGCAGACATCCCCTGTCGGCTCTGCTTGTCGACTGAGTGTCTGCTAGAATGTGGGGCTCGGATTTTTCGAGAGCCACGTGTCGGCCATCCGACGGGGGCGTCTCCCTCCTCCCTGAAGTACAGGGAGGAGACGTTAGGATCCATGTCACCAACCATCTCAATACCAGTAATTGAAAATCTTGAACCACAACAGTCCCATCCCAATCTCCTTACACCTCACCAATAGTCCAATACCCATGCATTGTCCAATTTAATGCCATTAATCTAGTCATGGTCTGAAATCGTAAAGTGATCAGTTTGTCCCGTGCTTTGAATTTAATGTGATCAAATTGATCTGAATATGCTTGAATTTAAGGTGATGAAATTGATCAAATTATGCTTGAATTTAAGGTGATGAAATTGATCTGATTATGCTTGAATTTAAGGTGATGAAATTTGATCTAACTATGATCTGAATTTTAATATGATGAAATTGATCCGATCATATGGAATTTTGATGCAATTGAAATTGATCATATAAAATTTTGATGAAATTGATCAGACCATATGGAATTTTGATGAAATCGAAATTGATAAGATCATATGGAATTTTGATGAAAATAAAATTGATCCGACCATATGATTGGAATTTTTGATGAAATTGGACAAATTGGACTATTGATCTTGGAATTTTGATAAAATTGGATTATTGATCTTAGAATTTTAATTTGATCTGTTGATCATAATTTACCTTGATTTGAGTAATCTGAATGGTTAGATTGTTAATTTGAGTAATCTAAACTGTTGGATTGTCATCAAAAGTGATTTAAATGGATATAGGCGGTTAGATTATCATTGTGAGTGATTTGAACCGTTGGATTTGGATCATGAGTGATTTAAATAAATTTGAACCGTTAGATTGTCATAATATCAGATGAATTTCAACCATTGAATTGACATTAGGACTGATCTAGCCATTGATTTTCTAATATATTCATGATTATATCCTAATGTGAGATGGGAGCCGTTGATCTTGACTGCTTTGATGAAATTTGAGGTGTTGATTTTAATGATAATATTTTAAAGAGATATAACCATTGATCGATGGTCTGATCTTAAGATATTGAGAGATTCACATTAGATCTTAACCATAGATCTAGAGAATCGCATCTGATATATACTGAGACATTAATTTGATTGAGAATGAAACATTTGATATATGTCTGGTATCTTGATACTCATATGCCATGTTTTCTTGCCATATTGATTCATATGCTTCATTGTTATATTTGAGATGATATATGTTGTTACTTGCCTTACTTGAATGATATTTATTGTTAGCAATAACTTAATTTCTACAACACCCTAGTCGAACTGCTATATCTGTACACCTAGGAGACATATTAGGTGTGCGGACGTGTATGTAGGCACCCGCATTCACGGGAAGGATAAGAGTGAAAATGTTAAATTTTAATCAAGAGATGAAGCCTAGCCCAATAAATGACAAATTATGGTTTTAGGTTAAGGGTAGCTTAGGACGATCCCTACCCCTCAGCTCATTTCCTCTAGGGTACAGAGAATTAGATAGGTGTGATGTGAATCGAACCATAGAGTATTTAGGTTCCACACCCTAATCTTGAAAGAACACATCGATGATTGAATCCGCCTTCGAACTATGAGGACCCTGATTCCTAGGGCAGTACCCTAAGATACGTAGGCAGTTTGGAGAGATTCCCAAACACGGACTCATATACCCTTGCTCCCTAAGAGTAGAGAGAGACAGATTGCTCCCTGAAAATAGGGAGAGATAGATTGCTCCCTGAGAGTAGAGAGAAACATATTGCTCCCTGAGAGTAGAGAGGGACAAATTTCTCCCAGAGAGTAGAGAGAGATAGATTGCTCCCTGAGAGTAGAGAGAGAGATATTGCTCCTTGAGAGTAGAGAGAGATAGATTGCTCTCTGAGAGTGGAGAGAAACAGATTGCTCCCCGAGAATAGATAGAGAGAGATTGCTCCCCGAGAGTAGAGAGAGACAGATTGTTCGTCGAGAATAGAGAGAGGCAGATTACTCCCGGAGAGTAGAGAGACGGATTGCTTCCTGAGAGTATCAAAATATCACAACGAACTACGTTGTACCTGATTTTCAGGACCTCTGAAATACGTAGGCAACTTGGAGGACCTCTCCAAGTGCGGTACACATCTTAGTATTCTTAGGTTTATCCATATCCATATCATATCCATATCCATCTTCCCTTCGACCCATATAGGGTATCCCTAGATTCAATCTCAATCATCATCAAACATAAACTTTAAACTTGAACAATTGAATCTAAGAAAGCTTAAGCATAAACCACATCCATAAACCTTAATTATATTTCATTCGAACTACGTTATGGACTTGATTTTTAGGATTGAAATACGTAGACAATTTGAGATGTCTTAGACATCTTAGATTCGGTGATGACATCTCAGATTCAGTTCATCACCGAACCATCGTTGGTTCGGTGCACTGTATATTACTTTGCTTGTTTATTTATTTTCATAACAACCTAGGTTAGAAGAACTTAGTAACTTGACATAGGATCCTCCATGAGCCCTAGTCATCATCTATTGACCATGAACAGTCAGAACCATAAAGTCTAAGAAAAGTAGAATCATATAGGAGGCCGATTTTTGGATCAGACAGCTTTGGGTGCCTAACACCTTCCCAAACTGTACATTGAATACTTACCTGTTCTCCGATAGATCAAAGCCGATATATATTGGGTCAAATGAGTCAATAGAAGTCTTTTTTTATGATGAGATTACCTTTATAGGTCCTAGACCTTAATCTAGGTGGCGACTCCAAATCATTACTGTCCATCAGCGTGGGTGGATTTTTGTTCTCACACCATGCGTTACCTTCCCTTCGTACCTGCACATCATACAAGCTCATACATAACCAACCACACATCCATCCAACATACATAGTTGTTATAATGCAAATGCATGCTCAAGTATCACAAGTATTAGATGACATATTATAACTCACAAACATATACATACAAAATATGTCCGAAGTCTACAGACCCAACCCTTAACTTGTCGACACCAATGGTGCTGCTGAAACTTGGAAGCTGGTAGTAGGCTCCTTCTCTACCTGCTTTGGCTTATCTATTAGATTACATGCATTTCATTATGTTAGTTAAGTATCTTTTAACTTGCATGGAAATGTTCTAAATGTCCCAATGCGGGTTCCAAGATAAGTTGGGAACCCAATAGTTGGTCCCCGAAGGATCTAATTAGGCACTTGGGCTAACAGTAGCCAAGGCGACGGACGGTAAAGGATGGAGGGTGCCACCGAAATCTGCTGTCGACTGAACCTTAATGGTTTTCTGCCTTAGAGAGCCGGTGGATCAAGTCCAATGATCTTGCCGCCGACTCGGCCTCCAGCTTAAGCCCTGTGATTACAGTAAATCCTCTGTGAGCGAGGCAGTGGCATAAGCTACTGGTTGTACCGCCAACCTTGCCTCCGGCTCTTAGAAGGCTTAGCTGGCCTCATGTACTCATGGCTGCCCTAGAGTACAATCGGGGGAAGGCTACCTGGTAGAACGTGCCACCGGTTGAACTCACCCAAAATAAATACTAAGTATGGATCTGGTAGAGGATGGGGCCTTGCTGGCCCCTCTGCCAACCAGACGATACAAGGTCCACATACCGGATCTTGCGGCAAAGGCAGTGTCTCAGCTGCCTGCATAGGTCCGTCGACTGAGTCCGAAAAACCAGACTCAGCGGGGACAATGGACTTAAAAATGGGGGGCATTGACTCCCCAACATTTTTCATCATGTTATTCATGGTGGAAAACACATTTCCCACCCTTGGTATACTTTTGGAGTCAGCAATACTCCATTAATGCCTCCGTTAGAGGGTGGGTGACAAATCCTAACTTCTAGGGTTTGGTGGCCAACCATTAATGATGTCCCAACCACCACCATTAAGGTAAGGAGTCCATACATACTAGGAGGAGGAGAAAGGAAGTAAGCTTACTTGGAAGGGTGAGGGTTCCTCTTGAGCTTCAAGTTTTGAGGTCCAAACCACCTTGACACTCCTCCAAAGCACTCCCTCACCAACCCTCTAAATGTCTAAAAGGGGGACATAAGGGTTGGTCATCTATTTATAGGAAATGAGGAAAAAGAGGGTGACTCCAGTGCATAAGCTAGTGGCAGGGAGTCGGATGACTCATCGCTAGCAGGTCCAAAATATAGCCGCGACATTAGTTCATCGGGCCCCACATTCTGAAATACATGCTGCACCCACCTAAGACCTACTATTACACTGAAGGCCCAGATAGGAAGACTCACATGTGCATTAAATGTACCATCGGGTCTATCACACCCCAATTCTGATCGAACCAGAAGTGTGATTGAACAGCTACCAAACCAACGGTTCACACCAGGATCTCAAAAGATCGTGTCAACACACAAACCACGGGTACAAATCATAGATCATAATATATAAATATAGCAGAAGACTATATTAAAATGAACTAAGTTCTAAATGATAAATAATACTTTAGTCCAATTATTCTCAATGTTACCGAGACATAATTAAAATAATCCCATACAAGTCTTATACACCATACTCAGAAAAGAAATAAATGATCCTAGAGGTACACGCAGAAGTGGCACTCGCATCCTCCTGCTTACACATCCAAAGCAGCAATAGTCCCATAAGCTGGAGCAGTGACGTAGTCCTCTACAGTGTAACCTGCATCAATATCTAGAAATAATATATATTCGAAGGGTGAGCTCACAATTTAGCTCAATAAGATAAGATAATGCAGCAAACAAAATGCATGAGATAACATTCAATATTAGGTCTGGTGAAACTTGCAATGTGCTATGAGGATAAGTTGCAACCACAACCCCATGCACGAGAGTGTGAGCACACCCAGTAGTCAAGACCACACTACCACTGCCGTCCCACAATATTTACTTTGGAATAAAGATAGAGCTAGAGTCTGACGGTCAGACAACAATCCATACACACCGCCCGTCCTCCCCTTGATACTCTACTCTGTACCAATACGTATACCCCTATTGGCAAGGGCTTGCAAGCTGGGTTTCGATACTAACTAATCCTACATGTCACCACAATGTATCCAAGGCCCTACCCCAGCATAGCTCACTACAAAATAGAGATAGAGTTAGAGTCTGACAGTCAAGCTATAATCCACACTACCATCCGTCCTCCCCCTAATACCCTATTTGTACCAAACACGCTAAGGTAGATGGCGATACCAAAAGTTGTTAGTGTGGGGAATGGTCTAAGACACCAACCCCTTCCCACTCCACACACCAACAAAAACATACACATGTTTAACATCACATCCTAACAATAATAATATGCATGAACAGGTAATAGGATAATAAATGATGACATGTTATATGCACAATCATCACACAACAACAACAGGCAGAGCAATAGCAGAGGTTTACTGTATTGGATATTTAGGTTTGGGTCTTGTCCCTTACCTGATGTGTGGTAGCAAGTATTACAGAGTTCGGCTTCGAACAGATTCCTTATGTTTCACCCGTACCTTTAATAACATTAAACAATAATAGATATCAATCCCTTTGTTTACATTTTTCTTTAAAGTTTGCTCATTAGACATCCTAATGGTTTATTCACCTTCCCAAGGTCTGGTATATAGTGTATACGCTTCCTACATTTGCTGGCCAAGGTTTACTAATGTTTTCTAAAAGTGAACAACCTAAAATAAAGGTTTCAAGGTTATTAATCCAACAACGTAGAAAACATACATAAAAATATGACTCAGGGATCCAAGCCCATAAATAGGCTTCTAAAAATCCCAGAAAGATACTGTCAAAAAATGGTCAACATCGGAGGTTTCACCACGTGCCGCACCCTCACGGAAGGTATGCTGTGCGGCACGTCATTGACCTCACATCAAAACGGGGCCGAAACGACTCGATTTTCATACAGTGCTCTTCTTAGATTTTTCTAAGCCTAAATAACAAGTTTGGGTTTGAAAATCCTTTTCTACATCATGTTATGGATACCGATTCAGTTTTCTAGTTAATCGATATTGTTGGATCTAGTTTTAATAACTTATATCCGATTCCAGTAATATAAAAAGGGTTTCTCCTTGGGTTTTAGTCTATAAATCATCCATTCAAATGAATCTCCAAGGCCTAGGGTCCTTAAATCTGGTTATTGATCATTTTCATCCATTTTCCAATATTCATCGGATCACATTCTTCACCGAATCTGATCCAACATTCAAATAGGCCTTGGATGCGTCTCAGTAAAGGTGAAGGAAGATCTTAACCAGGGGAAACATGATCAATGACCCTTTAGCGATTATCTTAATGATTAAATTCAAAAGGAAAACTAAGAAGGTGAGAAATCGATACCCGAAGGATTCCCGTCGGTGGCACTGTCGATGACTTGTTCCCAATGGCGGACAAGATCCTTATTTCTCTTCCTTCCTTCTTCCTTCAGAAACGCGTCAGAGCTCTCCCCTACTCCCTCTTCTCTCTGTCGATTTGCAGAGAATGAAAAGAAAGGATGGAGTATGGTCCATACTCCATTCACGTTGAGATCTCGATAGGATTCCTCACAAGGTAGGTAGGAGGATTTCCCTCATTCTTTCCTTGTTTAATGCACCTAGACGTGATTGTAAAGATGGGTTCTCAACCCAATCCAAACCACGGGTCTCACGTTGGGTTGGTCACCAACCTAGACTCAGTGATGAGGTGCGGCACGAGGTGGTGCGGCACATGACCGACCGCACCCTCTTGGCATTATGCTGGACCCTTAACTGAACCCTGTTTAAATGTTTTAAATGTTTTAAGCACAAGGTTCGAGTTGGTTTACCTTCATTGGGTTCCGTTGATCTGGTTCATGTTGGTTTACTTGTGGTTCGTTATCCGACCATCTCATCTGGCTCGATTATGATTGGAAGACTTGTCATGACATGAAACCTAAATTAGATTGGGTTCGTGAAATGCAGGTCTTACAAGGTCTATGTTGATGATGTCAGCTGGCTGAGTAGGAAGACCTGATAGGACGAAAATCTAAGTCAGTAGGGGATTTCTGATGCAGGGGTCGTACAGGAAGGCGAGCCCCTTTTGACGGTAAGGGTCTTGTCGGCTTTGGGGTTGGCAAAAGAAAAAGAACTCTGGCAGGAAGGTGGTCCAAGGATAGAAGCAGATATACAATCCACCTTGGATTGGATCTTAGAGTTACCATCAGAAGGAGCTGTTGATCAGGATGGTAACAGGGTTACTCAGTTTAACCCAGAACAGAGTAGATCGTCGACGATGGTGTTTTCTTTCGGAGTTTCATTGGCGGGAAATCATGCTTTGTAGGTTCGTTGCAGGTTTTGTAAGTACCACCGGTCAGTAAGGTAGCCAGTTACAGGGATCAGAATGGATCGGTAGTATCTCTGGTTTGTTGCATGTGGGTTCTGATCAACAAGGGTAGGGAATCTCTTTGTTTGGTAGGGATTCAGGGAATGACCCTATGGAAGTTGAAGCAGGGTTGCATGCAACAAGTAGTGGATTTGGTAGGAGGTTTTCCCTTGGATAGTACATATATGCAGGTGATCCGAACTCTGTTCTTCCCACACCCCCCACCCCCACAAAAAAAACATCAGGCTTGACTTGTTTTAAGAGTATTGAGTGCAACAATAGCTGTGTGTTATCCAAGATTTGAAACTAGTCACTGTATCAGATGGAAGAGGCCTCTAATTTTCTGATGTTAAGTAGAATGCATGGTAGCAACTGTTTTTTTTCCTTGCTTAATTAAATGAATGTTCTTCTGGCTGTTAATTATTGTAGGTTTTTAGTCGCCTTAAGTAGTTGTGTTTGTGCTTGGTAGTACACTTCTTGAAAGGATTATAGCCTAGATGTTATATATGTATTTATTATAGTTTAAGATGAGTAATAGTTTGCAAAACTGTTTCAGACTTTTTCCAGTAGTGGAGCTCAACCATGAGTTTGATTCTGTATTACAAAGGAAAAAATTGGTTTGATGCTTCATAAGTGATTCCCTGAAAATGGGATCCTAGTTTGCTTTCACAGGTTCAGTCGTAAGTCCAAATCCGAATGGGAAGAGTGGATCATAATATTTATCACCCACATTCATTGGGAGCTGATCAACAGTTTTGAAACAAGTATGAGCAAGTTTACCAGTGAATCCATAGTCACCAAAAAGAACATCAGCAACACCTTGTCCTTCTGTTCCTGGAAGCCAAGCAGCCACAAGAGCATCCATTTTCTCAACGTAAGGCTGGATAGATATAGGGTGGCCAGAAATGATCACAACACCACACACATTGGTGATTATGGTTAGATCAGTGTCAGGAAGTGTAAGGTCTAAGCTGTCATCAAATGTCTCTGCATATGGTGGTTTACCCACAACAACAATGGCATAGGAAAAGTTGTTGGAACTGACAGAGGTGCTGTGAGGGTTCTCTTCATAGATGAGTTGGGTGGATGGATCAACAGTCTTCTTGATGGCCTCCAGGATTGTGGCTCCTGTTCATGACAAGGGTATCTTCTCATTAAATCAAATTGAACGGTTTTACCAAGTTAGAAAACTAATTACTTCTCACCAGAAAACACATGTGGTAGACAATGAAGATTGCAAAATCAAAGCTTGTAAACAAACCAATTGTGAGGTTATTTCCGTCGAGCCCTTGCCATTGGATAGTCCACCCACCACACTGAGCACCCAAGTCATCTGCGTGGCTTCCAGCAACAAGGATCTTGGTTGCCTTCTTTGGAAGGGGTAGCAGTGGATTATCAGCATTTTCACCATTTTTCAGAAGAACAAGTGATTTTCCTACTGCTTCCTTTGCCAATTCTCTGTGCTCCTGTTAAATTCAAAATTCTTTATCAATGGTATTTCAATCATTAGGAAAAACAGGGCTTAAAACTTCACCAGCCAGTCAGCAAAGTCAACACTCAGAAACTGAGATTCATTAGGGAGATTGACCTACTAACCTGACTTCAAGCTGGTTAACCAAGCTAAGATCAGGCAATGGATTCTCAAAAATACCCATGATAAACTTAACCTACCCTCCTCACAGCGTCATCAATCCGACTCATGGGTATGAAGTTGTTCTTCACCTGGAACTTCAGTTCACCAATGAACTCTGTATAGTTGTATGGAACCATGAACTGCAACAGCAGCAAAAGGATATTACAACAATGTATAACTTCCATATACCTGCTTGAGGATGCTTAATTTAAGTCTTCAAGAAATATTATGTTGTAGTCCATTATTTCAAACGCAAGAGCTTTTAACATTGCAAAATGATCACGTCTAGTTTTCACTGACCATGTCAATGCCTGCATGAACTCCAGCTTGAACAGAATATGAATAGTTAGCATATGGTGGAGAGGTAATCCTATCAATACCCTGCCAATCTGAGATGACAAAACCCTGCAATTCATCAAGAGAGACATTTACTTGTCAAGTTAAATTGCTATAGCAGAGAAAAAAATCCAAATTGAAAGTTTCTGAAAAATGTTTTACCCTGAAATGGAGTTTGTTCTCAAGGAAGCCTGTGACAAGATCATAATTAGCATGCATTTTCTTCCCGTTCCAGCTTGAGTAGGAGATTATGACCGTTGAGACACGGTTGAAGATTGAACTGTAGTATCCTGGCATGTGAACTCTAAGCAATCCATGCCAGTCAATGAGTGTTGTTCTCATTGATGCCGTTGGTCGTGCCAGCATCACCCACATAATGCTTAGCACAAGCAGCAACTTTGCCTCTGCAAGAGTAATAGATGTATTAGGGTGGAATTTTGTGAAAATGTTGCTTCTGTCATTTCATATTGTTTTGTAATTATCAAAATGTATTTAGTAATAACAACATAACAAATTGGACTTTGAGAAGAACTCAATTTCTTATTATGTTCACAATTACCACTGAGAAGCTCAAATTAAATATAAAATCAGTAAATGAAATGAAATGACTGTTTTCTAAAATACTTTCTTTTATTTGGTGGCAACCAGAAAAACTATCTGATGTTTTACCAAAGAAGAACACAGTAAGGTTCAGCTGTGTGTTGGGAGAATCTTGATCAATTCAATGAACACTTTGGGATTAACAGGAATATTATTGAGGCTCCAACCACAATTTCTGTGCTAACTGAAGATGAAACAGAGAGCAGTAGGTTTTGCTTCCATAAAAGGTAAGCAAAAGAGATAGACTTGAAAATGAAACACTAGATAAGAGAACATAAGAATATAGCTATAGCTTACAAAGGTTCTTACCTTCAAGCAACATATGGAACACCCTTTCTAGAATTTGCAGGGTTCTCTCCTTGTAAACCAGGTATAAGCTCTGTCATTGCCTGAACAATCTTGGGGTCTTCGCTGTAGCTTTCAAAGCACTGGCCCCATCTAGGATCCCTGCATACCTAATAGAGTAAAGTAGCAAGCAAAAAACATCAGCAGACAAAGAAAAGATCTATTTTTATCAAACAAGATTCTATTATTCTCAATAAGCTCTGGAATCAGATCTAGAGCAGCGTTATCAAAAAACATTCTGCTCTCAAAAAAATGACTCGAGAGCTGAAGTCATAAAATGATTCCAGAGCAAAAGCAATGGATAAGGAACAAGAGTGTTATTAAACGGGGCCTAAGGCTCCTGAAAAATATTATATTCTTCCCCTTGGCTTCTACAAAGCTTCTAACGTGACATTGTGCTCTCTTTTTCTGGTCTACTGAGTAAATGCAATTTCACCCATCCTGTTAATTGACCATCAGGTATGTCAAAATTAAATGAATGTGCGCTTCTAGAGATTTTTCTAAACCTCTGAACACCATTAAACCTCTTACCACCTCTGATGTGCTTACAGGTTCACTTGATAGAGAATGCACTGAATTGAACATCCTTTGTTCATAAAAAACAACAAATTGATCATGCAAGCAACATCTTTGCTATTCTCTCTCCTCCCCCCCAATCGCACAAAAAATATGCAGTTTGTCTCTCCCTTGGATGTTTCTGAAACTTAAAATCCCTGTGAATAATGTGTTGCCGCAGCCATTCTAATTCCTTGGTTCCATGAAATAACTGTTTTGTTTTGTAGGTTCCTGCCCCTCTTTCTCTCTCTTCATTGTCAGAAGCTTGCTGTCTTAAGTCCAACTTTGAATAATTTTCTTGATTGCACTAATTTTGTCATCGTTGTCTGACAATCCAGCCTTGAACTTGTCAACAAACTCCTCTTTGGGGGACTGTCCTTGGTCTTAAACAAGGACACGATGGCCCACATGGTTCATTGTGACATTAGGTGTTCTAGCTAATTGCACCTACAGTTTCAGTTCGAGATTTAAAAAAGAATGAAATGACTTTGGTTTTATTGCTTTTTGGTTAGAGTACACACATAATGGTCAATGTTCTTCCACTGGATAGATTATTCCCCCGGTAGAGATTTTCAGGATTCAGAAAATATTTCATGATGTTCACTTCAATTGAAAACCTATTTGAGCGTAGATTAAAAGACCCTAGCCTGAGAAGTATGATGGGGTTTCGCAGAAAAACTGGTTGTTCTAAGAGGTCTGGGGTTTCCAACTATCAACAGTGTGTGCTATCAGGGATTTTTTGTTTTTCCATTTATCTTTGTTGTTCTCAGGGAACTGTGGGGAGTTCTTGAAGTCATGCTTAGGTCTCTGACGACTGATTGCTGAAGAAAAGATCCTTCGAGGCCTCGAGGTTCTAGACTGTACAATTCATGTGACCCAAAACATGAATCAGTCTCCTTTAATTTGGTTAATGCATTTGTATCTGTTTTGTCCCCTGTCACATCTAAAGGAAGGCATCTGAAAAAACCTATGGAGTGAAAATAGGAGAAAGAAGATTATTTTTGCAGTTTAAAAAAAGAGCCTAGTGGCAATCAGACCAGATTGGAGCAGGACTGGACCTGTGGAACAAACATATAGACACTAATAGTGCGTTCACCATTTTCAGCAACCAGCTTCTTTAGAGTCCTCTGCAAGGAAAACTGAGGATTGAGTTGATTCAAAGTTCACTAAGCAGACAGTGACAAAGCTGCTTCCAACATGAGATTTGGGATCTTAACACATTCAAGGAGTTAGTGCAATGCTAACTGAATTGTTAAAGTTCAAAACTTCCTACTGACCGGATTGACACCATCCTTCCGCTATGGCAGCTCTGCCTTTACACTCCATGTACCAGGATTTAGTAATGTTCATTTTATACTATAGCTAATAATCAGCATTAATGGCTGTTACCATCCATGATTATACAGGACGACGTCTTGCTGCTGGAAGGAACCAGATTGATACCCTAACTCCGGAGGTTGCAAGAAGCAGAAGCTTGAGAAGCTCTTGAAAGAAGCAAGGCTGGCCACAAGATAAGGCCTGGATTTAATCTGGTGGTTTCACATAGATGGTCTGTATAAAGTAGCAGACACGGATGCAAAGTGTAAACTCATATGCTTTGGGGGAATTTTAATCTTTTGGTCCTTTGCTTTAACCAATTTTCTCTGTGGGTTACTTTGCTATTGTCAGAAATTTTAGTAGGGTCTTGCTCTATGTAACCACTGATGCTGTCACCATAACAAACTTGCTCCTCTTGGCATGTTAGTGAGGGCAATGATAATACATACCATAATTAAAATCTGAGAAAGGGCTTCCTGTCCGGCTGTGTGGATCCTACACTGGTACGGGACCAATAGGAATACATGCATAGGCATCCAACTAAGGGGGCGGGGTGCTTAGTTCACCCTTCCTGTCTCTGGGCACAGGTACACACTGCCAGACATTTCCCTTAAAAATCTTTTATTATACAACAATGCAGACTACATAATAGCCCCTTTATCTTATCTTGGAGAGGGGATAGGAGAGGGGATTGAAAAATGGTTACAAGCTATGCAAAATTTTCCCCATGAGCGAATTTGTAAGAGAGAGAGAGAGAGAGAGAGAGAGAGAGAGAGAGAGAGAGAGAGAGAACAGGAAAGATGTATTATAGACCACTAAGGAGCTTTCAAAGAGCTTGATTCTGTATTACAAAGGAAAAAACTTGGCTTGTTAACTTGTTAAACAGAGAAGAAATGAGCTTGATTCTGTATTATGAAGGAAAAAACTTCGCTTGATGCTTCATAAGTGATTCCCTGAAAATGGGATCCTAGTTTGCCTTCACAGGTTCTGTTGTAAGTCCAAATCCGAATGGGAAGAGTGGATCATAATATTTATCACCGACATTCATTGGGAGCTGATCAACAGTCTTGAACCAAGTACGAGCAAGTTTACCAGTGAATCCATAGTCACCAAAAAGAACATCAGCAACACCTTGGCCTTCTGTTCCTGGAAGCCAAGCAGCCACAAGAGCATCCATTTTCTCAACGTAAGGCTGGATTACTACAGGGCGGCCAGAAATGATCACAACAACACATTTGACAGCACCACACACATTGGTGATTGTGGTTAGATCAGTGGCAGGAAGTGTAAGGTTTAAGCTGTCACCAGCTGTCTCTGCATATGGTGGTTCACCCACAACAACAATGGCATAGGAAAATTGGTTGGAACTGACAAAGGTACTGTCAGGGTTCTCCTCATAGATGAGTTGGGTGGATGGATCAACAGTCTTCTTGATGGCCTCCAGGATTGTGGTTCCTGTTCATGACGAGGGTATATTCTCATTAAATCTAATTGAACAGTTTTACCAAGTTACAAACTAATTACTTCCCACCAGAAAACACATGTAGTAGACATTGAAGACTGCAAAATCATAGCTTGTAAACATACCAATTGTGAGGTTATTTCCATCGAGCCCTTGCCATTGGATAGTCCACCCACCACACTGAGCACCCAAGTCATCTGCATGGCTTCCAGCAACAAGGATCTTGCTTGCCTTCTTGGGAAGGGGTAGCAGTGGACTGTCGGCATTTTCTCCGTTTTTCAGAAGAACAAGTGATTTTCTTACTGCTTCCTTTGCCAATTCTCTGTGCTCCTGTTAAATTCAAAATTCTTTATCAATGGTTTTTTAATCATTAGGAAAAACAGGGCTTGAAACTTCACCAGCCAGTCAGCAAAGTCAAAACTCAGAAACTGAGATTCATTGGGGAGATGGACCTACTAACCTGAGTTCCAAGCTGGTTAACCAAGCTAAGATCAGCCAATGGATTCTCAAAAATACCCATGATAAACTTAACCTTTAAAATCCTCCTCACAGCATCATCAATCCGACTCATGGGTATGAAGTTGTTCTTCACCTGGAACGTTAGTTCATCAATGAACTCTGTATAGTTGTATGGAACCATGAACTGCAACAACAGAAAAAAGGACATTACAACAATGTATAACTTCCATATACCTGCTTGAGGATGCTTAATATAAGTCTTCAAGAAATATTATGTTGTAGTCTATTATTTCAAACACAACAGCTTTTAACATAGCAAAATGATCAAGTCTAGTTTTCACTGACCATGTCAATGCCTGCATGAACTCCAGCTTGAACAGAATATGAGTAGTTAGCATGCGGTGGAGTGGTAATCCTATCAATACCCTGCCAATCTGAGATGACAAAACCCTGCAATTCATCAAGAGATAGACATTTACTTGTCAGATTCAGTTGTTATAGCAGAGAAATCCAAATTGAAAGTTTCTGAAAAATGTTTTACCCTGAAACGGAGTTTGTTTTTAAGGAAGCCTGTGACAAGATCATAATTAGCATGCATCTTCTTTCCGTTCCAGCTTGAGTAGGAAATCATGACAGTTGAGACACCTTTGATGATTGAACTGTAATATCCTGGCATGTGGATGCTAAGCAATCCATGCCAGTCGATGACAGTGTTGTTCTCATTGATGCCATCGGTTGTGCCACCATCGCCCACATAATGCTTAGCACAAGCAGCAACTTTGTCTCTGCAAGAGTAATAGATGTATTAGGGTGGAATTTTGTGAAAATGTTGCTTCTGTCATTTCATATTGTTTTTGTAATTATCAAGATGTATTTAGTAATAACAACATAAAAAATTGGACTTTGAGAAGGAACTCAATAAAATATGTTCACAACTAGCACTGAGAAGCCCACATTAGATAGAAAATCAGTAAATGGAATGAAATGACTGTTTTCTAAAGCACATACTTTTATTTGGTGGCAAGCAGAAAAACAATCTGATGTTTTACAAAATAAGAACACAGTAATAACCTGCCTTTAGATTAGTGCATCAGGTTCAGCTGTGTGTTTGGGGAATCTCAGTCAATTCAATGAGCACTTTGGGATTAACAGAAATATTATTGAGGCTCCAATCACAATTTCTGAAGATGAAGTTTTATATTGGTATCCAACACACAGACAATTTACTAGTCAAAGTAAGAAAATGGAGGGGAATATGCTCTTCTTTGCCTTTTCCTCTTTAAACCACTTAGGCATAAACCATAAAATATGTCCACAAGTGTTGACCTAATGCATTGGTGACAAAATAATCCAGATGAAGCTGTCTGTGACTTATTATATTCCTAATCAAACTGACAGAAGACTGATGATAAGAGATTCACATTGCAATCATATCACAAATAGCTGCAAATTACGTTCTTGGTGATTCCAATGTGAATGCATATTACTTATGATTTTTATCAAACATACCAGAGGATCATAAATTAGTTCATATCTAACAGGAGAAAACTCTTTACATTTATTAATAAAGCATATTTAGGCAAAGAAATTTGCCCAAGACTGAAGGTACAGAAAGCAGTAGGTTTTGTTTCCATAAAAGGTAAGCAAAAGAGAAATAGACTTGAAAATGAAACACTAAGCTAGAGCTTACAAAGGTTCTTACTTTCCAGCAACATATGGAACACCCTTTCTAGAATTTGCAGGGATATCTCCTTGTAAACCAGGTATAATCTCTGTCATTGCTTGAACAATCTTGTGGTCTTCGCTGTAGCTTTCATAGCACCGGCCCCATCTAGGATCCCTGCATACCTAATAGAGTAAAGTAGCAAGCAGAAAACATCAGCAGACAAAGAAAAGGTCTAAATTTCTTCAACAGAATTAAACTCCAAACAGTTAGCTCCTTAAGAGAAATCAGTACTTGTCTTTAGTATACATACTGCTATACAAGGAGCAAAAACATAGGGAATGCCAGTTGCTCTAACTTCAAGAGCAGTTGCAGCTCCAATCTTCTTAGCAAGTTCAGGATCCCTGGTCAACCATAACATTCACTATAGAGGTCAGAAATCTAACAAGTTTTATATTATTACACTTTGTTAGATAATGCTTCAAAATCCAGTTAAAAATCAAAGCAACAAAAGAGTTTGTTAGAGGCTAATAAGACAAGACTGTTTAAATTGTGAAAATCCAGATAATTTTAGTGCAAGATTAAATCAACTTGCCTGGTAACCCCAAGACCAACATTGTGAGGAAATATTGTTGCCCCATAGACATTGTTGTGGCCATGAACAGCATCAATTCCATAGATCATTGGAATCCCAAGACGAGTAGACAGTGCGCCATTCTGGAAATCGTTCACCATGTTAATCCAAGTCTCTGGAGAAGCACCAGTAGCTGGTACACTCCCTCCACCACTCAACACACTCCCTGTGATCAAAACAGGGATTTTTCATGAATGAGTGTAAAATATGGATATAAAACAGGAAGTGTCTGGTTGAAGAAATGATGATATTTACCAATGAAGTAATTCTTCATGATATCAGAAGATGCAACGCTTCGTTCAATCTGTGTCATCTGGCCAATCTTTTCTTCTAAAGTCATCCGGCTCATCAGGTCCTTGATCCGAGCATTCAAGGGCTGTTTAGGGTCCTTATACTTCAAATAATCAGCCCTAGCTATGATTGCCCAGTAGCATAAAAACAGAAGCCCCATTGAGGGGATAAAATATCTCCCCATCTTCAGTTCCCAATATCTTTTTGGACTGAAAAACCAGACAACTGTCAAAGATATGAGGAAAAATCCACAGCATTTCTTATGGAACAATATAGAAAATACAATTTTCTGAGACTTGAATGAATGAACACAAGAAAATGATAACCCTTATTGAAATGCATAATAATTCCAACTTCAGCTGCTAAATCTGGCAATAACCAGTGAAAAAATAATCCAGAAAATTGCTACATTGTCAAACTTTGCATTCATCTGATTCAAC
Source organism: Protea cynaroides (assembly GCA_028583415.1). Lineage (NCBI taxonomy): Eukaryota > Viridiplantae > Streptophyta > Magnoliopsida > Proteales > Proteaceae > Protea > Protea cynaroides. Next base: position 47,358,423 of record CM053269.1, on the reverse strand, counting down.
CAAGTAGAAGAGTAAAACCAAGACAAAATATCTAAAACCCATAAATGTGCAAAGGCATTGATGTAAAAATTTCAATGGGGGGAAGGGAAAAAAAGCAAAAGAAGAACTGGTGAATCAATATGGTAAACTTAAAATGAATGAGAAATGAACTGAAACAAGAGACATTCTATGCTAATGCCATTCAAGCTAAAACAACCAATTGAAGAAATAATCACTATAATGGATTCATAGTAGCAGAAATAAAAACTTAGACACTTAAACAGATCAAATAACACTTACAGAGGAGTTGAGGAACACTGGAAGAGGAAGAGAAGAATCTCTGTTCTATTCTTATTTCTTCCCTCCTCAGTTTCAGTGACAAAGGGAGCTTGCCAGTAAGAGTTCACATATAAGTCATTTCTATTTATAGAAAAAAAAATCCAGATCCATTCTGACTTGTCTGGTCGGTATTCAGCTAAGTCTGAAAATAATTTTTTTTTTGGAATAAAATTAAGTGAAAATTGTATATGATACATCCCTACACGGTCAAGCATCAGCCGTTGGATAAGTCAACGACTACTATAAGCTGAGTCATTATTTGACCGTTAGAGACAATTTTCTTTTGTCATCATTTTATCATAAAATAATAATAATTATAGGTTGGAATAGAGGAAGGGCGATTTGGGTGGCCCTCTTTCATTATTTTCTTAGCTGGCCAGTATGGTCTTATATCCTATTAAATGAAGATTTTATTTTTTTAAGGTAAGGCTTTGTTGATTTATGGGTAGAAAGGGACTTAGATACTCTTCAGTCAAAGATCGGACAAGTTGGGATCACTTGGTGCTTGTACTGACCTGCCAATTAGATGAACTGGTCGACCGGAGATGATCTTTTTTGGGTAATAAAAGTCAAAAACATGTAAAACAAAATACAAAAGGTTTGATAGACGAGAGATTCTACATCTATGAACATGGTTTTAGTAAGCTATATTAGTGATCTGATGCCGATCTAAGTTAAAAAACAAAATATAAAATAAGAGTGGTCCATCAATTATGTTATATGAAAATATAATGTGGACCATCAATTATGTCACGGGAAGATATAATGTGGTAATTTCGATCGTTAGATATATAGTGAATGGCATGGGTTGGCAATGGATCAAATTTTTGTCTTAATTTAATCTTATACTTCTCATGCATTAGTATGTATTTTATCCATAGCCAAGTACATACATACACTCTCTTTGTAGCCTTAATTTTTTCAATATTTTATTTTGTTATTGAATTCTACTAGAACTTGACATGTTAGCATGAGACATTAGATTCTATACATACATAAAATTTGAATCCACTAACACGCCACATGGCACAATTAGGCAGACTATCAACTAACCTGCTACTAAAATCAAAATTTAATTTTGTAGTACAATTTAATTCATCTTCAATAGAATTGAAATTTTGTGGTCAATTATCCCAAGATCCTTTACTCGCATTTCAAGTTTTTTTTTTCCTCTCTCATATGTGTATGAGTTACGAAACTAGCATTCGCTTGATCAGACGTGCACTCTAGATCAGTTCGGTCTCGTTTTTTTATATATTAAAAGAAAAGCATTGTAAAAAATGTGAAAATTTTATTGGGTTTTGTTTTCTTGGGTTTGAATCCATTCAGTCAGTTTCAGTTTTTTTATCGGCCTCAAAATCAAAATCAAAACCAAAACTAATTGTTGTTGCAGCCGTTCCAGCCCCACCACAGTAGTATAGCATAATATAAAATCAATAAATAAATTAAAAAAAAAAGAAAAAAAAACTAGCTCCTAGAAAAATGCACGTCCGTGGGGGGACATCCATGACCATGCATATATAAAAACCAGCACTTTGCGTAAGCTTGCATGCTTTGGCAACTTGTTGAGTGACTTGGGGTTTACAAGACTTTTGGATCATCTTTGACTTGGAAAAGGTTAATTATCATAATCTAATTTGGAAAGGTTATTTTCTTTTGGGTACTCTAAATCCTATGGATCCACATCCTCTTTCGTCTGAGTTTGAGCAGGAGAGTTGGCGGCCTGGATGGATGGCCGCCACCTGGCTCTCTGGTGAATCCGAGCTGACACCCCTGTCGGCTCAGTTTTTCGGTTGGGATGTCGACTTGGATGGAGGGCTCGGATTCACCCGAGAGCCAGGTGACGACCATCTATCAGAGCCGCCAATTCTCCCGCCCAAACTCAGGCGGGAGAGGATTTCTATACAAATCCTACAGGACTAGATTAGGTGAAGAAAATGTTCTTAACAGGAAAATATTTTTTGGGAATAAAATATTAAATAGTGTCACCATGAGACCCACATCGGACCTGATTAGTCACTCGTGACTACTGTCATGCATTTTAAAGATGTATAAATGGGATTCAAATCCTCTCATGCCCCTCGTGTCGGCATGAGGAAATCTAGTGACTATCATCCTACTGAATCTAACTCTTCATCTTATTGGTGAGTCTCTTCCTCCTAGTGATCCTAGTATAGATTTATCTATTGCTATTCGTAAGAACATTAGGTTATAAGGTATTTATCATTATTGTAACAATCTACTATTACTTCTTTATGTCTAGTGGTATTAAAAGGTTAATATTATTCATGATTCATAATTTATTCTCATAAATGATTTATTATAAATAACTTATAAATATTAATATAAACTATACTAAAGTCTTATGATTTTTCTTTCCTCATTCTATAAAACTTGTCAAATTCAAGAACCCTCAGATCATTATCTATTTTATTTTATTATTATTATTAGTTACATCTCTATTTGGATTGGATAGATTATGTTCCAAATTATCTAATTTTGGATCCAGATACCTTTGATTAGATACGGATACTCCTAAATAGATACGGATCATGTGAATCCAATTGAAATTTTCAACTATATATTTACATGCCCTCCCAAAAAGAAAAAAAAAGTATCAAGTTGTATAAATTATAAATTTATTTTTATTTTTGGGCTTTTGGTTAAAAGGGTAATTGAAAAAACAAAAAATATAAAAACATTACAATAATTGGTTCACTCAGACCAAAGAGAGAGAAAAAAGAAGAAGTTTTCATTACACAATCAAGGTGACAACACTTCTCTGACCTCACTCTTCTCCACCCCTGCTAAAAAAAAAGGGGGGGTTGAATGATCTTTGCGTTAGCGGTGTGGGTTACATCTTCTTTTACAGTTTAAATATTTTATTTTTATTTTTGAAAGAATAGAATAACAAATAAAAAAAGCATGTGAAAAATAAAGGTATACCCTATGATCAGTGAAATGCGGAACATTTACAATAGTAAATTTACTCCAACGGTCATAAAGGTGATGGTATTATCAGACTTTTGTTTTATAAGATCTGGGAATAAGAGTAAAAGATTTAATTTTATGCCACCATCCATATTTTTCCGTATAAATATGGTGATAATTTTCCTTCCCCGTTGATCAACAAAAAATCATTAAATGATGTTAATTTTTAAATGGATGTGGCACGACCTCAAAAGTGATGATGGATTGTCAAGCCCGCAGTTTCCCAACCCAGATCCATAAAATGTCAATATTAATTAATGCCTTACTAAAAAAATATATATATATTAGATAATGGAATGGTTTCCGGAATATCTAATTTAATCGGATATCCAATAACCATTTAAAATATCTAACAAGTATGAAAAATTCATATTAGACCCAATATCTTTTACTCACATGTCATATATAATTTCTCTCTCATGTGTGCATGGATTACAAGACTACCATTCGCTAGATCATATATACATGCATTCTATATCAGTTCGGTCTATCTTCATTGGTCCTTTATCAGTTTATTATCAGTTCCGTCTTGTTTTTTCATATATTATTGGAATTTTTTTTTGGGGGTGTTTTGATCCATTCGGTTTGATGAGTTTGATCAGTTTCAGTTTTCCATCCGTTTCAAAACCAAAATCAATACTAATTGTTCTTGCTTCTACTCCATTCCCATCCCAGTAGTATAACATAGTATAAGACCGATTAAAAAAAAAAAAACCAAAACTTGGAGTAAAATTCACGGCCAAGGGAACCATGCATAAAAACCATCACTATCATCTCTTGATTGATTTTCACGTTATCGTGTCTTTGCTTAAGCTTGCATGCTTTGGTAACTTTTTTTTTAATGAATTGGGTTTACGAGATTTTTTGGATCATCTTTCACTTGGAAAAGGTTATCATAATCTACTTTGAAAATGGTTATTTTCTTTCGGTAAAGTTTTCTTAACCTGAAAAGATTTTTTAGGAATAAAATATTAAAGAGGGTCACCATAAGACCCAGCTACATTAGACCTGAGTCATGAGTGCTGTCATTTTAAAGATGCATCATAAATGAGCAACCCCTCCCCACGGAGTCAGTTGTACAGGAGGTCATGGGTCTATGTCATCGTATCCGGATATCTTTTTAGTGGAATGGATATCGTTAAATAGATATCGATGCGAATCTAATTTGGATTTTTGATTATTCTTTAATATCCTTGACTTGTATAAACCGGACCTATCTACTCTTAGTCTCATGATTTTTTTCTTTATTCTGTAGAACTTGTCAAATCCTCAAGAACACTTAAATATCATTATCTACTTGGTTTTTTTTATTATTAGTTACATCTCAATTCAGATTGGACAGATTATACTCCCGTAATTTGATTTTGGATCTAGATACCCAATTAAATATGAATAATTTGAATCAAATTCAAATTTTCAACTATCTATTTTCTTTTAAAACCAGTATACCACCATCTATTTTTTTATATATAAGTAAAATCAAAGTTTTCCTTCACGTGCGTGAACATGACTAAGAGACAAGGTCATTAAAATCGATGGTAGATGACACCAAACGTGAGGAAGTGCTATCAAGCCGGCAGGTTCTTAATCCAAATCAAATCCAAATCTATAAAATGTCAATATTAGGTAATGTCTTACTCTTACAATTAAAAAAGAAAAAAAAAAAGAAAAAAAGAAGAAGAAAAGATAATAGAATGGTTTCCGGATATATCTAATTTAATCGGATATCCAAATAAGAACAAGTCATTCCTTTTTAAGTCTCTTCTGTCCTAAAATGCAGTATGCTCAACTACATTCAATAGTTATCCTCTCCTATGTTGCTCTAGAATTCCATTAATGGTATTCCCACCCTTTTCTTTTTAAATGATCACAAGGAAAACAAGATATGCGCCCTTATATCCTTCTTCCTTTTTCCTCTCATTTTTGTTTCTCACCTTAACAAATAACTCTCAAAGTCTGTCCTCACTCTCCAACCTGCTAAAACAATCCCACCTCACAAAGGGGTGTCAATAGACCTGGTTCAGTATGGTTTCAGTCTCAGTCGATTCGGATTTGGTCCTATGCACTCCAGAATCCAGCCTAATTACTACGTGCTGGTTTGGTTTCAGATTTTTAGGGGCTGACCAGTGCTCTTATTAGCCATTATTGGTCCAATTTTGATTTGGTTTTGATTTTCTATATGTATATTTAATAACAGGTTGACTTAATAGGTTCTATCAGGATATTATTACTAGCCTTCAAGGAGGTTGGACATTTAAGATTTCTTATGTTCAGCCATGGTTTCTTATTAACACATGCCCATAGGGAGCATTTCCTTACACTAGAGGATGGAAGTTTTATCCTCCCTATGGTCATAGTATTTCATCGATGCTGTTGTTGGTTTATAATTTCTCTGACGGATGGCATTCTTGGCAGAAAAAGCCATTTCCCATGTGTACCCAGAATGCAAGAACAAGAACGTAGAATAGGTTAAGAGCGCGTTTCAAAATGGACTGTATTCTTCAACACATTCTATGATCCAAGGTGATGATACATACCAAACATAACTATGGTTATGAGATTAGTAAAATTTGGAACAGACGGACTGGTTAAACCAGTTAAACCCATAGGGACCGGACCAAACATCCTCACCTCACTGGGGTCCTTCTAAAAGGGTAAGTATAATACACATTCATAACAAAAACCATGACAGTACTGAACATTTTTTGGTTTTGGGACTCTTAATTTAAACCATGAAAATGGGCCAGTTTTTGTTAGACATGGTTGGACCAGCTGCTCTCATCAACTTTAAATTAATTTAATATTATATAAGCTTACAGCCCACAAATCAAGTATTAATGTCTAAACTACTTTTTTGCCATGCATTTCCAATTTAAATCTAAATTTCACGATCTTGTGATGCTGCGGTTTGTTCCATTAGTTTTTGTTTCGACCTGAGCTTGTATGAACTTAATGATTGGTGATCATGGTTCAAGCAATCAATATCGGATCTATAGGACCGTCTAATTTGTATCAGTTTTGGACCTGACTGATCCTTGATCTGAGCCTACTTTAATATTTTTATATTCTGCATCAGCCACGTATCAGTTTATCATTAAATCTATACACCGAATCAGATTGGTATTGGACATATCTGATACCATGTCCCATACCTAGATTTTGAACCTTGGTGGTGATGATTGATGAGCATATACCGAATGGATAAACCTGTGAATGAGGAAGCTATGTGGGTAAAATCTGCAAATATTTGTTTAACCCTTGTTTGTTCTGTTGTAAAAATTTTCTTTCAAATGATATTGTGTTAGTTTTTTCTGTTTTGATGTTAAAGTATTTCGATTAGGCTATGTTTGTTTTTATAGAAAATTTTACATGAATTTTTTTTGGGGTAAAATTTACGTGAAATTTTTACATAAAATACTTGTTAATTTTTTTTTCCAATATTTGTTTCTAGGAGGTAAAAGAAAGACATACCTCATTTTTCCTCCTTTATTGGTGAAATAATGCATAACAAGTCATGCTGGGGTGTTCATAGTTGTAGAACCAAATGAATAGAGAAAAAGTAATAGAAAGAAGAGAGCAGAGAAAAAAAGAGTTTACTCCCTATTTCAATCAATATATATTAAGATAAACCCTAAAAAGGGTATAATGGTAACACCAACATAAAATGAAGGAAAAATATATGTCATACTCCCAGTAATCTATTGTAATTTTATTCACCAGTTATCATTTGTGATAATATCCCTAACATCCCTTGAAGATTTAAAGATTTAGGTGTTAAAAAGATTTTTTTTTCCCTCAAAACTTTTGAATTTCATTTTTATATTTTCTTTTTATGATTTTTATTATTTTCCTTGAAGCTTCCATGGTACTCTGGTTTTTCTCCCTCCTCCTCCTCCCTCCCAATAGGCTGCCCTAACCTCACATTCTTCCCATCAATCCCGAACACCCCTCAGCCCTATTCTGTTGAAACTACTCTCCGTTGAGTGATCCGCCATCCACCAATCCATGTCGCCTCCCACATGAGAGACGCCTAGATATTGGGATGCGGTATCGACAACATGTGGCACATCAAAATTGATTCCCTGTGCATGAAGATGTGTCTTCACGTTCTCCGCCACCGCCATTCCAGTCCTTCCTCCACATCCACCACCACCGATTCTGATCCCATGGCACCACCACCGATTCTGATCCCATGGCCGCGAATCCTTCTCTGTGGGTTGATAACACAGCCTTGAGAGAACACCCTTGGAAGTACAGGCCAAGCCGTCATTGAAGAGACGGTTGAACTTTGGTTTGGCGGCGGCGAAGTCCCAGTCAGTAGTCTTTAGGAAATTTATTCTGTTAGAACTCCCTGATTACCCTTTTGGTCTGAAATTCTGGGAGTCAGTTCGCTCCTTTAGGGCGATTCAATTCTTTGAATCTCATTCCATAATCCCCCTTTACTGTAAGTCATTAACCTCAGAACAGACTAGGTTCCTAAACTTCTACCAGGTTCTGTTTTAAGAATTTTTTTTTCTTTACCAATTATTTTCAGTTTTCTGATTCGAATGATCGATGATTGGATTTCAAAGGCCTGTGGATTAAAAAACTAGCTTTGGATTTGGATCTTGACTGGAGTCCATATGTTCACGGATGAGATCTCTCACTTGAAATCCAATCAGTTTTTACAACCAGTACTGTGGTGTCGTGAGGTTGATGGTAATTATGGTTACCTCACATGCCGTAGTTTTCGTCACTGTCGCTGGACCTGGCTGCGTTCATTGCTTCAGGCGGCCTCTCAAATACTAGCTCCAACACCTGGCCATGATCATGATGCCGTAGTTTCATAAATCCTTATTCTAAAAACTAAGAACCAGAAACCAAAATATCAGAACCTAATCTATTCTGTCGGTTCTAATCAGAAAATCACGAGTAGAAAAACATATAGAGCTTGAATATCATCAAACAAAAAAACGGAGTGGGCGGGAGAGCTAGAGAGAGTTGCAGAGAAGGGGATGATCAAGTAGAGAAAAGAGAGGGTGAGAGAGCAAGAAGGATGCCATGGGCCGTCTCCGGAGCCTTGGCCGGAGTGAGCCAGTAATAAATTTTTATCTAATATCGAATATAAAATAAAGAAATAAATTTTAAGTTCTATAAAATTAAAAGAGGTGGGTAGTTCTTTCATTTACTAAATTAAAATGGTGTGCCATGTCATTAATTGATGAATATATCTTAAAAGGAAGGGGTGTGATGGATACAATTTTTTAAAAGTAGGAGATGTTAGGGATATTATAGCAAATGATGACGGATGGATGAGATTACAATAAATTTCAAGGGGTGTCGCAAATAATTTCCTAAAATAAAAGAGAAATAGCATCTAGACTCGAGCTTAACGCCTAACGCTAGTCTCTAGAGTGGCCCCCTCACTCACTATACAATAACATAGACAAACTCTCTACACTTGGAATCAGTTGACTCAGACCAACCAAGTATCGAGTGAATTTTATCTCATATTGGAGGGGGGGAGAGTTGTTTCTAATTCAAATAATAGTATTGTCCAATATTCGCAAGGTTGGCTTTGGGAGTGAAGAAACCAATGCTTTTGCCATCCCAATAGAGATCATTGTCTAATAGAAGTCATCACCAGCAAGCATGGAGACTCACATTATCAGAGAATCTCATATTATTACATACCACAGTATCAAATTAAACTTGGTGAGTAAATCAGTGGTCAGAAGATCCATATTTGATTGGTTGGTTTTGATGTTGGATTCATCCATGACTGGGCCACCCTTCATTCACTTTGAACTCATTGGCGCACTGAAACTGGTGGAACTAGTGATTCATCAATTTGGCATATTTTCTTGTTATGTCTACATTTCCGATTCATCCCAATTACTCCAAAAGAATGCATGTCCCTTTTAAACTTCAAAAGGATCAAGTTTTACTGATAAAAAGAGTTCAAGATCAACGCATGCATATTTGGGCTTTCATTAGGTCCAAGTTGTGTTTCAGGTTTTCAACTCTAGTTAGAAAAGAGAAAAAGATTGCACCTCCTCCGAGAGAATCTTGTGCTCCGCTTCAGCCATCCCTTTTGAGACATCACCAACTTGTTTTGGCTTAGCAAATGGAGGACAGTGAAGAAGCTGGACTGATTTTGGCTTAGCAAATGGAGGGACAGTGAAGAAGCTGGACTTACTTTGGCTTAGCAAATGGAGGGACAGTGAAGAAGCTGGACTTCTCAACTGCCTCTTCTACTGTTAATATGGGTGCTTCTACACCTTCTGTGTCATAATCAACCACTGCAGTATCAGCTGCCATTTCTGCACGCTTCTGGTGTTCGAATCGTCTCCAATGCGTATGGGCATTGGAGGAAGGGCAGCGACCGTTGGATTACCGCCAAGTAGCATTTCAATAATCCAACGGAAGAGACATGTCAGGTAAGTAATTAGTTAGCTTACTTTCTTCATTCTCTCTCTTTTCGTTGTTTTTCTTTTTCTTTCTCTTTCTCAAGAGTTCTTGTTTTTGTTCATTCTCTTCCATCTTCTCTGGGAGGACTAAAGCTTATACCGGCCCTTCTCTTCCCAGACAACTATCGCAGCACATCAATATCACAAGGCACAAGAATCAAATCTGATTTCCAGTAGCCCCCATATTTGCACATCAAAATACTAACCAGATTTAAGAATTAGAAGACCTGAATCTCATAATAAAGCTTCCCCGACTCAGATTTCGGTAAGAACATGGTTCGGCTTCATCGTCACTCTCAGTGAGTCCATCTGCAGCCACAAGAACTCCGATTATTTCTGTCACCAATCCCAAACCCTAAACACCATCGTCTCCAGCTGGGTCGATGAAATCTCTCCGGCCCAACAATCGTCTCGCTACGGTAACCTCTCCTTTAGGGATTGGCAGAGCCGATTAGCCAAAATGCCGAGACCTTGATGCTTCAGCTCCTCTCAGAAGGTGGTTTCCCCGAAAGTGGTTTCCCACCCCCCCCTTCTGCGATGTGTTTCATGTTTCTGCAAAACCTAAATTGAAAAATTTGAGACTGTTTAAATAGTTAACGTCGTAGATAAGGGTATACAACTTGACATGTCTCATCCGTCGGATTACTGAAACGCCACTTGGCGGTAATCCAACGGTCACTGCCCTTCCTCCAATGCCTGCCTGTATGCATTGGAGACGATTCGGACGCCAACAGAAGCACCACAACCACCTGCAAACAATGAGCCACCGTAGAAATTTCTGTTCAGTCGAGGCAAAAGTATGATGGAAAGCTTTGTTTGACTGAATATTCAAAAACAATTCCAATAGAAATTCTAAGGAAATATCTAAAACCTTGTGTTTTATGTTTCGACTTCAAAATTAGGAAAGGTTTCTGTCTCGCTGTGTAGATCCAGCATCAGCGTGGGGACTAATGTGTACGCTTGCAGCCAATTATAAGGCACGATGGACTTTTCAATCCTCCTATGTAAGAATTGGTAGAAGGTTTCCCACCTGTTGAATGTGGAGGAATCTCCCACATAAGGATGTAAATGGATAATCGAAAATCTAAATTCGATTTAAATCCGTAATCATTTTGACAATTCAAATCCCAACAATTGGATGTGGATTCGAATAACTTGGGCTGGAGTCCGATACGAAATCAGATTTTATTCAAAAGGATCGGATTATATCCATTCTATTTATTATTGTATAAGAGTAAGACGAGTTGACCAATATTCCAATACTGTAAAAGTAGAAGGAAAATCCCTAGGATTTAATATTTAAATAGGATTTAATATTTAAATCTTTTTCAAGTTTCAAGTTTCAACGTCCATGTATTATTACATAAAACTCTAGTATTTATTATTTAAATCATTTTCAAGTTTCAACTTCCATTATATTTTCTCTCAAGAGTCAAGAGCATAGTTATTTAATTTGTATTTGAGAATTATTTGGAAGGAGAATAATTTGGAATAAGTCGTTCCGATAATTCAAGAATTCGGTTAAAGATGCGATAAAAAAGTGGAATTAAAATAAAATTCGAATTCGGATAGGTTCGGGAATTATTCTTTTGTCTAAAAAAATTTGGACAAAAAATTCGGATGCTAATTTTTAATATTTGGTACTTATATTTCACATTATCAATCAATTATCATACCTGCATTCATATTTCACACTATCAATCAATTATCACACCTGCAAAATATACAATTGACATTAGAATAATATTTAATATATAAATAATAATATAATACATAACAGATGGGTATGTGTGTATAAAGGTGGATTTGTTAGATTTCATTACAGTATATAATGTGGATCATTAGTTTTTATTATGATTGCATGTAATACCAATTTAGTGGAGCTGATATTCATAATGTTCATAAAATCAAACATTTTAATAAATTTATCCAATCATCCTCATGAAATCTATCTCTTTTTTATATTCGTTAATTACTTCCTCATAATTTGTATTATAATATTTATTTTTAGACTCATATTTAATCCCGATTGTAAAAGCACTGAAAGTAATGACTTGCTTTGTATTATGGTATGATTTTTATACTCATATTTAATTTCACATTGTTAAACGAAATTAATGATTTGCTTTGTATTATGATTTGATTTTCATACTCATATTTAATCTCACATAAGAAAAAAATTTTTATTATATATGTGATTTTTAGACTTATAATTAGTCTTAGTTGGAAAAGATGCAAATTTTTGTATTAATTTGATTTTTTTTCAAAAACTTTTGTTTGAGAATGATAGTTAATAATCCTCCAAGGATATTATTTTTTAGTACAAAAATTATTTAGTATAATTCGGATTTGAAAGAATTATTCGCGATATTTATTTCTACACAAAAATACGAGAATTTTAAAGAATCATTAAATATAATTCGAATTCGGGAGAATTATTCTTATTATTCGGTTTGAAAGAATAATTCACGAATAATTCAGAGAATTAAATAAGTATGGTCAAGAGTCAAGAAAGTCAACAAACTCAAGAATCAAGAAAAACAAGAGGCAAAATCAGGAGACAAGGCGTCGAAGGCTTTTCAGTTCTCACCTCTCGCTTCTCAATTCTTAGAATCGGTGAATCAAGGTTTTTATGTTTTAGTCTAGAAGTAGAATTGTAGAAGCCCTAATGCACCCAGCAGCAGCCGACATCAGCTTTATCTTTTCTATCTACACTCAACCTTTAACATTATCAATTCTTTCTTCTTTCTCAGTTTGACTTTCTTGAGGGTTTCGAGTCTTGTTGACTTTTGATTGCCAACTGCCGACCGCCAATTGTAGTTGCTTCTCCATCTCTTTGTTACTGCCGGCGACTCAAATATTGTTTACAACCTTTAGATTTGAGCATCCAAAATGTGTTTTTTCTGCCAATACTTGTGGTGTCTTACCCACGTGTTCAATGCCTTTCCATGTTTGAAACTGATTCGGATGTGCTACTATAGGGGTTTACATTTTCTGTTATGAATTCGAATTTTATTTAGCAGTAATTTTATTTCCACTTTTTTAGGCATGAATAGGAGGTTCAATCCGGATTCGGATCGGATTTTAGTCAGATATCCGGTTAAAATTTCAAATTCGAATTCTGATGTGATTCTTGACAAATTACCTGGAGCCGGATCAAATTCGGGTGGGGTGGATAGAATTCAGATTCGAATTCCGATGGTAACCTAAGTTTCGAATCCGATCCGTTTACATCTCTACTCCCACACCATATTATGACTATGTAAGAAATTGTATCATTCACATGAAACCCACATGATTAGGAAAGGGGAGATAAAATAATAAAAAAAAGGTGAAATAACTACTAATAGCATCCCCAACGCTGTCTCACATTGGCGATGAAATGATCACTGGTAGATTGATTTTTTCACTTCCCCATGTGAGAGGGTAGGGGAAGAGCTCTTAATTAGCCAACAATCCTTCTCCCAATAAATATGGAAAGAGAATTATGTCAAGCAAAAAAAACTTTGAACAGTACAAAACATTTAAAACGGCACTGAAACTAAATGGGATGGTATAAAAAAACAGTCAATTTTTTTGGAAACGGCAAAAAACAGAAAACAAAACAGATGGTACAGATTTTAAATGGTAAAATTCGAACAATACAAGAAACAGTAATACACATACGTACATCAACTAAAACACCTAAGAAAAATGCACTTACCAACCACAAATCATTCTAAATAATCAATTCATACTTTATTTTTGAATTATATCCATCAATTAGGTACTACCTAAACACCTAATCAACCTAAATTAGAAAGAACAAACAAGAATTTAGAAAGAGAGAGCAAACTGATATATAATAAAAAGAGATGGGAATTTTCGAGAGCTTATCTCGAATCAAAATATGATTTTCTTTTCCATTTTTATAGCCATAAGACCACATGTAACCTCAACTTATTTATATGTATTTCTTTGGTTGTGGGTTTAAGTCCTAGCAGAAATTGAGAAGTGGATGATAAGAGAAAACATACATGATAAGTTGTCTAAAATCAATGCGGGAATACATGATTATAATCAGTCAGCAATGCATTATCTACGATGGTTATGATAAAATGACACTTGGATTTGAGAATGAGATTTGTGGATTTTAATCCTACATTGGAAGTTCCCGAGGTAATAAGGACGTTGGTGGTTATAAAATGGGAAAAAGATCGTCTATAGCACTGCTGTAGTGTTGTGTAGTAGTGTTGATTCTAACGATTGGGACTGCATCGATCGTGTCTGAATGCATTCTCAACTGTCAGAAACAATAGTGCTACAAACGATCCACTCCCTTATAAAATGACAACCAACGAGTGGCGAAGAAGTAATTTAAATGTTTGAGCTTCACTATCAAAAGGGTTATCATATGGTGTAGCCCAGACACTGCACAAATATATGGGCGAAAGTTTGATTTGTGGGCTCATGGATCATAAAATAATTAACTATGAAAATAAAAAAAAATAAGAAATTTACTCAGACATCCCTTTACAATTGGTTTACTATACAAAACTATTCTCTCTTGACAGAAGTTACACGAACTACCCCTGAAACAATGTTTTATAATAGTATAATCCATATCGAGGGTTAAAAACTAATGAAATTATTCTAATATAATACTATCCTTACTAAATATAAAATTATATAAATATACCATCGTTTATCCTGGAACGAGGCATCTGCAAGTTCTCCAACCTACAATTGGAGAACAAGGTCTCGTTCCAGAGATAGATGATAGTATATTTATGTAATGGAAAAATATCTATCACATCCTCTGTAGTTTATCTTAATCTCATCTACCCACGTTTGTGATAATATCCCTAACATCTATTATTTTTTAAAATCTGTATCCACCAGACTCCTTCCTTTAAGATATGTTTGTCAATCAATGATGTTGTACTATTTTAATTTAATAAATGATAAAACTACTCCTCTCTTTTAATTATGTAAAACTTAAAAACTTATTTTCTTCATTTCATATTAGATATTAGATATTACATGTTACGATATTGTCGTTTGGTATCTCTTCTTTCCCTTGTGATTTGAGAGTGGGCGTCTGAGGCGACTGATTGGATGAATTGGGAATTCCCAGAGTCTTCCTTCCCGTAGCTTCATCTCTGTGTTTCAGCACATAAAACAACGTTCTATAAGACCGGAGGAGGTGGTGGTGGTGAATGGTGGTGGCAGCCGACATCTGTTTCCGATTGGACGAGATGACGTGGGAGGAGATGACAGAAAGTTTACAAATGGGTTTCTTTCCCTGAGATGAAACCTTGATACCTATTGAAAGGGGAACTCAACTAAGCAATCGGCGATGGAACCGAAGAGATCCTAAGAACAGGAGTTGTAGCAATAATCGATTGCCCTTCACCGCCGAACTGGATCAGGGAATCGTGACCTGTTTCTTGTATGCTTTTTTTTCGAAATCATCATATTTCAGAACCAAAATCTCGCAAGTTCGGAGTTAAAATCGGCTACTTATTGTGAAAATCCCATAAGCCAATTCAAGTTTTCTGCAAAAACGGCGATGAAGAGAGAGAAAACATAGCCGTGGCTCTCTTTCCCTCTCTATTTCTTCTCTGTTTTTTTTTTTTTGGTGGAGGTGCGGAGGTGGTGGTGCCGGTGGCATCGGTGGTGGCAGGCGATGGCAACAAAACCCAAAAAAGGAGTTATGAAAATACAGAGAGAATAGAGATTCGCCGTCGTCTCCACCTGCACCATTCCTCTCCAATTTCTCTGCCTTCTTATTCTTGTTATTATTAACGTTTGGCGCATCCATCTCAATAACCTCTACGGCGACGGCATCAGAACTCTCCTCTGTCTTCAATCGAGAGAGACCAAAATCAGCGATCTTGCCGGCAAGATTTTTTTTTCTGGTCGGCAAACTAATAAAAATCGCCATCGCAGGAGTTCAGGGAAACCAATAGGAAACCAATAGACACACTAACAAACAACGAAAAGTTGAAAAATAAAAATAAAAGAAAAAAAAAATCTAAGAAAATATAAAATTGAAATTAAAAAAATATTAAGGGTAAAAAAGTTTTTTTAACATAAGGTTTGAATGTCTTCAGGGATTATTAAGGATATTATCACAAAAGATGGTAGGTGGGTAAGATTACGATAAACAATAGAGGGTGTGATAGATATAGTAAGGATAGTATTGTCTTAAAAAAAATTTGAAAATTCTCCCGTCAGTTTTTAACGCACAATGTAAACTATACTGTTATAAAACATTTCAAAGGCAGACCATGTAACTTTTGTCAAGAAATAATAATTTTGTTTCATAAACTAATTTTCAAGGGGTTGTTTGAATAATTTTTTCTAAAAAAAATTAGAACCTTTTTCTAATTGGAAAAAAAAAAATTGAATGCATATATGATACGTGTTTAAATGGTGACCTTAGTTGTATGAAGTATTTTGGTGTTCCTTTGAATGTGATATGGGTTATGTGTATTAAACGGCATAGTATGGAACGGCAAAAAAATGCTGTTTGATACATGTTATAACTAACTATTCTGCCCTGATGTAGATTACTGTGCCCACTAACATGAGAAGGGGAAATGACCATTCTACCTCTCAGTCACTGTCTATACGAGCGTAGGAATCCAGTGACTGATGGAAAAAGATCGTCTGTAGTGCTGTCTTATGTATAGTATTACAGATTTTGACCTTTCTTTGAGAGTGCATCAGTCACGTGTTTGAATGGGCTCTCAATGGTCTGGACCCTGTTGTCAAAGAAGCGACAGTCGTGATCACATAGATGACCTTCACTCAGTGCATGAGACTGGAGACGATCTTTACCCCCTTGTCTAACATTAAGTTCTTGCAATGTTTGCCGCATGAATCTGCCAAACCACTAAAATCTTCTTGTGATATTTTATGTGGCCTGTGTTTTACTTTTAATGCAGTTCTTATGCAGAATGTAGATCTCATGGCACAATTACAGAATCCAACATAAACTTCTTGAGCTTTTGATCAATAAAATCTCCAAAAACTTACTGAGGAAATCAAATCACAAAAAAGACTCAAACCACAGCACCTTAAGCAGCTTGAGACTGAAGAAAACTGGTAGATAATAGAAGAAAGTAACAGAGAAAATAACAAAGGGAGAATGAAGCTTTGTCTGCAAGTGGATCAACAGGGGAGAAAAAGGAAAAAAGATCTAGTAAGAAATCATATTTCAAAAGAAGCAGAACCCATCTCCTGTTAAAGAACATTAATTACAAAGATCAAAGAAACCAGATATTCTTAGCAGAGGAAGATGCATGTTACCTTCACCACAGTCAAGCTTAGTTCCTTTACAATGAGTCTGAGTACCTAAGAATTCAAGCAAAGTAGTGGAAGGGTCGACCTTGGATAGCTCAAACCTGTCACCATTAACAGCAAAACCAACTTCTGCTCTACTTCCTTATTCTCCATCTCTATTCCTCTCATCAGTGACAAACTGATCAGATGGAAATCATATGCATCCCATCCTTTCTCCAACTAGAAATAGAACGCATTATTGACTCTTTGACTTTGAAAGTCTATTGTTTATTCTTGAATGATTTTGAATTATTATAATTAGTTATTTTAGTAGTTATAGAGTTATGGGATGAGTTAAGCATGTAACATGAGTGGTAATATAACTAAAGTTGTAATGGTACTGTTCATTGGTGGGTTTTGGATAATGGAGTAATTACTCAAATTTTTATTTATATCGTATTATTTACATGTAGTTTAGGTTTGGATGAGTTAAGCATGTAACATGAGTGGTAATATAACTAAAGTTGTTAATGGATGACATGTGTCATGTGATTAGTGAGTGGATAGTTATTAAGATGATGGGTTATGGGATAATGGGAGTAATTATCTCAAATTATTTAAATTATATTAAATTCAGTATTATTTACATGAAAGTTGTAACCGTTTGGAATGCCTATTTATATGGGTTCTTATGAATGAGAAAAGGGCAATGAATTGAATCCCTAAATTATCTCAATACTAACGTGTTGATTTGGAGGTTTTGGATTCTCTCGAAGAGTCCTATTATTGGAAGTTTTGGGTTCCCTCGAAGAATCCTACTGCTACTCTCTCTCCTTTTTCCTATTTTCTCTCTTCCTTCTTTGATTCAATCCTAAGATAAGTAAGTACGTATCAAATGGTATCAGAGCTCAGGCCAATGGGGCTTCTGTCATGGCATCAGCCACACTTGGACATGGTTCAATGTGTAGAAAAGTTGAAGAGAAAAGTCAAGTCTTTCAAAGTTGGACAGCGGGAGATTTTTATCAAACTTCAGCAAATTCTCTCAAAATTCGACAAGTTGCTTGAGAGATTGGGCATTCAATCATCCAATACTGAGTTTGCAATTGGCGATAGTTCAATGGCGTCCACTGAGAGTCAAGGGCCGCCATCTCCTAATCACAAGGTCATCATCTTCCCTATATTGTCTCATGGAATTAGAACTGATACGATATTATCAAAAAAATCATACCAGTGGCATGCAAAGTTGACATTACCCAAGGAAAATCACATTTACCCATATTCGATGGGTCACTACTATAGATACCTATTGAAGTAGTGAATTATTATAATTAGTTATTTTAGTAGTTATAGAGTTATTGGATGAGTTAAGCATGTAACATGAGTGGTTATATAACTAAAGTTGTTAATAGATGACATGTGTCATGTGATTAGTGAATGGATAGTTATTAAGATGATGAGTTATGGGATAATGGGAGTAATTATCTCAAATTATTTAAATTATATTAAATTTAGTATTATCTACATGTAAGTTGTAACCGTTTGGAATGCCTATTTATATGGGTTCTTATGAATGAGAAAATGGCAATGAATTGAATCCCTAAATTATCTCAATACTAACGTGTTGATCTGGAGGTTTTGGGTTCCCTCGAAGAATCCTATTATTAAAGGTTTTAAGATTCCCTCAAAGAATCCTACCGCTACTCTTTCTTTTTTTTCTATTTTCTCTCTTCCTTTTTTGATTTAATCATAAGATAAATAAGTTATCAGATTTAAGCAATGATGAAGATGATAAATAACCCAACTTCTGCTGCTCCTTATCTTCCCCCTTCCTCCGATCAGTGCATGAGAAACTGAGATGGAAATGATAAACATCCCATCCTTTCTGCGACCAGAAACAGAACCCAATATTGACTCTTTGACTTTGGAAATCTATAGTTTATTCTTGAATGATTTAAGCTATGACGGGGATGATAAATAACACTCTTCCTGCCTCTTCCATGGTAAATACTAAAGGGAAAAGCTGGTTGTCACTTGTCACCTGTTAGTTTGTCTACAAGTGAGTGAATTTTACCAAAAAAAATTACGAAAATTTTTAAAAAAGGAAAACGCTTGTCACATTTTGTCACATGAGAAGTGAAATGACTACTCCATCCCTTGAGACGGGGTATGGCACAGTTGGACAAAACCATTATAATCCTAAAAAAAAAATGGAACCAGTAGTCATAGAGACCCATTAATGACATTTATTACTATGTGTCTGCTTCTAACCTACCTCTTGTGTGGGAGTCCATTGTTAAAGAAAAGAAACCTAATAAAGAAAGGAGAAAAGATTCCCATAATGGTATGGTGTGAATTCCTTATCATGGCTCCTTACATAACTGAGACTCATCGCTTGACCCTTTTTCTCTTTCTCTATGACCTTGTGGGTTCTTATTAAAAATATTGATTTCTGCATACGTATTTGTACATTGTGGGATGACGTATTGTGGGTATAGATGAGATATTTAAGTTGTTTGCAAAAGAGGATTCAAAGAGGAGATGCGATGTCATTGGGCCACCTCTTGATCGAAATGGTTCCCCTGAACCCTATAACTAGTGATTTGAGACCCTATGGTGATGGTGGTTTCAAGGAGAACTTTCGATCGAGCGGACATTCAACGATGGATCAACATAAGACACCACATGTCCTGTGACCGGAGAGACCATATCCAATGTTGTTTCTTCTCCGATGATGTTCTGTTTTTTTCCGATGTTCTTCACAGGCGATGTGAACTCAGAAAATTGTAATTAGCAAGTTAACATGTTTAAGGAAATAGTTTTGTCATTAAATTGTTTATGATGATGATACGGCATCAACTAACAAACCTGTCATAACAGACGGTGTCTGTGTGAACCTTATTTCAAAAAGTAGAGGAGGTTGGTGTAATTATCACAAAAAATAGTGGGTACGTGTTATTAAGACAAATCACAGGGAAGGTGGGTGAAATTTTCCCTTCACATTATTATATACTGTATTGACCATGTATCAACTTCCCATTGGATCCTGACACTGGGATCAGATCGGTGTTGGAAATGTCCGATGCCTGAATTTAGATACTTGGTGGTGATGACTGATGAGTATGAACCTGGTGGTTAAACTTGCGTACGAGGAAGCTATGCGGGTAGAGTATGCAAATATTCTTTTAAACCTTTTGTCTTGTTGTAAAATTTTCCATGCAAATGATTTTTATGTAAAAACTTTTCTCCATAAAAAATGGTAATATATTTATTTCTTGCGCATGGTGTTAATTTTTTCCATTTTGATATTAAAGTAATTTGATTAGCTTGCGTATGTTTTGACATAAAATTTATATATAACATTGTACTTGTTAATTTTTTTTTTCCAATGTTTGTTTTAAAGAAGTAAAAAAAAGACCACCCTCATTTTCCATCCTCCTTATATGAAATAAGGCATAACAAGTCTTGTTGGGTGTTTTCAGTTGTACAATGAAAAAAAAGAAAAAAAAGAAAGAGAGAGAAGAAGAGTTTGCTGTAACTGTTTCCCATTCCAATTAATATATATTAAAAATAACCTTAAAATGGGTATAATGGTTTTTTTTTGGTAAAAAAGGGTATAAAGGTAACACCAACATAAAATAATATAATAGAGAAGGTGCATCTCGAGATGGCCCCCTTAATCACTATATAATAACATAGAGAACCTCTCTACCACGGAATTGGTCGAATCAGACCAGTATCGAGTGAATTTTATCCCATAATCAGAGTTGGGGACGGTTGATTCTAATTCAAATTGGACAATTTTGTCTAGGATTCACAAGGTTGCAGTTGAGAGTCAAACCAATGTTTCTGCCATTTCAATAGAGATTATTTTCCCATAGAAATCACCACCAAGCACGGAGTCTCATTGATGTTCTAGTTTTGTTTGTTTCGTTATAAAATTTTCTGTACAAATTATATTTTACGTAAAAAATTTCCTCCATGTAAATTTTTTCTATTTTTTTAATACATTTATTTGCAATTTAAGTTAAAACGAACAATAAAAAATATCCTATTTTATAAAAAAAAATTCATTTTCCACCATTTTACACAAAAACAAGAAGAGCTTAAAGAAATTCGCTTTGAACCAGTAATTATTAGCCAACGAATGCTTCTTTTGTTTTCTTTTTTTTTATTTTACATTTGCCAAAGGCAAATTGGGCTCAAAGATAAGAAGAGAGAATGTGATCTACAAATAAAAAGGGATGGAAGTGAACATTTTCAAACCTAAAATAAAAACTTTTATCATCCACCCAATATGACTAAATATTACTTAAATTTTTTACCATAATTAGTAGTGATATTTTTTAGATGTAATTTATTTTACTTTTTCAATACAAGGGATTTAGATGCATAGTAAAATGAAAATTAATAATATGAAATGATTTAGAATTACTTACATGGTCATGTGATAGTCATGCCCTGTAATGATTTAAAAATGACTACGTAACTAACTACAAATTATTCCATATTTTGTTATTAACTTTCATTTTACTATACATCCGAATCTTTGTATTTGAAAAGTATAATAACATTACATCTAAAAGGTGTCATTCCTAAATATAATAAAAAATTCAAGTGATTTATACAATCATATTAGGTAATTGACCTTATACTTTTTTTTTAGGTTTGAAAATTCACTTCTCCCCCCTTTAATTTCCCTTGCAATCAAACAAAGATGATGCCATGCCAGAAACAGAATAGATATAAAATTTTGATTTTTTGGGCTATGATCCTGTTTTGCATATGAAAGATCTTTGGTTTCAATATGTGGAAAGTTCAATCTATGCTCAAAAGATCACCTTCTCTATGCACATTATTCAGATAAGTCTTTTGGTCTCCATGTACACTGACAATATAACGTACAGTTTCATTTAATTGAAATTTTTACATCATAGATAAAATAAATAAATAAATAGCAGCTCTACTGATGGGAAAGTAAACTTTGCAAGAAACTCTCCACATTGTCAAGCCCACAGAGCTCCTTGACAACTGGCATGGTTGCAGGGACCTTCAATTGGAATGATGAAGAAGACCCATCTGTTCCCTTCCAAGAAAGAAGCTGCTTCCTGGCTTCTATGATAGCTGCTCTTGTTGCACAGTGAACTGAGACTGCCAGAAGCAAGGGTGGCTCCCCAGAAGCTGCAAAGTGAATTCACCCACAAAGCATAACCAAACAACAGTTACTAGGTAATATTGAACTACTCATGTGAACCATTTATTTGCTTGACCCTGTGCTACTTTGTTCATATAGGAGGCATATTGATGTTAAGAGATTGTATACTAAGATTAGGTAGCAGTGGCACTGTACTGACCACCAATTGTACTTCACCGAATAGTTAATACAAGCCTGCTCTAAGCCTCAATGCGGGGCCGGGTCTAAAGGTTTGATTTTTTGCAAACAAAGATGGTGCTTGTTCTGTTCAAATCTAACTTGCCAATAATTAAACCTCATATACTTTTTATCCTAATCTGATGTGAAACGATTTCACCCATCCAATTTGATCTAGCTGATCTATGGCCTAAGATAACCATGTTCCTTCCTTAATGAAGGGAGGTCCACGTATTGGATGTGGCAATGTACCACCAGATACCAGATCATTAATATACCATCACTAGAAACAGTTACCCTGATTTTCCTACACAAAACTGAAGTGGAGACTAGAATACTACCTTTGGAGGAAAGAACACGCTTTTCATGATGTTCACTGTTCAGTATCTCAACATTGAGTTGTTTGGGGATTGTGTCAATAGTTGGAATCTTGTAAGTCCACGTGCCATCTGACATCACCAACCCATCTGAATTTGTAAGGTGCTCTTCTTGCATGTAAAATCCTATTCCTTGAACAAAAGCACCTTCAATCTGCACAGGTAATTTAATGTGAGGTGTCTAATAACATTATTGTCATGGTGATTGAGGGAAATAATGAAATAGGTTCGTATAGTCCTATGATCCCGACCATTCTTTCAAACTTTTTGACAGCTCATTAGAATTGTTCTTGCCGCCTAAACGAATGAGAGTATATATATATATATCACATGTATCAGTTATCAATGTTAGCACTGGAGCATGTCACTCTGTAGTGTCCACCTGGGAGAACTTATACAGCTTTTAATATGAATTTACATACTATTATACAGTTATAGATGAAATCGACACAAATGCAAAACTTCACATCCGAAACCTAGAAAAAGGTTTTCGGGCGGGGGGAATCAAAATGGGAGTGTAGAGCTACAAATAGGATTTGTGTTTTAGCCAACCTGTCCCAAATCCACTGCTGGATTAAGGCTCTGTCCACAGTCATAAATGATATCTGTTTGCAAAATAGTGGTTGCTCCTGTGAGAAGATCAATCTCCACCTGCAATGCACCAAAGCCTCAGTATAAGCATCCAACTCCTCCACCATGTGAAATATCAGTATGGTTAATAAAGAAAATTGGTAATTTAGGATGTGCTAGACAGACTTTGTACTGGTCTCCACTTCCAATATGGGGGAGGTCCCAATGTAAATAACTGACACGATGGCCTATATGTGCATCCTGCTAGCATTTTTCTAACATGTTATGTTGGAATTAAGTGTTTCAACATACTTAACGTAAGAAACAGCGATTTTATTTCGAAAAAAAAAAGATAAGAGTAGCATAGAGATTAGGAAGCATTCACCAACTCACCTCACTCACTGCAGCACCATAGTTTAGATAGTGGTTGGAAGTAAGATCAGGAACGTAGAAAGTGCTTGCTGACAAATTAACAGATTGTTGATGTGCCTGCAAGGTAAGGTGTGTGTTAAAGAAATATTGTATCTAGTTGCCTTCTAAAACTAAAAATGTTTCAGCGATGGATGTTTCTAAGCATCTCTATTTTTCCAGATAAGCTTATCCCTTAAATCATGTGTGCCCTAAATCTCTCCACTTTTACCTATGACATGAAGAACTCCATGTAGCCATCACTTCACAAAATTATTATAAATTAGTACATCTTCTTTCCCAAATATATAGCAGGGTTTCCAGAAATCATTTTCTTGAGCTTTCCAAAACTTCTAAAATATATGTCATCACCTTAAACCATCTTTCATATATTTCCAACACACTATATATCCTCTCTTTCCAGGTATTAGACTATCCCTCCTACAACCGAAAACGCAGCTACATGGGTGGATACATGGGTTACTATGGAACGAATACCACTCTCTCTCTCTCTCTCTCTCTCTCCCCTGACGGGTGGACAAGTATTTGGAGTTGGGACATGGTGAGTGATCTTTGGACAAGTTCAATGTTGTAGAGAGTTCAATATTGAAATGTTCAAAAAAAAAAATGAAATGGTTAAGATAGCCATTCAGTGCCAAACCAGTGCAATTGAAATTTACATGATTTCTCCCCCTAAAAAACACACATATGCATTCAATATATAATATTATATATGAATTCACCAATGTAGTCCAATCAGGAGACCTTCCAGGTTAAAAACTGATCAAAAGAACTAGATCATCAAGTCTGTGGATCAGATAGGAACAAGATAATCTACCTAGTGGGAAGCACTGAGTTGGAGGAAACCAACCAAAACAAATGCAAACAGAACCAGATGCCTTGTTTCTGGCAGATGATTTGAGAATCATGCTGCATAAAAAGGTGTCTGGACCATGCCAATGTAAGCGCTGTGCAGGCCCACTCAAACTCTACCTGGGTTGGTGTAGCCTATGCGCAAGCTTAACCAAACCTCCTATCTCCATGCCCAGTAAGCTCAGGCCCGAGCTCTCAGGTGCAATTCAGAAGTGAACTTTCCCTTGTTCCCTCCATGGAAGTGTAGGACATAATAAGGCTCAGTAAAAAATAGACAAATGTCAAACAATAAAATCAATATCATAGTATACCATGTATTATGCATAACAATATAATATGTTCCACATATACAATAATATGCCTATATCTACCACTAATCAGAGGTTAGGACAGTTTCCAGTCCACCCTCTCAGGAGCTCGTGAAGGCAGTAGTGGCACCAGGTTATGACGTTGTATGTACCTCCTTTTCTTTAATCTGGTCTTAAGTTGGCTTTAGCTAGTCAAACCCAGTAAGAAGCCCTTACTGGGAGACTCATGACAAAACAATAAGTCATACACTGTGCACAATTTCAAAGTTAAAAAAGTCACCTGGAGAATTAACATATCCCATGAAACTGCATCCATTTGTTTCTGCAACCTTTCCTTGAGAGGTTTTAATCGTTCAACCAAGATATCGCAGCACTCATGAACTGCTGCACAGCTTGCCTCTGATGTAGTGCTTCCACCAGTTAATCCACCTTGCACTAAACTCAAAGTATCTGCCTGGATGACCCGTATTTTCTCCGAAAGGTCTTCACTTCCACTGCATAGTACTGGACTGAGACCAAATGCCACCATTTGCTTGACCTTGGTCCAGAGCCCCTGCCCAATTTCAATCCCTCCAACTTCAACCACAACAGACCCATCATTCAGGATGCTTACTCTCCCTGTTGTTGTTCTCACAGACACTTCATACACAATAGGTACCCGGGAAATACCCCTTTTCCGCCATTTATTGCAGCTATTAAAGTAATGTATCTTTGCAATCCTTTGCTGGAGACTTGAAGACACAGCCACTTTATCAAAAAGGGAAGGCAGAGTATAATCAAAAGATTCCCCAGCACTTTCTGCATAATATAGCTTAAGGCTATCAAATGAGTGGAGATTAATGGTCCTGACAGAATCGACCTCCATGGAAAGATA
Source organism: Protea cynaroides (assembly GCA_028583415.1). Classification (NCBI taxonomy): domain Eukaryota; kingdom Viridiplantae; phylum Streptophyta; class Magnoliopsida; order Proteales; family Proteaceae; genus Protea; species Protea cynaroides. Next base: position 47,332,618 of record CM053269.1, on the reverse strand, counting down.
AGAAGCTACATGCTCAATCACAGCCTCTGCAATATATGATCCCTGCGTCTCTCCTGGGCCTCTCATGGCTGACTTACTAGTATGGTTTGTCTTGCAGATCTTTATGTCAACGGATATAGCTCCCCAGTCATACTTCTTCAGTGCAGGTACGAGGGTCATTGGAATGAGTGGACTAAAATCTTCAGATATACCTGCATTGACTAATATGTCAACATGTAGGGCTGTGATCTTCCCATTTGATTTGAACCCCACACTGTAATTAATTTTCATAGGATTTCGTGCTCCTGTCATTATCATATCAGTCTTACGATTGAGGTAAATACGGACAGGACGTTGTAACTTGTGTGCCGCAACTGCACATGCTGCAGCAACCTGCAAATAAGGTTCATGATGTAACATACATGAAACATCAAATGGAAAAAAAATTGATTCTTAAATTCTCACTTTTAGGCTTTTGAAAGAAAGAAGAGGAGGGTGTTAAGGAAGAAGAACAGAGGAAGGAAGACATCAAGTTATAAACAATATTTAGAGTAGCAGAAATATTATATAAATTGAATAACCAAGTTGTCACAGCTTCTAAACATACAATATTTAATGAAATTATCAAGATACTTGAGCATTCCAATTCAATTGAAATTAATATTCTACGACCAGAGTAACAGTTTGCAAAGAGGAAATTCATGGAGACCGTTACCTAAACTAACAAAAAGAAATTGGAAAACATGTCATTCACATAGCTGGAGTAACATCATTTAATGGTTATCAGCCACGTTTCATATACCCCAAAAAGATGTGGTAGGTCATTGATTCATTGTCAAGTCATCTATGAACCTTTTATGCAATGTCCAAACGAACTCAAAGATTGGATGGTAATGAATGTTAGAATAGGTTAAATATTTGAGCTAGGGAACCTAGTAAGTGAGAGTCCCTCAATGAATCCATTTCCCTTGTCTGTGCGTCATCTGTACCAGTGTCCAGTTTTAGATTATTCCAATAATAAGAAAACCAATAACTCACCCAGGAAAAAAGAAAAAGAAAAAATAAATAAACTTAGGGAACACATGTATCTAAGATATTGGCATTTGGTAGTAAGTGCCAACAACAATACAAAACATTTAGTTGAATCCAACCTTTCTCTTAGTCTCAGTGCTAATGTAGCTATTTCACTGTGGGAGAATAATTGGTTTCTAACATACAGGTCTATATTGCTCGATAAAACAAGTATATATATTCTTCTCTAAAGTTATGTGAACACTTACTTTCATAGGGAACATAAAGTTACTTTCAGCTAATCAAGAAATTGCATGTATTAATATGGTTTCTTCATTTTGGTTAAACTTCATAATTTTTATACATACACGTGAAATATTATGTTTGCTTCTGTGATTTATGTAAGTTCAGCTCAGCTTGAAATTGATGACAGGACCTTCCCTGAGGAAGGAAGAAGCATATCCCTTAGGCTTCATTTGTTTCAATGAAAACATCCCGGAGGAAATCAAAATTTACATATAGAATAAGTTCTGTTATATTTTATTCCTACACAATTTCCTTTTCTTCTTTTTTTTCTTTTTTTTTTGGATAGGTAGGCCCCAAGGAGATTTGAACTCATGACCTCTTAATTTTGAGGGGTTGGCCTTTACCAACTGAGCTATCCCCTTAGGGTACACAATTTCCTTTTGCTTTAAAAGAATTCCTGTAAAATATATTCTATAGAAAATATATGAAGCCTTCATTAGATCGATTTGGAAACATCAAGCAAATGTACTCACTGGCAAAGCTCTAAAGGCCTTTCCACCAAACCCTCCTCCAACCCTCCTTGTAATCACACGAACATTATGTTCGGGCACACCAAGGCAGCTTGCAATCAGGATCTGGGCATCTTCAGGGCACTGACTAGAAGTGTAAACCACCATAGAATTGTCTTCATCCGGCACAGAAAAAGTAGTTTGTGTCTCCATGTAGAAATAGTATTGTGACTCAAGCTTGATCTGCATATTATATAGAACCTCTAATCAGTATAGCACCTCAGTTTCAAAACTTGGTGAGTAAAATCAAGGATTAGAAGATAAATCTAGTTTTTGTAGATTTTATAGTCATATCACATTCACGACTCACATTATCATAGAATCTCTTATTAGTACACACCACAGTATCAAAACATGGTGAGTAAATCAGTGGTCAGAAGATCCATCTTTGATTGGTTGGTTTTGATGTTGGATTCGTCCATGATTGGGCCACCCCTCAGTCAATTTTGACTCATTGGTACTAGTGATCATCAGTCTTGGCATTTTTCTTATAATGTTTACATTTCCACTTAATATTTGATAGTTTTTACTTTTCAAATTTTCATATCATGTTATTTTCAATTGACTCTAACAAATCACCCCCCGCCCCCAGGAGAGGATTCATTCCAATTCCTCCAAAAGAATGTCCTTTTTAAACTTCAAAAGAAGTTATACTGCTAATAAGAGTTCCAGGTCAAGGCATATTTGGGCTTCATACGTCCAAGTTGTGTTTCAGGTTTTCAACTCTAGTTAGAAAAGAGAAAAAAAAAATGTATAAAAAAAGCACCTCCTCTGAAAGAATCTTGTGCTCCGCTTCAGCCATCCCTTTTGAGAAATCACCAACTTGTTTTGGCTTAGCAAATGGAGGGACAGTGAAAAAGCTGGACTTCTCAACTGCCTCTTCAACTGTTAATATGGGTGCTTCTAGACCTTCTGTGTCATAATCAACCACTGCAGTATCAGCTGCCATTTCTGCATGTTTCTGTGTATCTGCAACCTACACCAGAATTCCCGTGACTACATTAGTGCAGGTGAAATAAAATATTACATTTTAGCTGTGAGTCAATCGCAAACACATTAAAAAAAGAAAAAAGAAAAAAAGAAATACAATCCAGATGGTAATTACCACGAGCGCAAGTGCCTGACCCGCATACTCAGTAAGACCATCAGCAAATAGTGGTTCATAACCAAGAATGGGATTAATTCCTATGTTCTTCCCTCCAGCTGGGATGTCTTTAACAGAAATAACTCCAAAAACTCCACGTGGCAGCGATGTAGTCTTGAATTTAATACCTTTTACATGGGCCAAAGGCTTTGTACTATAAATGAATGCTCCATGAAGGCAATCCTTTGGAGAGGGTATGTCATCCACATAAACAGCCTCACCTATACGAATAGATGGTGATATTAAAAATTGCTCACATCATGAAGAATTATTTTCTTTTTCCTTGTCAGATACAATAAATAACCCAATTAATAATTAATCTTAATAACTTAATAACAGAATCATCAGAAGATTTAAAAATTAGTTTTAAATACTGCTAATTAACATGTTTTGAAACTACATATAAAATACCAAGAACACAAAAAAGTATAAAACAGCATCTGTGAATCTGATGTTTCGTTGTGCAAAACCATTAAAAGTTCCAAACAATTAAGAAACACAAGAGATGACGACATCACCATCATTAAAAAGAAAACAAAGAGTAAGAAAAATTTCCAGAAAAAGAATTGATTTGACTTTTGTGAAAGAATTTATGGCTTCTAGGGACAAGGTATAGGTAATTGTCTCCAAATATCAGCATGGGTGGAAAACATAGAAATGTGGCCAGTAAACACTAAAAAAACAAAAAAAAGAGGAGAATAAAAAATGGACAAATGAAAAGGTTATTTTCATGATGAGAAAAAAAAGGTTCAATGAAACAAACCAGAAACTTGGAGCTCAGCTCCAGCTTTTTTAATTGGTTCACCAACTGGATGAAACTTCCTGTTAACTTTCACCAACTGCTTTGCAGGTGAGAGAATGCCTAGCCCCTTGGTGTGATCAAATTGGTCAAAGTGATTCTCTGGTTTGGAGACCTTAACAGGAGAACCATTAATGTATCCATTCAAGCCATCATTGAAAGTCCCAGTTCTAACAACGACCAGAGGATGCAAAAAATCAAAAAGAAAACCAGCCACCAAGCTTGATCTATAAGGACGATGTGAAATGCCCTTCTCAGGAACCACGATTTCTCTGAGTAATTTGATAGCCTCTAATAGAAGACCCACATTAAGAAACTTCCCAGTTAAAAACTCCTCAACCTTCCTCACCCTTATAGCATGTTCAGTCCCATATGCACCAAAAGCCAACTGAAGGCTTTCCAAAACAACACCATCAGAAGTTTTACTGTTAGAAGTCTGAGCTAAGAAAGCCGCATTAAGATAGGGCAATGCATTCCCAAGTGGTCGTGGAGCAGCACGATAGGTTTCAAACAGCAATTCAGTTTTGGTTTCTGATGAAATGTTCTTTATCGGTTCCCAACTTGGGATTGTAACACTTAGAAGTATGGTTTCAGAATCACATGGTGACATCTCCAAGAATTCCTCCAATGTAAGTATTATTTTTTTGCAACCTGTCTGTATATCTACTAATGAACCAGCAGCAAGAAGTATTGTAGCAATATCTGAGGGAAAGTGATTCTTTTGAGCCATCACCAAATTACCCCCCAAACTTGCAGAGTTCCGGATGGACACCGTTGCAACCTTATCCATATGGTCAGCAATTTTTTTAAAGAAGATGGTGGACTGGAACCCACCTTCTCCATCTTCCTTCAAAGCCTGGATTGCCTTAGAGATTGTCACAGTTGCTCCAATTTTAATCCCAGTTTTATCCTTTCTAATTACAAAGAGATCAGGGATATGTCTAAGATCAATATATGTGTCATAGTGTTCTAGTTCCTTGTAATAGCCTGTACCCGTGTTACCAACAACTAGCTTCACCCGTTCTCCGTTCTCGGTTAATTTGGATTTCAATAGGCTCTGAAGCTCCTCAATACTGACAGGATTGTACCAAGAGTAACCTTCAGTATCCAAAAGGGTTTTGGGCTTCATTTCTGCTTTCAAGAATTCAGGGAATGTACAGACCTCATTTTGATGGTTATAAAATGGCAATTTACTCACCTTCTCATCATTACTTTCCTCCTTTCCCCAGAAACAATTTAAGCCCAGATCCTCCAAATCAACATCAGCAGCAAAGCTTTTACAGGCATCTGCAATGGGTCGGTAGCCGGTGCATCGACAGAGATTACCTGCAATAGCCTTCTCAGCTTCTGCCACTGTGAGCTTGGAGAACCCAGGAGGTGGGTCTGGCCTCTGGCTCTTCTCTGAATTAAGCAGAGCCGAGAAGAAGGACATACACATACCGGGAGTGCAATAACCACACTGAGAAGCATGAAAACCAGAGAACCTTTTGTGTATCGGGTGGAACCCAGATTTGCTGTTTCCAAGACCTTCTGTGGTTGTAACTGAACATCCATTTAAACTGCAAACAAGGGTCAGACATGAGTTCACTGAGAATTCCTCAACCTGTTCAAGAACAGGATCGTACTTAGACTGAAGAACAACACAGGCACCACAACCACCTGCAAACAACGAGCCACCATAGAAATTTCTGTTCAGTTGAGGCAAAATTATGAAGGAAATTTCTGTTCTGTGACTGAAAATTCAAAAACAAATCCAACAGAAACCCTAGTCTCTAAAACTCAAAGATTCAAAGGTTTCCTGTCCGGCTTTCTGCTTCCAGCACCAGTTCGGGAGCCACTGGAAGAGGGTAGGGTGGTCATTTCACTTTATACAGCAGGACAGAAGTTCAACCGATCGGACGGGAATGGTAAATTTGGGTTCCCCAAGGCTCAGCCCAGGTCTGGCCTGGTTCGGGTCTGGAAATCTCAATATTGGTTCAGCGGCTGGTTGAAAAACTTAATCCAGACCCTCAAATTAAGGGTTCGGTCTTTGGGAGGACCAAACTTGCAAACCCTAACAGAACCTTAATTTCTTAATCCTAATTAATATCTTACCAAAAAAAAAAAATCCTAATTAATAGAGGTTGAAAAAATAAATAGCTACATGAGTCCTCGAGGATTCTATTAAAATCGGTAGTTCAATCACATATTTTATTATTAGGGTAAAGGTTATTTTGCTCGGGTTACCACCCAACCAATCAGATATTTTATTAAGGAGAAAATTCTATGTCGGACTGCGTCGCCTCGGTGCGGAGGCAGAGACCAATGGGAATACAACACATGTATCCAACTGGAGGACAAAGTGATTATTTCAACCTCCTTCTGTTTGTATTTGGAAGCAAGTTAACACTTGCACTGCTGGACAAGAATCTTTCTCTGTTAGTTTTAAAAGTCTTTGAAGACTTTGAATTAGTGGATCGATAATGAGAAGCATATAAAGATTGGGAGAAAATTTTCCACACTCCTATCTATGGAGGAATCTCCCACACCAGACTGAAGATGATGCAAGAAATGATATCATCTAAATGGGCCCACATTACTAAGGAAATAATTAAGGATAAAATGGAAGCAAGATTGTCTTAAGTACTATTGTCTAGCAATATTGATCCTAATTATTGAAAATACATCGAGACACATGATTGATGTACTCTCACCGGTGGATCTATAGTACCACATTGAAGTACTACAAACAATCTTTTTCCAATAAAATGACAGGGCTACGGTGGTTTCCTCATGTGAGAGGACAAGGGAGAAGTTCATGACCAACGATATTCTTCTCCCAATAAAAAAAAAAGCATTGAAGCGCTACAAACACAAAAGGATCTTTTTCCAATAAAATGACTATGGACTAGGGTGGCTTCCCCATGTGAGAAGGCAGGGGAGAAGTTCTTGACCAATGATATCCTTCTCCCAATAAAAACAAAAAAAAAACATTGAAGCACTACAAACGATCTTTTTCCAATAAAAGGACTAGGGCTAGAGTGACTTCCCCTTGTGAGAGGGTAAGGAAGAAGTTTTCGACCAACCAATAACGATATATTCTTTCCCATGATAAAAAAGAAAAAAAAAAAAAAAGGAGGAGAATTCTACCCTGATGTAGAATTGTACTACTCACATGGAACAATGAAATGATCATCTTGTTTCTTTTCATTCATCAACCATGCAAGCGTATCAACCATACATGGGGAGGGGGATGATGATTATCGTTCCTCAGATGAATAGAGAGAAGAGGTGGTCTGGCTTGCTAAGAAGATTTCAAACTCTTCTTCTGAGGACCCCCGTATTGAGTTATTTGTTGATGATTTCTTTTGGGCATCAACCTGACAATGGATTGGGACAAAGCTTCTAGACCAGAGGATGCTGTTCTTAGGTTGTAGTTATTGTTATGAGTTTTTGAGTTCTTGTTTGATTCCTAGGTAGGGGGAGGTTGTTCCCTCTTCTTTGGATTGTTTTGTCTGTCGTTGTTAGTCCTCCTCCAGGGGATATATCTCCTATTGAAGGTTTGTTGTGCTCTTTTTTTTCTTTTTTTTTTTATTTTAATCAAATCATCTATTTACCCACAAAAAAAAAAAAAAAAAAAAAAAAAAAAACTATGCAAGGGTATAGGAATCTACAGCGATACATAGATCTTTTCCCCCAGATAAAAAATTTACCCATTTGAGTAAGCAGCAAGAACACTTTTCAATAGAATAAAAAAACATAAGCCGTACTGTTATTTTGTGGCTTGAAATTTGGGTCTTTTATGGTTATTATGGACCATATTGTATCTTCATTTTTTAGTTAAAAAGAAAATAGAAAAGTTGTGGGAAAATGACTCCCTATTCCTTCAATTACTTTTCTCCCATAAATATAATTGTGGGAGAGGGAATAGTTAAGGATTTTTTCTGACCTAGCCGCAAAACGTAAGAGGAAAAGAGAAAAAAAAAAAAAAAAGAGAGCAACTAAGGTTCTTGTTTATTGTTGAAGCTGGTTGCAATCTTGTGTATTCGTGCCACTCTATAAGGTGCACTTTGTAATCTTCTTCTTCTTATTGATCTAGTGAAAATCTTTTCTCGTCCGTGGATGTAGATCACATTGACCAAACCACGTAAATTTCTCGTGTCTTTATTCTTTATTGTTTATTAGAATTTCATACTGACATTACCTGCGTTTTTTCGCTGTGTTTGTCGTAACAAACTGGTATCAAAGCTTTGATTCGATTTCAAGGGCTTTGTGTTTGTAATGGCTTCCATGAAATTTTCGGTAACTCCTTTTGACGGTCAGAACAATTTTGGATTATGGAAAATAAAGATGAAAGCTTTGCTACGGCGTGAAAGTACGATCAAGGCTCTTGACGGAAAGCACTCGGAGGATATGACTAAAACCGAAATTGAAGAGATGGAAGAGAAGGCTCACAGTGCCTTGCAATTGTCGCTTTCTGACAATGTGCTTCGTGAAGTTGCTGATGAAGAAACAACGGCTGGGTTGAGGGCAAAGCTCGAAAGTCTCTACATGAAGAAATCTCTTACAACAAGGTTGTATTTGAAGCAACGTCTTTATACTCTAAAGATGAAAGAAGGTACGCCTATCCATGAACACTTAGATGAATTTAATAAAATTATCATGGATATGAGAAATCTAGATATTAAACTTGAGGATGAAGATCAAGCCCTTATTGTATTGTGTTCCTTACCTGACTCGTATGAAAATTTTGTTAACTCTATGTTGTATGGGAGAGAATCCATAAGTTTAGAGGATGTGAAGGCCTCCTTGAATTCTGCTGAGTTGAGAACAAAAACAGAGATTGGTTCACCACCTACAAGGCTATCGAGGGTGCTTCAGTCTTGATGGGAAACAACGTAGTTTGTAAGATAGTTGGTATTTGTACAGTTCATATCAAGTGTCATGACGGGATAGTGAGAACTTTGACAGATGTGAGGCACATCCCAGACTTGAAGAAGAATCTTATTTCCTTGAGTACCTTAGACTCCATTGGGTGTTCCTACACAAGTGGAGGTGGAGCTCTTAAAGTTTCTAAGAGTTCATTGGTTGTGATGAAGGGTAACAAAGTAAACAGCCTTTATGTTCTGCAGGGTAGTACTGTGACAGGTTCTGTAGATGTGTCATCATCTTCTGACTCTGAAAAGGACACAACTCACTTGTGGCATCTGCGATTAGGCCACATGAGTGAAAGTGGTATGACTATTCTGAGTAAACGTGGTTTGCTCTGTGGTGATCATACGACATCACTTGACTTCTGTGAGCATTGTGTATTTGGGAAGCAAATCCGAGTCAAATTAGACGTCCTCAGAGATATGCCTATGCTGAGTTAGTGGCATATGCTCTCACAACAGCTAAAGAGATGGGTATTCAGGAGCCATCCACTTATTCTGAAGTTGTCTCCTGTGCTGAGTTTGGCCAGTGGGTCATTGCTATGACAGAAGAACTTGAATCTCTTTACAAAAATCAGACTTGGGACTTGGTGAAATTACCCAAGGGTAATAGGGTCATAGGAAGCAAATGGGTTTTCAAGAGGAATGAAGGGATCCCAGGGGTTGAGGATGCTAGATACAAAGCACGGTTAGTAGCTAAGGGCTATAAGCAAAAGGAGGGAATTGACTATGATGAAGTGTTTTCTCTAGTTGTAAAGCATAATTCAATTCGTGTGTTGCTTGCCATGGTTGCTCTACATGATTTGGAACTTGAGCAGCTTGATGTCAAGACTGCATTTCTGCATGGTGAGCTTGAGGAGACGATTTACATGTCTCAGCCAGAGGGATATTCCGTGGAAGGTCAAGAAGACCATGTTTGTAGATTGAAGAAATCTTTGTATGGCCTGAAGCAATCTCCAAGACAATGGTACAAGAGGTTTCACAGTTTTATGCTTAGTTACGGGTACTCGAAATGTACTTATGATAGTTGTGTGTACTACATGGTGTTGGGAGATGGTTTTTTGTATATCTTTTGTTATATGTAGATGACATGCTCATTGCTGCAAAGAACATGTCACATATTCAGGTTTTAAAGAGACAACTCAGTGATGAGTTTGAGATGAAAGATTTTGGTGCAGCGAAGAAGATCTTAGGGATGGAGATTCAGAGAGATAGAAAAGTTGAAAAATTATATCTCTCGCAAAAGAGTTATATTGAGAAGGTGCTTGAGCGTTTTGGGATGAAAAAGGCTAAGCCCGTTGCTACTCCTTTGGCTTCCCACTTTAGGCTTTCAGTTCAAGACTTACCTCAAAGTGAAGTTGAGAAGAAGGAGATGTCTCGAATCCCGTACTCCAGTGCAGTTGGTAGCATTATGTATGCCATGGTTTGCACTCGTCCAGACATTGCACAAGCAGTCAGTGTAGTGAGCAGATACATGGCTCAGCCAGGGAAGGCACATTGGCAGGTAGTAAAGTTGATTCTTAGGTATCTCAGAGGTACTTCAGATTTGGATTTAGTCTTTGATTGCAGTGCTTCGGGAACCTCAATTGTAGGTTTTGTAGATTCTGACTTTGCAAGTGATCTCGATAAAAGGAGATCTTTGACTGGTTATCTCTTTATACTTTCTGGTTCAGCTATTAGTTGGAAATCAACCTTGTAGTCGACAGTGGCTTTGTCTACTACGGAGGCAGAGTACATGGCAGCAGTAGAAGCTGTAAAGGAGGCCATTTGGTTGAGGAATCTCGTGAGTGAGCTTGGGCTTTAGCAAGAAGCTAGTTTAGTTGTCTTTTGTGACAACCAGAGTGCGATACATTTGACAAAAAACCAAGCACATCACGAGAGGACAAAACATATTGATGTTAGATATCATTTCATTCGTGAAGCAGTTGTCGAAAGGAACATCATGGTGAAGAAGGTTAATACAGCAGACAATCCAGCGGATATGTTGACTAAACCGGTTACGACAAACAAGTTCAAGCATTGCTTGGATTTGGGTGGCATTCGCACTTAATTGGTAGCCCATATTGGGGCATTGGTGGCGAGAGGAGAGGTGTTCACTAGTTTCGGTTCTGAAGTGAATAATTCTTTTTCACATCTCTTGTTTCTTACACCAAGTTAGCTCACGTAAGCTTAGGCTCTCTTTGGTTTGTATTATATAATGTATTATATAATATATTATAAAATTTATGATTGTTTAGTATGATTTATAATGTCTATTTATAATTAAAATAAATCGATATAATTCATTATCTATAAATAGATGAGTAGTTGTTTATCATTATTAGAATAATCTATTAGATGATTGTTTATATTTCTCATTATATAATGTATTATGTTTAGTGGTACCAAACGGTCATTATTTATTACTCATAATCTATTATCATAATTGATTTGTCACAAATAACTCATAATACATTATATAATACAAACCAAAGATAGCCTAGATATGTTTGAGATATTGTTTGACTTCTAGATGGTTTGAGGTTTTCAAGCCAAGGTGGAGATTGTTATTTTGTGGCTTGAAATTTGGGTCTTTTATGGTTATTATGGACCATATCGTATCTTCCTTTTTAAGTTAAAAAGAAAATAGGAAAGTTGTGGGAAAAGGATTCCCTATTCCCTCAATTACTTTTCTCCCATAAATATAATTGTGGGAGAGGAAATAGTTAAGGATTTTTATGACCTAGCCGCAAAACATAAGAAGAAAAGAGAAAAGAAAAAAAAAAAAAAAAAAAAAAGCAACTAAGGTTTTTGTTCATTGTTGAAGCTGGTTGCAATCTTGTGTATTCGTGTCACTCTATAAGGTGCACTTTGTAATCTTCTTCTTCTTATTGATCTAGTGAAAATATTTTCTCGTCTGTGGATGTAGATCACATTGATCGAACTACGTAAATTTCTCATGTCTTTATTCTTTATTGTTTAATAGAATTTCATACTGCCATTACCTGTGTTTTTCCACTGTGTTTGTTGTAACACATACAGATCACCTCACTTACATATATTTGTATTTTCTCTTCTATTTCATCACTAAAGATATATTGTGAAACCCACGTCTAGAAGATAAGACCCACTGAATATCAGGGATGAAAGATGAAGGATGAAAGCACAGGGAGAATACAACTACATGAAGTATTCTCGTTATTTTTCAATATAACAGTACGTGGAACGGTGGAAGAGAAGACGGCGGATTTCACTATAGTTTGAAATTAAGTGTTACAAGTGTACACAGATTGAAGGTCTCAGGTTTAGGTGAATGACAGGTGTAAATGTAACACTAAACTCTTGTAGTATTGACCGCATGACTCAGCCAATCCATATATATCTTCTTGTGATCTTTTATGTAGCCTTTGTTTTTTACTTTTAATTAATGCATTAATTTGTTATGTTGAATGTGGATCCCATGCATAGAACGATCACAGCATCCAACATAAACTTCTTGAGCTTTTGATCAGTAAATCCACAAAAACTTTTTCAGGAAATCAAATCACAACACCTTAAACAGCTTGAGACTGAACAAAAATGGTAGATAATAGAAGGCATAGAAACAGAGAAAATAACAAGGGAGAAGGAAGCTTTGTACGTCTGCAAGTGGATCAACAGGGGAGGAAAAGGAAAAGATCTAGTAAGAAATCATATTTCAAAAGTAGCAGAAACCATTTCCTGTTAAGAGAGGAAGAAGAAGGAAGGATAGCAGAGGATCGAAGATGTTACCTTCACCACAACCAAGCTTAGTTCCTTTGTAACGAGTCTGAGTACGTAAGAATTCAAGCAAAGTAGTGGTTGGATCGACCTTGGATAGCTCGAACCTCTCACCATTAATAGCAAAAACCAACTTCTGCTCTACTTCCTTGTTCTCCATCTCTATTCCTCCGATCAGTGACAAACTGAGAAGGAAATCATATACACCCCATCCTTTCTGCACTTGAAATAGAACCCATTATTGACAGTTTGACTATGAAAATCTATCTACAGTTTATTCTTAAAAATGATTTAAGCAAAATGACGAAGATGATAAAGAACCCTCTTCGTTTGTCTTCCATACTCAAATTAATGAGAGAAGCTGGTTGTCATTGTCACCTGCTAGTTTGTCTACAAGTGTGATATAGCCTATTTTCAATTGTCCAAGTGAGTGGACTTCAATTTTATAAAGGGGGAAAGTTCACCATCTGGCTGCCTCTCACTAAGCCATGTGAAAGAAATAAAATGACTATTTTACCCTTGTTCATTTCCCCTCTTCATATGGGAAGGTACATGGGCACACACAACTGAAAAAAAAAAAACTTAACCCTAAAAAAAATGGAACTAATAGCCATAGAGACCCATTAATGACATATAAAATGTCGTCCTGTCTTCTTAATCTAACCACTGTGGTGTGAGTCCACTGTTAAAGAGAAGAAACCTAATAAAGAAAAGGTAAAAGATTCCCATAATGGCACAGTGGGAATTCTTTACCAGGGCCTCTCACATCACCCACACTCTTCTCCTAATAGCTTGCGTCTTACTCTATCATCAAAAAAAAAAAAAAAAAAAAAAAATACTATCTTTCTCTTTGACATTGTGCATCCTGGTCTATTGAAGATATTGATTGCTGCATACCTAGATGTATATTATAGGAATCTTTCACTCTATAAGGATATTATAGAAAACCTTCTTCCATAAAAAAATTACCATTGTGCATTAAATATTTAAGTTGTTTGCAGAAGAGGAATCAGCAAGGAGATGGGTTGTCATTAGACTACCTCTTTAAAATGGTTCCCTTGAACCCTATTGATGGGTTAGGCAGGTGAGAGCTGGCTTTCCCTTTTGCAGATGCATTTCTTTGCGAAAATAATGAAGGAGTAATTTTTGGGTGTCAATTCATTTATTCACTAGTTGTGACAGTCAGTGGGGTCTTCTAACTAAGGTTCTCTTTGGTATAGTTTGTATTTACATTTATGAATTATTTATGAGCATCATAAATAAACTTGTTTTAAATATAAATAAATATCATAAATCATATCAAACAATTACATGTTTTATAATGTATTATATAATTAAATTTATAATACTTACCAAAGAGAGTCTAAATCCGGGTATTAAACACAGTATCAACTATGTCCAAAACTGATCCGATCTTGTACGTAAGATCGATACTATATACAATAAGATCGATACTATATACAATAAGATCGATACAGCATTGGATTGAGAATTGTATCGGGAATCGATCAGGTCCAAAACCTATATGAATCGATCAATAAAATGAATACCTTCAACCATAGTTTGAGCTTAATTTGAATTCAAAGCATAGGCAACACATCTTTCCAACTACGAAAAACAACTATAATTAAAGTTTTTTTTTATTATTATTTATTAGGATAAATAGATAATTTATTGATCCAAAAGGGATAACACAACAAACTTGATCCTCGCAAGAGACCTAGACAAAACACACAAAAGACCAACAACATTAACTAGAACTAGGTTACAACATAACTAAGGATCAGCAAAAAGAAGAAACAACTACTACGTACACCAGAGATTCATTTTTAATGTCTCGTAGATGATTAGAAGGAATATTTCATCTTAGGAAAACCAGAGAAGCAAAACTAGTTACTCTCAATGTATCCCCATCCTTCATTTGATGGTGTGAGCAATTGCTATTATATTATCCTCCCAACATGAGAGCACATCAATTAAGTCTTCACTGTCCAAAAAATCATTATTGGATCGATGACCCTTAGATAAAACCTCTCACTTGGTTGGCCCATTTGTTTGGATGGTGGACAATCATTTTATCAACAAAAACGAACATATTTTTCAGCCACATCATTATAGGGGGAAGAGAAAAGATTATATCGATCATTCAGTTAATCCAATAAAATCTCTTCACCACTAGAAACACAAGGAGCCATTTGTCAACACCTTTGACAATGCACATCAGATCCAACACTGGATAAGGCACTCGAATTCAAAAGGCCCTCGGTCAGCAGTAATTAAAGCTGTAAGGCTGTAACGACGTTAATAAATTATAAATTAATAGGTAAGAACGTACGTACGCAGCTGGGTGTATTAAACAACGTAAAGCTGACCAAAATAGATAGAAATTATAGAATATGCTTATAATTAAACAACTTGAATAATAAGGAGATAGCTTCATGCATGCATGTGATCATGTAACCAACATGGAAAAACAAAAGAGTACGTACACGTAGAGGCACGTTCAAATTTAAAGATATTCCACACGTTCAAATTTAAAGATATTCCACTTATATATATATATATATATATATATATATATATATATATATTATTTTTGAAATCCGATCGATCATCATTCATATTTAGTGGGAGTCACATATTCTAGAGTTATTCCACATCCTTTAGAGGGACATTCATATTTCAAGTAAGATTTCATATCTGTGAGATCGGTTGATTTGTATTGTTTTTGGACCTATCTAATTCGGACTCTTGTTTTATATATATATATATATATATATATATATATATATATATATATATATATATATATATATATATATATATATATATATAATCAAATGTCAATTTTCTATTTGATTCGTATATTGATCTAATCTGGATCTGATTGATTTTGAACATGATAGATACCATGCCATTACTTGAATTTAAACCCCTGGTGAAACATACTCTTACAGATGAACCGGCCTTAAGATGGGAGGGGGTCAAAATTATCCTACCCCTGTATGTTGAAAATCTATAAAATATTGTTGACTATCGTATGATGGCTTAGGGATAGAAGAAGGAACCATGGACGAAGAAAAACTGAATCCTATGTCTCAACCAAATTTAATTTCCTATAATCTCATTGTATGTTCCTTGCATTAATGCTATATTGCCACCATGCATGTTAGCATCCAATTCCAACAATGTTTTCCACATCATATCATATATATGTGTCAAATTTCAAAATAATCTAATTTCTTTGGGCATTATTATAATAATATTTTTGAAAATTTATTTAGAAAATGAAGAAAGCAGTTGGTTGGGTGCAATTTATGGGCCTTATTCCCCTTCCCTTACCCCTTCTTCTTCATCCTCAAGTAGTTGTAGTCTTGTAGAAGCCTATGTGGACTGTAGTATAGGATGATCATTTCTTTTTCTTTTTTTTTAGAAAATTAAGATTGTTGATCATTTATACTAGAAAGAATAATGGAAAAAAATTTAAAAAAATTAATACTTAATGGGCCATACTAGTATTCCGTTTATGTAAGAGATTACGTGTCAGGTATGTCTGGTCAAAAATTGCCACTCGACATCCTGGTCATGTAAACAATATGGAGGTAGTTTTAATATTTAAGAGGACTAAAATGTAAGATCTAATGATATAACCTCGGTGACTAGAATATAAGCCTTACTTGTCCATCTTTTCCACATGCTAAAAACTGGAAGAGGTGTGGAAAAGGTTCTTATAATTAAGTTTTTGGTAAGATAGTAAAAGGTTATGTTTTTAAACACTTACAACCTTTTTTTTTTTTTTTTGCTAAGAACACTTACAACTTTAATACCACAAAATATGGCAGCTATACCAACAAGATTATTGTACAAATTTTAAAATTAAAAAATTATACTATTCCCCAACAGAAATGCTTAGAATAATTCTACCACTTCTTGGCCCTTCTTGCCTTGGCAAGACTGAAAGATAGAACGACCACTCGTAAGATCCAACGATCAAAGCCGGGAATACTCAGCTAAACATTAGGTTTCCAGATGAGGTTAGAAGAGCTTGAGCTGTTGGTTTGAGTGGAATAGGATATTTAAGATAAGTTAGAGAAAACCTACCTACTATCATGGTCTGCTAACCAACTCTTGCAATCAGGCACTACAACAAATCTTATTTTTAGCGACGGTATATTACCGTGGCTAAAGATGTATTTCCGTAGCTAAAAGAAACAGTGACGGAAACAATAACCGTCTCTATACTGTTGCTATAAATGCCGTGGCTAACATTTAGCCACGGCAAATTCGCGGCGTCTGGGAAAAGCTTTAGCAACGGTATATTGTCTGCAGTCGCCTAAAATAAACTTTTTAGCTACGATTTATGTATTACCGTCGCCTAATATAAACTTTTTAGCTACGGTTTATGTATTACCGTAGCCAAATGTTAATCTTTAACTACGGAAATATACCGTAGCCTAATATCTGGTTTTAATGACGGAAATAACGTTGCCGTCTACTAATAGTTTTAGCCACTGTTGTATGACCGTCACTAAAAATATTTGTAATTTCCATTAAAACGGAATGGAAATTGTACTAAATGTTATTAGCGACAGAAATAACGACCGTCGCAAAATAGTTTAATAAATTTTTTTTTATAAATAATATTTTTAAACCTGTATTTACACCAATACATTTATTCATATGGAAAATTAATTATCATTACATATTGATGTACAAAAGATCATTGCTTTTCATTCAACTTTAAAAAAGTATAATACAATGTCAAAATTATATAAACATTTAAATGTACATTTCAAAAATTCATTGTTTCTCTTGTTATCTTTCTTCTTTTTTGCATGGTGTCAATATGGCAACCTGAGTTGGTGTCTATCCGGCTCCCTGAATTGTTTAATTGTGGATCACTTCACCATTGGAGTCTCTGAATCTGCTCCTTTTATCCTTTGGCATTGTTAGGTGTATCCTAAATGGTCCCTGCAAAGTAAAATTGAATTAAATAAGCAATAAGGGAAATGCGAGACTTGATCATTCTGCCTAATAGGACTTCCAGTTCCTACTAGAGAAAGTACAGGACTTCCCATTGGGTTTCCTCAATATGACATGCCAAGATCAAATGCAGGAGTCACATAGTAACCATGATTCAAAACATCGCCTTTACCTAGCAATGGCATGCCATACGTCTTGTTGCTCCTGTTGTGCAAGCAATGCCTCAAGACTATAGAAGTCAGCTTTTGGCTTTCTACACTCCCTGTCAATGACACACCGGAAAGCAATACAATTGTCAGCAATAAAGGGTCTAGCTAAGGTTCTTAAATGGAAATAAGCAATAAAAAACTCAGGAATAAAAAGAATAACCTGCAGTGGCCTAGCATTAGCATGTCTTTTTTCTTAGGTACATTGAGCAGTTGAGCCCCTCTGTTGAAGTCACATTTCCTCCATACGGTCTATCTATCTGTGTGTGTACAGGTATTCCCCTTGTGAGAGAATGGGTTTCAGTGTTAACAGGAATTACTCATAACAGCAGATAGCTCCTCAATTTCTTTTAAATGCAATAACAAAGAAATTTTGGGCCAAAGGCTGAAGAACAAGGGTATACATCTCTCAAAAATCTCTTAGCTGTCTCCCATGATGTAGGACTCAATACAAAAGAGAAGAGAAACCAAAAGTATGATCAATTTATATCAATAATCAAGGCAAATCCTGTATATCATCAATCCCCCACTTAGCTAGCACATCTACTACAGAATTGGCTGATATTGGTTTGCATGAGTATGAGGTATTCCCTAGATTAAGGTCTCAGGGAAGATTACCCGCACAACCCCAGTAAGGTCCTGATGCAAACAATAAAACTCTTCCACACGTTCACAAAGAACAAAGGTTTTGCCCTTTCACATAGGATTATTATACCTCTCTATATGAACTTACTTTTTTCATTCCAATGTTGTAGCAATCAACATTATCTATGAACCAAACCTAAACCTTGAGCCCATACATTTCATGCTGCAAAGCATCTACGCAACAAGGATTTCTCAAGAATGTTGGTACTTTCTTGGGAAGGTTGGCACCTAGGAGACAAATTATAATATATATTGCCATATTGTTAACAATGATTAAAATTAGAAGAAAAGAAAAAGAGAGACCACAGTATCAAGAAGAAAGATTCCCTGCAAAACTTGACTGATTTATCTCTTTTAAAACCATCAGATGGGGGACTGATTTATTATCTCTTTTAACTGTTGGGTAGATAAGGGATCATATGGACAGGCCAACTGTGAAATTTGAAAGCCAAAAACTTAATCATATGGTCCACCGCATACTGAACCTAATCCTAGCAATCCAAAACTTAGTTTGCAAATAGAGCTTTGTCAACGATTAGTCAGTAGCACCACAAATAGAGCTTGCTCAAGTTCAAGAGCATCACCTGATGAAGAAGCTGTGCAACATATTTTTAATATAAGTTGGTGATTCAATATTGTATTTCATGCTGGAGATTATTATATACATAACTTGTACATAAATTTTAGATTCAAATGATCTGAATAAAAGAAACACCCCTCACAAGAGACAACCACCTATTCAATCTAAGTTGGTGAGAATATTATTAAAGGAGGTGTTGCAGACAGGTCTAGAACCAGAAAATTACTATTGGATTATCATATGGACTTTACCAATTGGCCATGAATATATTAAGAATATAGGCCAATGTAAAATGCAAAGTACTGCTTTGCATTTTAGGAATGTCACTATGCAGTTCTGGTGGATTCAACGAGATTCAAGCATTAGACTGGGATGATCTAAACCATGCCAAGTCACTTTGAACCAATCCAACATGTTCAAAGAAGCATAAATGAGTGAAGAAAATGCATGACAATAAGCCAAGATACTGAAGAGAACATACTTATATGCATTTGCGGAAAACAAAAAATCATATCCATGTAAGTAGAACATTTTCTAGGAAGAATTACCTCAGAATTAAGAGGGGAGGTCATGTCGTCATGAATTCAAATCTCCTTGGGTTCAAATCATATTGGTTTCAACA
The DNA here is from genome assembly GCA_028583415.1 of Protea cynaroides. Classification (NCBI taxonomy): domain Eukaryota; kingdom Viridiplantae; phylum Streptophyta; class Magnoliopsida; order Proteales; family Proteaceae; genus Protea; species Protea cynaroides. The sequence goes on along the minus strand of CM053269.1, from coordinate 47,313,186 downwards.
TAACTAACAAGTAAGAAAAAACCCACACATAAGTACATAACCTGAAAGAAAGAAGTAAAACAGAATAGGGCATGTAAATTTTTTTTCCAGATTGTCTATCTCCGAAATTGTTGACCATTACATTGCATTCAGTTTCTCTTGTTTCGAAGGCACTATGGAACTTCCATTGCCACTCAATGAAGCCAGGATATAGGGCACTTTGGAAATGTTTTGGTTTTCTTTTGTCAAGCTTTCGGATGCTTGTGTCTTCAATTCAAGAACTGACTTGGTTCTGCCAGTCCAGCAAAATCATTTGCACAATTGGTTTCTTGAACACCACCTGTAAAATTTACAAGTCACTAGAAGCTGTTGAGAATTTTGTGATATTTTGAGTTCTTCATACTATGCAATGATAAGGATGAAATAATTGATGGAATGTCCTGAGATGGACTGTAAGAGAATAAACTCAATAAAGCATTCAACATCCAATTGGGAGGAGTCCTGGGAAAGAGGTTTACTGGTATATTTCACTCAATGGGTTATCAAGCATGATGGATAGACCAAGTTTAGAATCCAGGTCAAGCACAGCAGGGGTTCCGCATTTCGGAGTGGAGGTATCGGTGCTAGGCTGATAAACCAGAGGTTTAAGATATAAAACAATTAAAGATTGTTTTGTTTATAACACTACAGAAATAATGGCTGCCAGGAAAGTTCAAGGCGATGTTTCCTCCTATTTTTTATTAAAATTTACCAAATGTGCAGTTGCAGGCTGTGAAACAACTGGAATCATGGAGACCAGCTGTTTTGGGGAATCCCTCAAGAAGACAAAGACATGTCCATCTATCTCCACCAGCTTCTTCTGCAATAAGAGGCTAATTCAGTTAGAATGATCAATCCATTTTGAACTATTACTATTTCGGGCCAATGTCCTTCAGACCAGTGGGATTTCTGGCCAAAGTTTGCCGAACAGTTTTTACAAAATTTTAGAGATAGAATAAAGGCAGAACAGTGGGATTTCTGTGTTCATATATTACGCCATGAAATTACAAGAGAATTACTATTTCGGGCCAATGTCCTTCAGACCACGAGATCTGCTCTTCTCCCCATGGCGACATTACACTCACAACCAGATCATTCCCTTCCCCAAACCCATCTTTGATCTGCATGATGGATAGAGAAAAACACTATGAGAATCACCCAAAAACTCTTATTAACAATTGTTCTGCTAAAAGAGTTATAAAATTAATAAAAAAACTCCCAGGCATCTCTGCAAACAGTATAGAAAGAAATGAAGGGCACAAAAAGAAGCACTTGGGGGTATAAATACCCACCGCTCCGATTGGCTGAAGGGGAATAAAAGGGAGGAAGTGAAAACTTAAAAAGCTAAAACTTAAAAAGCTAAGAACTAAAAGGTCGGAGCCATGAAATGATCAAACCAATATTTCAAACTGATAGTTGATGGCATTGAACATTAATATGAAGCTGAAGATTCCGAGAACCACAAGAAAAAAGGCCTACCACTCAAGCCACAAAACCAATGACAGCAGCTGCAAAAATCTTTCCACCTTATGAGGGAGGAGGAAACCGTGTATAAAAATAAAAAAAAATTAAAACAGCAAGTAGCTTCATGAGATTACCTATTCATCATTTTAAAACAACAACCATTCAACTTTTCTAGATAAGATTCTGACACCCGGGTTATTCATAGTCCACACATCCCACTTACTTACATACAATATGGATTGGTAGCACTAGAGCAAGAACTTAAAAAACATGGAAGTCTGGTATGTCTAGGACTTCCACCTCTCTTTCTTAAGAAGGCATCTCCTCCATGGATAGAAAGAAGCCCACCTTTCCTCTTTACCACCAAACCCATTTCTTACACTAAAAAAACATGGAAACTACAAGTCAAGCCATGGGTTTTGGTGGAGAATCAGTTACAATGTCTAAGAAGAATATATAACAGGTTATCTGTTAAGTAGTAATATAAATCCTTGCATACTAGGTTAGCTAAAATGGATTGTTCTATTAAAAATAAGTAGCCTCATGATCGATTCTTACCATCATATATAACATGTGATTCTTCCGGAAAAAGCCTACGGTTATTCTTGAAGCGGGGGGCTGTGGAAGGCCATTGGGGCTCAGTTTCAAGTATGATCTTCAAACATAGTTGCTCCAATTGTGATCCTTTCCAAAGATATGCCCCACCTCCCTCCCGGGCATTGGTTCCTTTGTTGTTCTACTTAGATGCCGGTGATATATTAGATGCACCTTCATTAATGACCTTGGTTGAACCCGGCAGCAGAGGGAAATGATCGATAACTACTTCATCCGAAATCCACCAAAAATCATCCCAAGCAAATAACCCATTCTTATCACCCATTCATCCTAATATTTATCCTTTGCAGCCTTTGTTATCTTTTCCGCTTGCAAAAGGTTTTTCTTAGGGAATCTAGCTCCCGCTTGAAGCTACAAGGAAAAGAAAATTGAGACAAGGGGTCACAAGAACTGTACTATAAAATCCAACAACGATAGAAAGGAGCATGTATTAAACTGTTAATACCTTAAAACGCTCCTCACTTCTGTCTCTTTTCCATAGGCAATATATAATCCCAAACACTAATCAGATTCAGCATTTCTTTTCCTCTTACCCTTTTAGATTCATCTAAGGTATGCAAAATAGGTGTGAAATACTACCTCTGATCTCCTTCTTTGTTCTATTTTCTTGCAGGTGAAACTGAAATTAAAGAACAAACTCATCCAACAAGAGGAATGGATCCAAATGCCTCAATTCCATACTGAAACTGAAAACACCACATAACAATAGCATAACAATAATATCAACAACTTGTCACCACCATGTAAAACATAGCATAACAATAATATCAAGGTTCACAGGAAGCATAAAGAAAAGATACTTAAAAAATATACTTGTAATAAATCAATATCCAAGTTAAACTATCCAATAAAAACTCATTTACATATAATGCATAAAGTTTGTTCCAAATAATATTCCAAAAACTTTCTATAAACCCTGATCCTGTATCCGCAATATATTCTTCTTCCTCATTAATGTGATCCAAGACTGGCTTCTTCTCCTAATGAAGCAATAAATTAAGGAATGAATTAGATCAAAACCACAACAATAAAGCAAAGAAGTAGAATAAAATACCTATTAAAAAATGCAAAGATGTTACAGGCATCTAAAGTTGAGTTTAGTTTCCTTATACCTATCATTGGGAAGAGTGTGAGTGCGACTGCGACTGCATGAATTGGGTGAAGGCAATCATCTGGGACTGCATTTCACCCATTTTCTCCTCCATTGAACTCACCTTATCTTTCCACATCTCGTTTTCTTTCATCAATTCCCTCAACTCTTGGGCTTGCTTCGTATGGGCGCATTGCCTGTCTGCCATACACTTCTGTTGGGGTGATTCCAAGCCCCATAAGACGCATCCGTCCATGACAATCCCTTCCCATTACATCTACGAAGATTGATTCATGAACAACTTTATCTAATCGGCTTTCTTCACTTTCCTTGTCAAGACGAACTTTAAATGCATCCTACAAGTAAATCACAACAATAATATTATGTGATCTTATATTAAAATAGCCATCAAAGGGAAGGAATACATAAATAAACTAAGGAAAAATGGTTATGGAACTAACCAATTTCTGAGCTGAGATAGGGTCTATGGGAGCTCCAGTTTTCTTTGATTTATGAGTTCTTTCGAACAACTCAATACGAGAAGGGGGCAATTGATTTGGATCAGCAATACGCTTGAAAATAAAACAATAACAATTGCATCAAAACTCTAATGGGAGCAATACAAACTTATGCTAAACGTAAAAAGTAGAATTATCAACCAATGGCTTTACCATATCCTCACGTATGACTGAAAAGGAAGTAGTTCCAGTCGTATGGCGCATTTTTTGATTCTCCTTATTATTTCTGTTCCTTTCAGCAATGGCCTAACAAGATTCGGTTAAATTAACACCTAGATTTCTGAATTTAGAAAACATGGTATGGATTTAGTTACACTTACCCGAGTTTCTTCTTTACCCCAAAACTTAAACATCTCATCCCATTGTTCTTTCGACATACGTTGAAGATCAATGTTTGCCCCTCCGTTCTACATCCGAATCATACTTCTCATAAAATTCAATCTTTAAATAGTGCTTATAACCCTTCCATCCGTCCCTAAGTTTATCTAAGGCCCAATCCTTGCCAGATTCTGCTATGTCAAATTTCGCCTACAACGAAATAGAAGGTGTTTTTAGTCACAAAATAACTAAACATTTTAATTTAACACCTTAACTAATTATAACAAAATAAATACAATACCTTTATTTCTTTCCAACTATCTTCCTTCAATGGTTGAGATACATCACGCCAACTCTGAATAGTTACTGGTAAATTGTAGTTTTTTCTTGCAAGTGTCCCGATCCATGTAACTAATTTTGAAGTATTTGTACCATTACATGGTTGACCGAGCTCATTTAACATGATAGGAATTTTATTTCCTTCTGGCATCCTTGAAATGTTATGGGCCATTGTTGGTCCCCTTTTCCCTCTACCTCTACGTGCTATAAAAAAATGAAACATAAGATAAATAATATATTGCATAAAACAATCATTTATTTACATCTTTAAAGAGTAGAACTCTAATTAACTCACCCAAAGAGGTACCTGTGCTCATATTTTCGCTTTCCCCACTAGTACTCATTATACTCAGTCCTATTTTCAATCAAATTAAATCATATATTAAATAATATTAATTTTACAACTCAAGGCACATAATCTAAACAACCACAATTAATCCATAATGAATGAAATAGAAAAAGTACATTGTATGTAAGTCAGTAATTTTTTAGGCAAATATAAAAGAATAAGGGACTTACTTGATTTTAATGATCAATCAATCCGATATATTGTGATCTAAACTGTCCAATGTATTGTTCAATTCAATGGGGGTGTCAATTATAATACCTTCCACATCAGTTCTTCCCCAATTGAGATTAGCATCACTATCTCCCCTCTCTACATTCTATATTCCGCATATAATATTGTAATGTATCCCGTGTATATGCTTCACTTGAATCACCATGATCCTCTTCTCCCATGTCAAAAATATCCCTACTCCTTGTCCTTAAGGCAACTTGCCAATCGGGCTTATAGGGATCTGCAATGTAAAACACTTGCTCTACTTGTGACGGTAATACAAATGGCTCGTCAAGTAGTCCTCGACCACCGTACATTAAACGGTTAAAATTGACAAGTACGAATCCGAGGTCATCCCGTATCTACTCCTTTCGTGGTGTCAGCCCAATCACATTGAAATAACATTACCCTGATATCCTCTGAGTATTCCAATTCAATGATTTTTTTCAAAACACCATAATATGAAACATTCCCCCTGACAGGATTTTTGTCTTTTCGACTAGCATAGCTTTCTGTCATTGCCGATACCAGGATCCCACAATTCTGTGTTTTCTATTATTCTCATGTGCCTTGGTATGAAACTTTATACCATTAATGATGTATTCTTTATAACTTCTTGCATCGATGTTAGGTCCACGAGCAAGCCATCTGATATGATGAGGCACCTCGACATTTTTTATGCGTAGATTCAAAATCTGATAGTACAAAATTTACATGATTCCAATTAGATAAAATCCTTAAGAACAAAACTAACTGTGATTGTAAGTGTTACACTTACATGCTCATTGAACCATGTCGGAAAGTCCTTAGCATGTTTTTCTGAAACTAAATGTGGGCGAGATTTACTACCCAACTTTTTGTGGATTTGTTTTTTGTGTACCCGTAAAGTAACCACTTACCCAACTGAATGGATTGCGAGATAATACTATTTGACAAACATATAACTTGTAAAATTTGATCAAATAAAATCATTTTGTGATATTATAAGCAATACTTACTCCGATATTCGTTTACTCCATCATAGTTGTTCAAGATGTATCGATGTGCCTCGCTCCCTTTCATCAAAGCCTAGTCGTATCATTTCGCACTTCCCTACTGGTCTACCCGTCGTTGATAATATAAATAATGGATCTTCCTTCTCCATTGACCCAGCATTTCTAATCGGTCTATTTGACCTCGCTTTCTACACCTTCAAAGTATCCGGAGCGAAGGTCAAACACTCATCCGCAATGTATCCTTCTCGCGATTGATCCCTCCGGGGCGACTAAGGTTGTGCATATAGTCCTTAAGTCGCTTAAGGAACCTAAACCAATTATATGATTAATCTTTATTCAATATATTAGTAGGATAATTGTATTATTTAATAAAAGCAAAATTTTCACACTAACCTTTCGATTGGGTACATCCATCGGTATTGTACTGGACCAGCCAAGCTAGCTTCGTGAGCTAGATGAATATTCAAGTGCACCATAACATCAAAGAATGAAGGTGGGAAAAGCCTTTCCAACTTGCAAAGTGTTAAGGCAACAGTTTCACCAAGTCTTTTGTAGTCCCTCTGCCTTACCAACTTTGCTACATAAGTCCCGATAAAATGAACATAATTCGGCAACACAATGATAACATTTTTTGGCAAAATACTACGCGACCGCAACCGGAAGAAGTTGTTGCATCAAAATATGGCGTCATGACTCTTCATTCCCGATATTTCTCGTTGATGGACATACGTTGATATATTATTGCTGAGCCCATCCGGCACCTTCACCCCCGTAAAATTGTGCAAAACAATTCCTTGTCGGGCATTAGACATTGTGTTAACATGTCTGGAGGTATAAACAATTTTTTTTCTTCAATGAACTTTGGATGAAGATCAAATCGAATATCCATTTCTTTCATATCTAAACGTGAGTTCACATTATCCTTTGTCTTGTCTTTTATACCCAACAATGTTCCAATGACACTATCACATACGTTTTTCTCAATGTGCATTACATCTAAATTGTGACGGATTAAATTAAATCTCCAATATGGCAAATCAAAGAATATGCTCTTCTTCTTCCAGTTAAATGGGAGTTCTGTATCTTTTAACCGCCTTGGGGGCCTCTTCTTCCCACTGTTGTCAACTTTACCTTTCCCAAATGAAGGGAAATTTAACACCTTGCAAACTGTTCCAATATGTCAAAACCCCGATAATGGCTTAGGTCGAGGTCTATGTTCCTCATGGCCATCAAAATTTCTTTTATCTCGTCGAAATCGTGATCTTGTGGAAGGAACCGACGATGGCCCAAATAAACGCTCTTCCTTCCATATTTCAGCCGGCGAGAATCAGTATCTTGGGCGCAACATGGACAAGCTAAAGCACCTTGGTACTCCACCCGGAGAGAGCTGCGTATGTTGGAAAATCATTAATAGTCCATAACGCACATGCATGTAGCTTAAATTTTTCCTTCCCAGTAACCATCGTAAGTCATAATGCCGGTGTACCATAATTCTTTCAACTCTTCTATCAATGGTTGCAAATATATATCTATATCATTCCCAGTTGTCGTGGTCCGTGGAATAAGCAAAGTAAGGATGATGAAATCGGCTTCATGCACATCCATGGCGGCAAATTGTAAGGCATTACCACAACTGGCCATGTGCTATATTTACTGCTCTTCGACTTGAACGGGTTGAATCCGCCGATGCTAACCCCAGTCGATATTACGAGGTTCATTACCAAAAGACGGATAAAGCTTGTCAAACTCCTTCCAAGCTTTTCCATCACCGGGTGTCGTAACCTTTGGTCTTCCATGACGGTTCTCATGGTGTCATGTCATGCTTAATGAGGTTTTTGACGACATGTATAACCTTTGCAACCTTGGGATCAAAGGGAAATGACGCAATGTTTTGGCTGGGATTTTCTTGTCTCCTAGTGTATATCTAGATTCGCCACATTCTTTACAAACCGTTCTTTTTTGGCACCGTATTCGCCTGGGAAAGGCCTCTCGCAATACCTCTAACAACATTGAGAACGATTTATCGGTCAATTGCGTAGGGACTTTATATGATAAAGTCGAAGAATTAGAGATAACTTAGTAAACTTCACACTTCCCGATACAACTCCTTATTTGAGTCTTCCAACAATCGATCAAATTTATCTCCCTCTATATTCACTCCTCCTATATGGTCATTTGTGATACCATCTTCAACTTCTTCATTTATATAACTTTCTCGCATCTCATTTAACATGATGCGTGTAACATCATATGTTTCACCTTCAGTTCTTCCATGATGTCATCCCGAGGAAGTGTACATGAAGATGAGCCTTCTCCATGGAAAGTCCATTTTGTATAATTCCATTGAAAACCATCACATATCGATGTTCTAAAACTTCATCCGCAGTCCTCCATAGTTGATTTATGCATTTTACACATGGGCATAGGATCCCGATTCCTCTCGCATGATGAACTAGAAAATGCATATTCAATGAATTTGTTGACCTCTAGTTTGTATTGTGAAGACACCCTAAATAATGGATCCCTTGAAAATTCAATCCAATTCCTAGACATAGCTTTCACATGTATCTGCTACAAATAAAACACCATACAAGTTTTTAAGCATAACAGAGCAACTTCAATTGTTATTTTCCATTGTAAGCCAAGAGAAAAGATTTCTAAAACACTACAATGTAAAAATGTTATATTGATAAACAAGAAGAAGCTACAAAATAAGCTAGGAATAGAGTTCTATTAAGCTATTCTTGCACAAAACCTATAAGAATTTCAACCATATATTACACCAAACCATACAGATTTGAAAATGCGGTGAAATGGAAGCTGGAAATGATTTTTTTGTAGTTAGCCATGAGAATTGAGGGTTTTGGAGACTAGAAGTCCTTTGCTTGTCGCATGATGCATTTATAGTGATTAGTTAGGCGCTCGTAGACTCGAAACTAGATCCAAAATTACTGGTTTGTCAACCATATAAGAATCTGTTAGATGTTGGAATTTAATATGTCAACCATAGATTTCAATTCATTTACAAGAATCTGTGCATCGCTGATTTACGGAGATCCTATGGTAACCTGAAGGTTATTATTCTCTTGAATTTTTTGTTCTGCTATTTTTCATAGGCAATTTCTTTTAAGGGAAGTTTGCCTCTCCTCTCTTTTTCGTATTTCCTCACCAATATTTGTTTTCGTGTGCTCAAGTTAACTATTGTAGTCAAAAATACATAAAGGTGTCTCACTTATTATTCGTCAAGACATGAGAAGAGAAAGAGGAGGAGAGGGGGGGGGTGTACTCTGATGGGAGCAACTTTACCATGTATTGTAAGAGTGAAAGGAGTCCTTGAATATTTTCATGTTCCTTTCTTCCCACATGAACTTTCTCCTTTTGGAAGAGGGGTCCTTATAAGTGATTCAAGTGAACTACTCAAGTAAGAAATGCAAGTTGTGTCGTCAATATTTGTGGAGATAATGGGCAACCAAAATGAGGCCAACTCTATTTTTGTGTCAAAAGGAGTCCTGAAGATTCTAACATTCCCTTCCTCTCCGGTCTCTTCTAAACTTCTTTTTGGAAGGTGGGGTAGCTGATGAATTTCTCCTTTTGGAAGGCCCACCCTCCTTTCATGCTTGAGCTCCGTAATCTTACTTGACAATGACTAGGATGCACAATTGATTAGCTGATTCCTGTTTACCATATTTATGTAATGCATACATGTGAAGGGGTGAGATGACCACCCTCTTGAGTTGTACCACACAATGCTTCAGAGAAGGATTTGGAATAAATTTTAACTTTGAGTTGGGAGTGACCCACAGAACTCCATTAGGCTGGTTTAGTATGGTTCGCCAAGTGTTTTGTTTTATGATTCTGCAAAGACGGAGTTTTTTTTTGTTTTGTCAACATCTCTCAATTATATTGTTTAGTGTTCTTTCACACTTTGTCGTCGTGACTAATTATCAAGGCACATATTTTTTATGATCACGAACTGGTTTGTCCATCTTTAGAAAATGCTATATGAATTTAATGCAAAGCAACAGGTGAAGTATTTACATCAAATAAGATTGTTTTTTTATAGTACAGAAAATGTGTTTCTGTTTCTCATTATCTTTTTGAAAATGAATTTACATCCGAAAATGCATTTACTTGCAGGTGCAAACGAAAAGCTTTGGATGCTTTTGCATTAGTCCGGGCCATTGAATGAAGAAACACTCGTTGCATGAAAATCCTCTTTGAACAAACATAGCAGCTTACATCCACCCTCGTCAGCAGTAAAATTTCTGCCTTGCCATGTGAAATATGTCTTCAGATGAGTTTAGTTTTTTTAATATCTAATCTAGTGCATCCTTTTTTGTCAATTCTAAAGTTGTATTGAAGACAGTTTCGGTTCTTATAATTTAACTACTTGATTTAACTCTTCATTGTTTTGCACTTTTACAGGACTGTTTCATTACCTTGTTGTAT